>CM036761.1:49615547-49923047 GCA_020796225.1 Arion vulgaris
AGCTTACATCAAAAGCATCGATTGTTGGGGAAATTAGAATGGATGAGGGGGATGTTCTTCCTTCTCTTGCTGACCTACTGTTGGATGAGGATACTAACATTTACAATGAATTAATCCAGCGATTTCAGAACGTAGACACAAATCTCGATTCGATGAATCAGTAAGTTGACATATTAGCAAATACTATACGAACAAATTGGTCTCCAAATAAACACCACAAAAACAAAAATTGTTGACCTTACCAGCAGTCAAGAAAATATTCAACTAAAAAACTACACTCTTGAAAAGTCAAAAGTTTTACATACCTAGGGAGTATGATGTCATCTACAGGGGATACAGCGCCAGAAATTCCACACAGAATCGCATTGGCATCAAGTGCTTTTAACAAATTGTCAAATATATGGAAGTCCAATTCACTCAGCAAGCACTTAAAATTAAAGATCTTTAACTCTTGTGTGATTCCAGTATTAACTTATGGATGCGAGAGTTGGAAAGCAACAAAAGCTCTAGAAAGAAAATTAGATAACTTTGAGAATAAATGTCTTAGAAGAATACTGAACCTCAAATGGTCAGATTTCAGACCCAATCCACAAATAAGACAAGAGACCAAGCAAGAAAATGTATCAAATTTTATAAGAAAGCGCCTCTGGAACTACATCGGCCACACACTTAGAATGGATGAGAGAAGACTCCTTACCAATCCCTCATATGGACACCAGAGGGAAAAAGAAAACGAGGAAGACCAAAAGAGACTCTACGTAGAACCATCACCAGAGAAGGCTCAACGATGGGCCTAGTAAACATTAAAGACTTAAAAAAATAGCAACGAACCGCGAGACATGGAGAGCTATGACCTCTGCCTATGCGCCGCCCACAGGCCCAAGAGGAAAGACTAACTAACTAACTAACTAACTATACGAACGTAGACGTGAATGTGATACATAAGAACAGGCAAGGTAATATAGATTCGTAAGCTCGTAGCTACATAGAAGTGAGATGAAAATGTGCAGATAAATCAGTACAGCCACTACTTACATGATGTATGACATGTAGGCAATCGGTTCACTCTAAGCCACTACTTACATGATGACATGTAGGCAAGCAGTTCACTCTAAGTCACTACTTACATGATGACATGTAGGCAATCAGTTCACTCTAAGCCACTACTTACATGATGACATGTAGGCAATCGGTTCACTCTAAGCCACTACTTACATGATGACATGTAGGCAATCAGTCCACTCTAAGTCACTACTTACATGATGACATGTAGGCAATCAGTCCACTCTAAGTCACTACTTACATGATGACATGTAGGCAATCAGTCCACTCTAAGTCACTACTTACATGATGACATGTAGGCAATCGGTTCACTCTAAGTTCATGTATTTAATCCATGCCTGATGTATAACAATTGTCAAGAGTATGTAAATGACCGACTGTGGGCTCATTAATATCTCAGTGTTTCTGCCATGAGTCCAGCATGCAACTAATCAATGACATAACACATGAACGCTTATGACATATCTGTCCATATATTTTATTGTTATAAACAGATGAACAATAGTGGGAACTATCATATACATGTTAGTTATATTTATAAACATATAATTATGTTAGAGTTGGTAGTTGTACTCATAAACATATAATTATGTTATAGTTGGTAGTTGTATGTATAAACATATAATTATGTTATAGTTGGTAGTTGTATGTATAAACATATAATTATGTTAGAGTTGGTAGCTGTATGTATAAACATATAATTATGTTAGAGTTGGTAGTTGTATGTATAAACATATAATTATGTTATAGTTGGTAGCTGTATTCATAAACATATAATTATGTTAGAGTTGGTAGTTGTTTTTATAAACATATAACTAAACCATACACATTAGTTGTATACATAGACATATAATTATGTCATATTTGGCTAGTTGCATTTATAGGCGAACAGTTTTGTCACATTTTGTATTTATATTCATACACAGACACATATAACATATTTACTAATTGTGTTTATTGATCTAAATGTGACATCTTTAGTAGCAGTATTCATTGACACATAAATATGATATATCTGATAAATAAGTATGTTGACATACTCATAACATAGACACATAATTATTTGATTTTGGTAGTTGTAGTCATAGACGCATAACCTTGATATGTTTAATAGTTGTATTCATAAGATAATGATATTAGTTATATTCATTATTCATAGACATAATGATGTTGGTTATATTTATAGACATAATGATGCTGGTTATATTTATAGACATAATGATGCTGGTTATATTTATAGACATAATGATGTTGGTTATATTTATAGACATAATGATGCTGGTTATATTTATAGACATAATGATGCTGGTTATATTTATAGACATAATGATGCTGGTTATATTTATAGACATAATGATGCTGGTTATATTTATAGACATAATGATGCTGGTTATATTTATAGACATAATGATGCTGGTTATATTTATAGACATAATGATGCTGGTTATATTTATAGACATAATGATGTTGGTTATATTTATAGACATAATGATGTTGGTTATATTTATAGACATAATGATGTTGGTTATATTTATAGACATAATGATGTTGGCTATATTCATAGACATAATGATGTTGGCTATATTCATAGACATATAATTTATGATTAAACATCCATGAAGATAGAATATATTTAGAAACCCAGTCAGAATTTCAAACGTACATTGTATTATCTTTATTTCAACAGGTGACAATAAAATACAAAGTGTGGGTGAGTGGCTGCATGATCTTGGACTTGCTCAGTATGAGAACTTGTTGGTGGCAAATGGATTTGACGATACAGATTTTCTAGTAAGTGCTTTCTTATCATACCATATCTCTTTCACTCTCTCTCTCTCTCTTGTGCTTTTTTGAACACCAATTAGGGCATACATACTCAATAGACTAATGCAACGTTTTCTTATCTGTAGCTATTTCAAGCGGTTCCTTCCATCTCTTCCATATATCATAAATCTCTGCATCCAAATCTCTTTTCCATGTATTTCTAGGCTATCATCTCTGGTGTTTTATCTGCAAATTCCAGGGAAAATGCCATGATATGATTTAAATTCTGATGTCACATATTTAATAATTTAGATCCCATCTTATCTTAACCACATTTGCCATGAAGTGTCGTGGGGAGAGTTAGTTTTCTATCTTGTGCCAGGTGTGTTTCGCTTGACGTTGTCAGTCCATGCTTTGCAGGGACTCTGAGATGTTATCTATCCATCGTGTTCTTTGCCTGCCTTGTGCTCTGCGCCCTGAGTGTCGATTATTGTAGGCACGTGATGGTAGTAAATGTGGTTCCATTCTCATTAGATGGCCGAACCACTTGATTCTTTGCTTCTCGATGTACTGTATGCATGGTATAGTACCAACGATGCTTCTGATATTCTGGTTTCTCACTCTATCTCTCCTTGTAACGTTGACAGCTTTTCTTAGACATCTCATTTCACATGTTGTAATCTTTGATGTCATGGTGTAGCATATTTCCTAGAGTGCTAGAATCAGTAATAAACTGTATAGTTAGGTTCAAATCCTGATAATGTCTATTCTTCAGTGAACCCAACTGAATGTTGGAAACGACTGAGTTGGAAAAATTCTGAATAGTTGTCAATGTTACTTTAACAGTTATCTAAAGCAGACACCCGAGTGGGGCCCAAATTTGGGGTGTAAAGAATAGACCACTGTTTCCTGCCATGCATGTTGTAAGAGACGACTAAGGAGGTTTGGCTGAAATCGGATGCACGCGTCCTAAACATGTAGAAGTCTATGCGTTTAGGGGCCTACCAAACCAATGTGCAACATATACACGTTCTTGGCAAAGATCAAACATATCACAAAGAGTGATTAAAATTGGTCATAAAGAACGAACGCAAAGAAGAAGAAGAAGAGATCTAAAGCAGAAGATGGTGCACTGACTTGATTTTATGTGTGTAGAAATAGTGACATAATCAACTGTGATGTGTAATAGGAACAGGAAGCAGGAAACTCGCAGTCATAAACATCAGTCAAGGACAGGTGTCTGAAAGTTGTTTCTATGTGTGGGTGTGGGTGCACATGTCTTGGAGTGTGTGTGTCTGCTAGTACATTTGGGTGTGTCTGCATGCTTGCACATTTGAAAGTGTGTATGTGTGGGTATATATTTCTGAGTGTGGGTGTGTAGAGTTGTGTGTTCCTGTTAGTGAGCTGTTTTGTGTGCTAGTGCATTTGATGAAGCGTGTGTTTGAATGTGTGTCAATGTTATATGATTGTGTGTGTGTGTGTATGTCTACATGTGTGAGTGTGTGGTGTATGTCTATTATGTGTTTGTGTCATGGTATGCTTGTGTTTGAGTCTGGGTTTGTTGTATGGAATTGGGTGTTTATTTGACAGGTTGCAACCTGTGTGTTTGTATGACAGGTTGTGCCTGTGTGTTTGTGTCAGTTTGTGTGTATGTGCATGTTTGTCAGGATGTGTGACTGTTCATGTCTCGGTGATGTGTAATTGTGTTTATTTACAGGTATATGGCATGTTGGTGTCTCTGTATATCTGGGTGTGTGAGTGTATACCAGGGTGTGAAAATGTGCTTATACGGGTGTATGTTTCATGGTATATGTGTATGTGTGGTGTAGAGTATACAAGTGTGTATGTCAGGGTGTGAGTCTGTGCTCCATAGTGTGTATAGTTGTATGTCAAGATGTGTGCATGTCAGGATGTGTGTATCTGGGGTATATGTATGTGTATTTTGTTGTGTGTGTATGTGTCAAAATGCACATGTGATTAAGTATGAGTGTATGTGTGTATATACATGTCTGTATGTATGTTTGAAACGTTTGTCAGGAAGTATTTTTGGGAGTGTGTTGTGTGTGTGTGTCAGGGTGTGTGTGCGCTAGGGTGTGTGTAGGTGCATATGTCCATGTCATAAGTGTATGTATGTATGTATGTTTTAAAATTTCTATTAGGAAGTACACCTGTGTATGTTTTGGGGTGTGTTGGTATGTCTCTGTCCTGATATGCATGTGTGTATGATTGTGTGCCAGCAAGTGTATGTATCTGTGTGTGTATGTGTTTGTCTGCGACTGCATGTGTTTGTGAGTAATACATGCGTCTGTCAGTGCATGTTTCTATGAGTACAGATATATATTATTAAGATGAAAGATTTATGTTTGCAGGGAGGAAATATCTTAGAAGACCAGGACTTGTTGGCTATTGGAGTAGACAGCCCTTCTGATCGACAAATCATTCTCGACGGAGCATCTACACTTGTTAAACTCAAACCTATAGGTAAGACATTTCTGGTCGTATCTTGACTTTTTTCTTGTTTCTCATTCCATATTGTATTTATATCTTTGTTCATTTTCTTATTCTTTCTCTTTGGTTATGTATTGAATATTATCATATTTCTCTTTTTTTTTTCTAGTTGTATAATTGTATAACATCTCATTTCATTTCTTCACTTAAACTGAACTATTTGTGTGTCGTTTGTAGCTGTTTAAATGTACATGTTTTGTATCAACTTCATGAAAATGTGATATTTAATCATAATTATATTGAGCGATCTGGATTGTTGACGTTCCATCTCTACGAACATACATTGAAATGCTACCTATGAGAGTTCAAAATGTATAACAAGACTATGCTAAGCTATTAGGTAATTACATCAGTTGTAGAGATCTGTAGATATTAGACAGCAATATAGTTTGTAACTAGATATACAACTAATAAATGAGTTTATTTCTAAGTTCTTCTTCTTCTTCAAATGCTCCATATCAACCACTTGTTAACTACTCTCTGTGATTTGTATATGATATGAGCCTAAGATCGATTGTAGATTGTGCCAGTCTACAGGTAGGCCAGCACATGCTATTTCTTCAATGCTTTTTATTTAATAGGGTAGCTTCCCTAGGTACTACATCAGTCGCCTCTTACGACATGCCTTGTATGTCTCAGTGGTACTATTCTTTGCTTCCCTTATGGACCCTGGCACCACACAGGCATATTAGTAAGTTAAACCAGAACTAATAGATGGATTTATTTGTAACTACAACCAGAACTTAGTTTGTTCCTTTCGTGCCAAAGGCGGCACATAGGGCAGAGGTTTTAGATCTCCATGTGATATGGTTCTTTGCTAGCAGTTGGAGATCTTGTATGGTTTTACATCCCAATAGTTTGCTTTCTTGTTGGATGGTTCTTCGAAGAGTGGTCTTTGGTCTTCCACGTTTTCTTTTCCCAACTGGTGACCACACAAGGACTTGTCGATTTATTCTCTTTTCGTCTGATCTAAGAACATGACCTAAATATTTCCACCTTCGTTCCTTATAATATTTGATACGGGTTGTTGGTGTGTTCTATCTCTCACTGTTTTGTTAGAAACGAAATCACTCCATTTTACTTTTAATAATTTTCGTAGACATTTATTCTCAAAGCTGTCCAGTTTCTTATCAATTTTCTTTGTTGATTTCAACTTTCACAACCGTAGGTCAGTACAGGAATCACACATGACCTAAATAATTACCAGAACTAATAGATGTATTTATTTGTAACTATAACCAGAACTAATAGATGTATTTATTTGTAACTATAACCAGAACTAATAGGTTGATGAATTTATTTGTAAGTGAAACCAGAACTAACTATTACAATATTGTTGTGTGCATTGTCTAGATCCGTTGAACCCGCCTATATCTGTGGCAGAGTGGCTTGGCTCTCTTGGACTGGACTATTACTATGATACATTCATGTCACACAAGTACGACACCATGGACAGGGTGGTCAAGCTCTGGGAGTTGGAGTTGGTGACTGTAAGCATGCCCTCTTTTATCTCCTGATCTTTGTTACATTTTTGTGTATACATATTTAAGGGTTTGTTAATGTTCATGTGACCATCTAGCAGTATCTATCGGTATGTCTGCGTGTGTACGTGCTAAATTAGTGTGCATGCGTTTGTGTGTGTGTGTGTGTGTGTGTGTGTGTGTGTGTGTGTGGTTGAGTGTATGTTTAAATGTTTGAGATATCATATGTGCATTGAAATATGGTGACATGACAGCGCGAGGGTCAGTGAGCTGGCACTGACTAAGATCCTACTCCACCTCAATGTGGTGGTCCTGGACATAGATTGTTGCACTGTAGTCTGGCAATAAACCATCGGTTAGTGTAAAATCATGTTACTCAGAGTCAAGTTGTTGGTCGTACCAGAATTTCCTGGCCTCTGCAAGACTGTAAATTGTAAATAGCTGATATAACATAGCTGTTCTATGATGTGATGGATGTTCTGTATTGTGTTATTTGAGGATATGGGTGTGTGTGATGGATACCTGTATTGTGTTGTTTGAGGATATGGGTGTGTGTGATGGATACCTGTATTGTGTTATTTGAGGATATGGGTGTGTGTGATGGATGTCCTGTATTGTGTTATTTGAGGATATGGGTGTATGTGATGGATACCTGTATTGTGTTGTTCGAGGATGTGGGTGTGTGTGATGGATGTCCTGTATTGTGTTATTTGAGGATGTGGGTGTGTGTGATGGATGTCCTGTATTGTGTTGTTCGAGAATATGGGTGTATGTGATGGATACCTGTATTGTGTTGTTCTAAGTTATGATATCTGTGTAATGTTCATAATCTAAAAGTTGTAGAATGCCTGTCAACCAGCATTGACTCTGGAACTGTATGTTAACATTCATCAACTGAGCACATTTGTCTTGTTATTCTTTCTTTAATCTGTTTCTCTCTCTCTGTGTGCTAATCAAGGTGCTAGACATTACATCCATCGGACACAGGAAGAGAATCCTGGCATCATTGGGTGAGAGACCGCCTGAAACTAACAGCATGGTAAGATATGTACAAATAATATAAGATACTTAGTTTCTGTAAATGTTTACACATTTCTGAATGTATGACACTGGCTAGGTAAATAATACATCAACTTAAACATTTGTTATGTCATGTCTACACAGTAACACATGTCATCATATGCACACTTCACATTGTCTACCAGTAACACATGTCAACACATGTACACTTCATAATGTGTGTTGTTGTCTGCTGAATGTTGGGAAGCATATACCGGGCTAGCAGTTTCATATGTAGGAGTTCATTTTGAAGAATATGGAGTTCTATCCTATGCGGTGGAAATGCACATTAAAAATTGCATAGTTGTCTGTAAGGTAGACCAGGCTGTCAGCCTTGGTTGACAACTGGTGTAGAATTGAAACTCGATAGGTGGACAACTGAAAATCCCTTTCAAGAGAACAGTAAAATAGAAACTAAAAATATATGAATCAGGGCTAGAATGTAATACAGAGGACTGAAAATATCAGAGAAGAATGGTGTGTAATTGTTGCAAGAGGGGTGTTTAAGCCAAAGGAGTGACTTCATTGCTCGGGGTTTTTCCCCACATGGCTCAGTCCTCTTGCAGAAATGGCACGCCACCTGTCAAGATTTTGGACAAAGTGCAAGGCTCCTTCAACAATCCTAGGGGTCTCTGGGAAAAAATACACCCATGAACAGAATGGATTCGAAACTGTGATCTTTGACTCGCTAGACAAGGGCGTAATCACTTAGCCATAGAGACCATACAAACTAAGTTCTCCATTTGTTGCTGCGTTAAGTTCTAACAGTGTCACAGACTAGATAGAGAGAAGTTCTCCTTGTATTGCTGCACTAAGTTCTAACAATGTCACAGACTAGATAGAGAGAAGTTCTACATTTGTTGCTGCACTAAGTTCTAACAATGTCACAGACTAGATAGAGAGAAGTTCTACATTTGTTGCTGCACTAAGTTCTAACAGTGTCACAGACTAGATAGATAGAAGTTCTACATTTGTTGCTGCACTAAGTTCTAACAATGTCACAGACTAGATAGAGAGAAGTTCTACATTTGTTGCTGCACTAAGTTCTAACAGTATCACAGACTAGATAGAGAGAAGTTCTCCTTGTATTGCTGCACTAAGTTCTAACAGTGTCACAGACTAGATAGAGAGAAATTCTACATTTGTTGCTGAACTAAGTTCTAACAGTGTCACAGACTAGATAGAGAGAAGTTCTCCTTGTATTGCTGAACTAAGTTCTAACAGTGTCACAGACTAGATAGAGAGTTCTCCATGTGTTGCTGAACTAAGTTCTAACAGTGTCACAGACTAGATAGAGAGAAGTTCTCCTTGTGTTGCTGAACTAAGTTCTAACAGTGTCACAGACTAGATAGAGAAATGTTCTCCATTTGTTGCTGCACTAAGTTCTAACAGTGTCACAGACTAGATAGAGAGAAGTTCTCCATTTGTTGCTGCACTAAGTTCTATAGTCTGTCCATTAATTCGTGAGCACGTTTGAAATTGATTTTCTCGAAAACTACCTGTTGGATCTCAGTGATTTTTTGCAAGCAGCCTTAGAATATCCATGACGCTAGAGAAATTTTTTTTTCCAAGAAAATTTGATGTAGTTTGAAATATTTCTTCTTCAGGTTATATTAAAATCAACCTCACCGGATTGTACACAATAGTAACAGATCTACAGTACACAGACGCGTTGTTCTAAAAATACATTATGGTAACATTGAAATATCGTGAGTAAACAACAATTTCACGGAATTCCTGCACCTAACCAGTCGACTTTGAAAGCGGAAAGCATATGACGTTATAATTGGGATACCGATGTATAGTTATAGTTGTATCTCGCTATTTGTATGAAGCTATTGTATCATATTTGTTGGCTTATCAAAACTGACATTGATATCACATTCATAATGAGTCTGAAGTGCACATTTATAACAATGCAGAAGGTTACAGTTTTACTATACCAACACTTCGTAGGGAATCTAAGAGAGGTCATCTATATTGCGATATTCATAACCCTGAGAAACGAACGCAACTGGCGCTTGCTCTGAATAGAGAATCCTTTTCCCGATGGATTAAACAGGACACAAAGTGCACTAATGTCAAGCAAGGAAGGAAAAGAACAATTTACGACTTTGACATAGATGTCATAAGACGGGAGCTCTTGAAAATGTTTGCGACAAATCAACTTGTTACTCTCAGGAAACTGAAATTAAAACTGCAATCAGATTGCAGCATAGACATTTCTAAAAGTACTCTATGGAAAATTGTAAGAGCCCCCGGCTTCACCTTCAGAAAACTATAGGCGGCAGGAATATTATTTGTGAAAAGCCACATTTAATTGCTGCCCGAAGTAAATACCTGAGGCAGATCCGTGAGCGGCGGAGCAAGGCTATGATATTGTATATTTGGACGAATCCTGGGTCAATGCTCACCACACCAATGCTAAAGAATGGCAATCAGTAGACGGTGAACAGAAAGAAAAATACCAAGCAGCAAAGGCCAGCGTATTATACTAACACTTTCAGGAAGCAGTGAAGAAGGTCTTGTCCATGACGCTGGACTTATTTTCCAATCAAAAGTACCGACGGTAGGGACTACCACACAGAAATGAATGATGGACATATTTTCAGGCACTGGATGGAGAAAGATCTACTTCCAATTCTAAACAGACCATCATGCTTGGTAATGGATAATGCATCCTATCACAACGCAGTATCAGCGGAAGACAAAGTACCAACTGCATCAAATACAAAAGATCAAATTGGGACTTGGCTTGCTAAGGAAAATGTCAGCTTCGATGATACATATTTGAAACCCGAGTTGTTGCACTTGGTGAGGATGACAAATAAGACAAAGGTGTTTCATATTGACAAAATCATTGCGGAATACGGCCACACGTCTTTGCGACTACCTCCATATCATGCTCACCTCAATCCGATAGAGCTTGTCTGGGCTAAAGTAAAAGGGCAAGTTGCCGAACAGAACAGGACGTTTAAAATGTGTGATGTTGAAGTTCTGACACGTGAGTCCCTCTCAATGATAGACATGCAGTTCTGGAAGAAGTGTGTTGAACATGTGCTCCGAGAGGAAGACGAGTACTGGCACCGAGATGGATTACAATTTGTCCAGCCAGTAACAATTATCAACCTCATGGAATCGTCAGATTCGGGATGATACAAATCATATTTTGATTACAGACTGAGAAATAGCAACATATACATTTCCATATCCAAATGCGTCTACCATCATACAATTTGTGGTGAAGTTAAAGACACCCTGGGGTCTAATGGTGACCGAAGGGAGGACTAACTGTTGCATATTGTATCCAAGTTCACGATTGCACATAAGGGCAACATGCTTAATTACTTGACCTATCAAGTTAATATGGAGATACACCTATGAATAGAATTGACATGGACAAATTCTAGGATTACTGTAAAATCTAAAATTTGAGCCCCGTATTTGCAATTGTCATAAAAGATCAAAGGAATTGATGTGCAAAATCCGTAGCATCTATGGACTACTGGTTAGCTTTATTTTAGCGTCATGGATATTCTAAGGCTGCATGCAAAAATAACTGAGATCCAACAGGTAGTTTTCGAGAAAATCAATTTCAAACGTGCTCACGAATTAATGGACAGACTATAACAGTGTCACAGACTAGATAGAGAGAAGTTCTCCATGTGTTGCTGCACTAAATTCTAACAGTGTCACAGACTAGATAGAGAGAAGTTCTCCTTGTATTGCTGAACTAAGTTCTAACAGTGTCATAGACTAGATAGAAGTTCTCCATGTGTTGCTGCACTAAGTTCTAACAGTGTCACAGACTAAATAGATAGAAGTTCTCCTTGTATTGCTGCACTAAGTTCTAACAATGTCACAGACTAGATAGAGAGAAGTTCTCCATGTATTGCTGCACTAAGTTCTGACAATGTCACAGACCAGATAGAGAGAAGTTCTCCTTGTATTGCTGAACTAAGTTCTAACAGTGTCACAGACTAGATAGAGAGAAGTTTAAAGAGCAGGTGGTCAGTGTAAGTAACACATAATATCACAGGTCTTTAATTGATCATTTCAGACTCGAACAAGAATCTCCAGTTTAGAAGGTTTGAGTCATCCCAAATCTCCATTTGACCATGTTGACCTCTACAGGGATTACACAGGTGTTAAATCAAGAGTAACTGACACAGAAAATGATTCTGACATACGTCAGGGATCACTCCTTGACTTTGACAATTCTGATCAAAACTCACCTGTACAGGTAAGTTCGAGATTACAGTGTTTGTTTTATGATATTATATGGAAGACACCTAATGTCAGATGATAGATGCAACTTACTAACATGAGAAATGCAACTTACTAACATGAGAAATGCAACTTACTAACATGAGAAATGCAACTTACTAACATGAGAAATGCAACTTACTAACATGAGAAATGCAACTTACTAACATGAGAAACGCAACTTACTAACATGAGAAACGCAACTTACTAACATGAGAAATGCAACTTACTAACATGAGAAACGCAACTTACTAACATGAGAAACGCAACTTACTAACATGAGAAACGCAACTTACTAACATGAGAAATGCAACTTACTAACATGAGAAATGCAACTTACTAACATGAGAAACGCAACTTACTAACATGAGAAACGCAACTTACTAACATGAGAAACGCAACTTACTAACATGAGAAACGCAACTTACTAACATGAGAAACGCAACTTACTAACATGAGAAACGCAACTTACTAACATGAGAAACGCAACTTACTAACATGAGAAACGCAACTTACTAACATGAGAAACGCAACTTACTAACATGAGAAACGCAACTTACTAACATGAGAAATGCAGCTGGCAGTCAGGTGAGATACACAACTTTATATAGTTAGGACACAAGTAGGGGTCATCTATCGAGACTTCCATGCTCGTGGTGGAGGTACCTTATGTTAATGTCCTGGACATGGGAATAGTCGAGGATCTAAAAGAGCAGATGGACTTGCAACAACAGCTTTGATCCTCTGGGAGTTGAAGTTAGATAGGAGAACCAACCTGCTGCCTTGCAGGTCTGCTGGGGACAGCCAAAGGCTGACAGAGAGCGAACCCAGTAAGCGCTGGCTAAAACCGGACACATCGCCGACGGATAAGCACCAGAGCTCCAAATGGCGCTGAAGATGTGACGAAACCTACCCATGCTAAGGTTGCATGAATCAGATTTCTACATGAATGAGGTTTATTGAGAAATCTGGAAATCAGTCTAAGGGGGATAAAGACAGAGAGAGAACATCATTCAGTTGCTTAGTTACTGCCTGTTGGTTGAATGATTTATTAATTGGGCCCTACTCGGAAGTGCCACAATGAGTGGACCAAGTAGGATTGAATGTGTAAACTGCTAGCATCATCAATCTTTCGAATGAAAGCAATCATAGTTTGTTTAAGTGGGTTTTATTGTGTTAATAGGCGTTTTTTTAAGACTCCCACCATTTGGCAGCAATCAAGTAGGTGCTATACTTTGATCTTAGTCTATTTTAAGGAATTTCGAATCATATGGTCAATGAGCAGAACTGAATGCATATGAAGCATTGTGAGGAATATGTTTAACCAGCAAGGGATGAGAACCATCAGCAAGTATAACCTTCAATGTCTGCTTAGGTAAACTGAGCACATATGGGTATGCACATGCTGCTAAAATGTCGAGGCCGTAAACAATCAACAGACAAAGTCGATCACACTCAGATCAGCTTCCCTATGTAAGGGAGATAACCAGACAAATGGAACTGGTGTTTACAAATCGGAATGCTTCTCTCCCCTCAATAAAGTGAAGACAATCTAGTACAGGTTCAGGACACAGTGAATAACCGTCATGACTGTTAAAAGAGGCAATCAGGTTATTTCGACAGTCAATTGTACACACCATATAGATGAATATCAATGTATATAGAGATCGTTTTAAACAGGAATATTAAGTATTGTGTGGATGTGTAAATATTAAAATGGAATATTAAAGTGTTCACTGAGGAAAGTTTGGGTAAGGTTAATGAGGAAATGTTTGTGAGGCCAGTGTGATGATGCTAGGTGAGCTCAGTGTGGATGTGCCATCTGTTAGGTCTGTGAGTATGGGCTGGGTGAGGTCAGTGGCATGGGAGGTCATTGAGGAGGTGCTGCATGAGGTCAGTGCGGATGTGCTAAATGAGGTCAATGAGAAGGTGCTGCATGATATCATTGAGAACGTGCCAGGTAAGGTTAGTGCGGATGTGCTATGTGGGGTCATTGAAGAGGCAACAGATGAGGTTAGATAGAATGTGGTGAGTGAGATAATATTAATTGTACTAGAGACAGGAAGTGATAGATGTCTGTGAATGCATATGTCAGCTGACCTGATACATGATGAACAGATAACATATGGGGGAGGGGACAGAGAGAGAGAGAGAGAGGGTGGGGTAGAGTGTGTAGCTAAGTATATCCTGTGTGTGGAAGACAAGTGAGAAAATTAGATGCTATACTAAAGTTTGTCTGACCCTAAATGGTGATGGCGTGTCTTGTGATATATATATATATATATATATATATATATATATATATATATATATATATATGTTATGTTATAGGGCAATGCTGTACGAGATGGATCCTTGCATATACGGGCTCCCCACCTCATCCACTACACTGGTGCTATCAAACAGTGGAGACATAAGCCAGAGGTTCTCATTAAAGGCTGCTGCAACTACACTGCTCATGTACGTATGGTTTGTCTACAAGCATATCTACACATTTCTACATGTCTCATCTATCTTTGTCAGTGTCTCTTGTATATCTCTGTCATTCTCTCTTGTATATCTCTGTCAGTTCTCTTGTATATCTATCTTTGTCAGTGTCTCTTGTATATCTCTGTCATTCTCTCTTGTATATCTCTGTCAGTTCTCTTGTATATCTATCTCTGTCAGTTCTCTTGTATATCTCTGTCAGTTCTCTTGTATATCTCTGTCAGTTCTCTTGTATATCTCTGTCAGTTCTCTTATATATCTCTGTCAGTTCTCTGGCATTCTCTCATGTATTTCTCTTGTATTTCCTTGTCTCTTGTATATCTCTGTCAGTTCTCTTGTATATCTCTGTCATTCTCTCTTGTATATCTCTGTCAGTTCTCTTGTATATCTCTGTCAGTTCTCTTGTATATATATCTCTGTCAGTTCTCTGGCATTCTCTCATGTATTTCTCTTGTATTTCCTTGTCTCTTGTATATCTCTGTCAGTTCTCTTGTATATCTCTGTCATTCTCTCTTGTATATCTCTGTCAGTTCTCTTGTATATCTCTGTCTGTTCTCTTGTATATATATCTCTGTCAGTTCTCTGGCATTCTCTCATGTATTTCTCTTGTATTTCCTTGTCTCTTGTATATCTCTGTCAGTTCTCTTGTATATCTCTGTCATTCTCTCTTGTATATCTCTGTCAGTTCTCTTGTATATCTCTGTCAGTTGTATATATATCTCTGTCAGTTCTCTGGCATTCTCTCATGTATTTCTCTTGTATTTCCTTGTCTCTTGTATATCTCTGTCAGTTCTCTTGTATATCTCTGTCATTCTCTCTTGTATATCTCTGTCAGTTCTCTTGTATATCTCTGTCAGTTCTCTTGTATATATATCTCTGTCAGTTCTCTGGCATTCTCTCATGTATTTCTCTTGTATTTCCTTTTCTCTTGTATATCTCTGTCAGTTCTCTTGTATATCTCTGTCATTCTCTCTTGTATATCTCTGTCAGTTCTCTTGTATATCTCTGTCAGTTCTCTTGTATATATATCTCTGTCAGTTCTCTGGCATTCTCTCATGTATTTCTCTTGTATTTCCTTGTCTCTTGTATATCTCTGTGTCTATTGTATTTCTCTGTCAGTGTCTCTTGTATATCGCTTGTATATCTATTGTATATCTCTTGTGATTGTCTTAATGTATCTGACATACATCATGTATAGTATCACAGTAAACACATCACTAATGTCATGTAAATAGTGTCATATGTCATATGGTCATCAACAACAACATTTTTCAGAGCATGATGTGACTAACTGGTGAGATCTAGTGCTCAGTATGGAGCATCAAATCTCTGTGTGTCTGTACACCGCTCAAACTTGAACACATTATCTATTGATGGTCATGTGATGTACATATGGTCACATGATGTTTTATCATCATATGATTTGTGTATGGTCATGTGATGTGTTTATGATCATGTGATGGATATATGTAGACACACTGTGGTAGCTGTGGCATAACACTAGCAAGGTAACCAAAGTAAATGTATGAGGACATATATTTTCCTGTGACAGTATATGGATGTAAATCATTGACCATTACACAAGCATTAAAGAGTAAAACCAAATCTTTTGAAGCAAAATTATCAAGAAAAATTTAATATAATCCACTGGACAAAGAAGAGGAGGAAAATAGACATCCTATAACACATGAGGCATAGAGGAAGATGCAACGAAACTGATAGGAAAACAAAGATCAGAATACTATGAGCATGCATATTCCCAGTGGCAAAGTATGGGTGTGAAGCATGAGCATTTAACAAGGCAGTGAAAAAACATATATGTGCTTTTCTTCTTCTTCATTGATCTCTGGTCATGCGCTTAATTTACTGTGGACCACAAACTGGGCGGTCAGCTTCAGGTTTGTCAGGTTTCCCAAAGCTTAGTTTTCAGGTCGACTGGATGTGGTCACATGTTGCTTCTCTGCTCACACAGGAGAGGACAGTCTTGCAGGATATGCTCTGGTGTCTGTTCCGCCTGCTGACACTGGCAGAGAGCTGTTTGACTTATTCCTAGTCTATATAAGTGTTTGTTGAGTCTGCAGTGTCCGGTGCGTAGTCGAAATATAATGACCTGGTCTGTTCTGCTTAGGTCTTTGAGGGAGTCTTTCCATAATCATATGTTTGTCTTCCAGTCTACTGCAGATTTTCTCTGTATGGGGAGTAGGATGGGGCCTCATAAGGTGACGGCGCAGAACCCACCGGCGAGTGGTAAATGCTCTGGCTGCAACTAACCCATCCCCCAGCTATGGGAAAAATAGCACTTGTCCTCTCTCTCTCTTGAGGAGGACATCCTTTTCTTGTCTTGTCTTCTACTTCTGTGACACTTTCCCTTAAGTATATGGGATTAAACTACAGTGTCCAGGAGCACACCTGCATAAAAGCCTGGGTTGGTGAGCCCGGCAACAGAAGGCTGAAGTCATCTAGAGTAGGACGACTCCAGACAAACCAGGGAAGACAGATCTCGTCAGCAGGGGACTGCAACTGTCTAGAGCACAACCTCAAAAAAAAGATGTCCTCAGAAACGGAATGTGTCAGCCATTATTGGCGGGAGGAATCGACACATACGAACAACTCCATGGCCATATGTGCTTTTGAATATAAGTGTTAGAGAAAAAATTTTTTTTAAAACTGACTGATGTAACAAATAAGAATAAGAAAATTGAAGTACTTTGAATATATAATAAGACCTGAAGACTTGGAGAAGACCATTATGGAAGAAGACATCCCTTCAAAGAAGAGAGGAGGAAGACAACAAAGAAGATGGTGGCTGCGGAGACTGACTGGTCTATCAGAGAGAGAAATTCTGAAGGACTGTTAGGTTGGCAAAGTTCTATCAGGACAATCTATTTGATGATGACGGTCACATTATGTGTGGTCATGTTATGTATACATATATGACTTTGTCATGTGATGTCATTTGTAAATGTTGTTTTGTGTTTTTGTCTAGTATTTGGGTTCTACACTTGTCAAGGAGCTGAAGGGAGCTATGTCCACTCAGGAAGGTATTGCTAAACTAAAGGTAAGTTTTGATATGATTTGCAGCATTAGTGACATGCATACTAATGTAGATAGGACATGCACTCAATTTATAATATGTGTGTATATGAGCACTGATGGGACAGGTTCAATTTTTATGGCATGTGTGGGCAATGACAGATTTGCTTGACCATATTAATTCATAACTATCACACACACAATATGGTATTGTTCTATATTTCATGTAACACCACTTTTCACCAGGAAAAATAGACTACAAAATAAGGACTTCAGAAGCAGAGTGGGCATAACTTCATGCACTGAATATATTGAAAGACAACAAATGCAGTAGTTTGAACATTTCATGAGAATAGAATACAACTAAATACCAATAACAGCATACAATAAAAAGAGATCAGGTAATAGAGCCAAGGGAAGACCGAGAAAAAGATGGATAGACGGTGTCAAGACCACACTAAATAAACACGGATATAACACAACAAGGACAACTTGTTAGGCCCTGGAACGCAAATTAAAGCTTCCAGCAATAACAATTAACAGCAAGAATGGGCAACCAATTCCATCATTCACTTGGTGAAGGACAATCACAAACACAGTGTGGCTTTGTTGTACGTCTCATATAATGCCATTTACTCAGTTCATCATTTGTCTCGCTGGTGGTACTAGTACACTGATATATGATAATGTCTTACTGAAAGATACAAAGTTCATTCATGATCCTTCAGACGGTCTGGACATCTGGCCAATACAGCATCAGAACTAAGATTAATCTATACTACAGCTGCATTCTAGGAAGTTTACTGTGTGGATCGTTATTGGTTATTGGTTACTAAACTGACGTCATTGCACTCCAGGCAGACCCATAGGTGCTCAGTCTCCCCAACAGATATCGAAGAGTATGTATACTGATGGTTCCTGTGGCTCACTAATTAAACACACCTCTCACTCTGCCTCTCAGGCAGCAACTTGAACAACGGGTAACTCCAAACTGCCTAAATCGCTTGATCAATTCAACATCGATTTTAGTGTCCTCATCCAATAAGACAGTCGCAAAGAGACCGAAGAATACCCCCCTTTGTGTGGATCAGAATGGATCAAAAATAATAGAACGGGATATGTCCTAACTTTTCATCTTACAAGCAACTTATCTGCAAAAGATCTTATGTGTATTGTGGCTAAATACTATCTCTAACCAAGAACTGCTTACACAGTGTCTGCAAGAGAATATGAACACAGTCATCCAAAATAAATGCTGTTGATGGATTGGGCATGTTATACGCACGGAAATTAACTTGCCATAAAAACTGCACTTAAGGTGGACATTAGAAGGTAAACGTAAATGTGAACGACCCAGAAAAAACCTAGAGAACAGTAGAACAAGAGCTGAAAGAAATGAATCACAGTTCAAACACAATACAAGAGACAGTCAAGAACAGAGAAGAATGGTTTCCTGTTTGGTTTCTAGACTTTGCGCTAAGCTTGTCACATGCTAGAGAGAGAAAGATACAGAAGAGTCTCCAAGATGTAGCAAAATTTCTTCATTCTGAAATGTCAATTCCAACAACTAGCAGGAATATGTCCACACAGAGATTATTGAAAATTATTGTAGCCAGTGTCTTCTGTTAGTCAATTACAACCATGGAAACTGTCATTCTCATTGACTACTCAGAAACATGATGTGTCATCACTAATGTTGAAGCCGACTTTCAACAATAGATGTCTGCACTATATCCTTAGATTGAGATAGTCAGAAGATAGTACATTGTTGAAGTTGTTGTTAAACACCCAAGAATTATGGGTTTTCCTATGTTTGAGTGGGAGAGAGTACCTGGCTTTCTTGAAGACCCAGAAACCTCAAAAAACTTTAGACATCTAGTTCTATGCATAGTATTGCAGAAACTCTACACAGGTAGAGTCTATGAAGATAGTACATATAACAGATTTGTGGAGGTGGATCGCTGAGAAACTCTACACAGGTAGAGTCTATGAAGATAGTACATATAACAGATTTGTGGAGGTGGATCGCTGAGAAACTCTACACAGGTAGAGTCTATGAAGATAGTACATATAACAGATTTGTGGAGGTGGATCGCTGAGAAACTCTACACAGGTAGAGTCTATGAAGATAGTACATATAACAGATTTGTAGAGGTGGATCGCGAGAAAACTCTACACAGGTAGAGTCTATGAAGATAGTACATATAACAGATTTGTAGAGGTGGATCGCTGAGAAACTCTACACAGGTAGAGTCTATGGATATGAATACGATTTGGAGGTGGACATGAAACTCACACAGGAATCTATGTAATGAATACAGTTGTGGGTGGATCGCTGAGAAACTCTACACAGGTAAGTCTATGAAGATAGTACATATAACAGATTTGTGGAGGTGGATCGCTGAGAAACTCTACACAGGTAGAGTCTATGAAGATAGTACATATAACAGATTTGTGGAGGTGGATCGCTGGCTAATCATTTGTTGTTATTTGCGTTTGTTCTTATGAACCAAGTTAGCCACTCTTTGTGATCTGTGTGTTTTACACCGAGAACATGAGGATGTTATGCCTCAGCTAGGTTTCTAAAGCATGTAGGACAGGCACATCTGAATTTCAGGCAAACGTGATGCTTGAATTTGCCTTACCTGACAGTCCCATAAATCTTCCATTCATTCTTGAACGAAATGTCATTCCTTTATTAATTCCACAACATCATACATAAACAGGAGACATTCCAAAGTAAATGTTTAATCACAATCGTGCAAATATTCTGGCCAAATACGTTCATCATCCTTCAGTTTATCAAAAGTCTGCATCTCCAGATATATTAGGATGTTCCTTTTCTGTTTCCCTTTTGGGTTCCACTCAAGTGCTTGTTTAGTGACTCAACTGTATCCTCTGCAGAGTATGCCCAACCGGGATCACCATATCTTTCACTACTTGCGCACATCTCCCTAGCTCTCGCAGTGTCCACGCTTTTCACATCCCTATAAGAATGGCTTTCTTCTGCGCTCGAAAAAAAAGTTGTTAGGTCTTCAGCTCGATTTATTTGTATTGAACAACTTTTTTTTTTTAGATGCACAATGTTAATACTTTTGTTTTACTGATGAAATTCATTAATTGTCTTTTCACCTCCTGGATTGTCAAAGAAACCAAGTGGTGTGATACATAAACTCTGTGGGCTTGTTCTTCTTCTTCTGCGATCAACTTTTGCTCTGTGACTACTCCGGTATGTGTCATAAACAGGGCGGTGCGCTTGAGGTCTTTACCAGTTCCCCATAGTTTGTCTTGTAGTGTTGTTTCTGTTGGCCAGATCTCCAATCTCTCACTACTCAGACTAGGGCGGTCTTGCAGGATGTGCTCTGGGGACTGCTTTGGTGCTCCACAGGTGCAGGCTGCCGAGTCCCTGAGACCCATTCTGTGGATGTGTGCTCTGCGACTGCAATGTCTCGTTCTAAGTCTGAAGACTGTGGTCTGTGCTTTTCTGTTTATTGTATTTATACTGTCGTGCTCTGTCTTGTCTGGGACATGAGATAGCCTGGAGAACGGATCTTGAATCGCTAAAGATTGCAATATTTTTGCTGACACTTGCTGGTGGTTGAGAATCTGTATGGCTGCAAGAAGGGCTGTTGTCTCTGCTCTAAAGTTGGTGCATGTTTCTCCTGCTGCCAGAGAGTGTGTTTCTGTGTTTCCTTGAGGGTGAGTGATGTAGATTCCGCTGCCTCCCTTTCTGGTAGCATCTGTAGCTGAGCAATCTGTGAACACATGTGTCCATGTGCTGGTGGGATATTGCTCTCGTAGCATTTGTAGTGATATGGCTCTTTGCTCTGTCTCTGTTTGTATTTTTTTGGAGATTATTCCTGAGACTTCTAGGTGTATTTGGGTCATGTTTTGGTAGCGTGTCCATGGCTCTGGTATTATGGGTTCCAACATTTCTGGGTCAGTTTCTAGGATATCTGTATGTTGCATATGAAATTCTCTGGCCAGATGGTTGGGACTTTTCCTTGCAAGTCTGTTTTTGTTTTCTCTTGGAATTTTGTGTGTAGAGGGTGTTCTTTTAGCCGTTTTAGTTTTTCAAACTGGTCTGTGGCTTGTAATTTAAACCTTATAGATTGTCACATAAACTTATTCGCCCAACACTTGCGCGACATACGCCAATGCTCTGTGACCCTGTAGCCACCCATTTCAATGATACTGACCATTTAGGAGCTCACGATGTCCAGGTCACAGCCATCCGATCATGTTCCTCGGATGATCGCAGTCGATTTGCTCTGGAGAATCGGTTGATTTCGTTGTATGGTACCTTTCGACCACGCAGGCTCAACGTATTACATTCTTATGCTTCTTAGTACTTTCTCTTCCCATGCTTTGTAATCTATATGGGTATATGTTGCATGTATTACATTCTTATGCTTCTTAATACTTTCTCTTCCCATGCCTTGTAATCTATATGGGTATATGTTGCATGTATTCCAGTTATATATTTACTAGATTTTTCATTGTTTCTCTTCCGTTCTATTTCTAGTTTTTTGTGTTACATTTATTTCGTTATTCGTTTTTATTCCCAGATTTTCATTAGAAACTTTTGTATTTGGGCGTCCATTTGTTTTTTAAATTTGTCACTCCTGTTGTTCGTTTGCTTGATAAAGGCCTTGTTGGTTGAAACGTTGCTGTATTTTGTCATTGTTTTTGTAATTTGTAAAACTACAGTACTTTGTGATTACGTGCTTTGTCAATCAAATAGTTTTACTGCAGTCTCATCTATTTTGTGAATATTTCCACATACACCTAGTGAGTTGCCATATAAACATCCGGAGTTACCTTATTGACTTCACCGATTGTTTCCATAGACAACGTGACTACATTATTAAAGGGAGCTCACACATTATTATTTATTGTCATTAATAAATATTGAGTAATGTAACTTTGATAGTCTGCTCGTCAGCCAACTTTGACATGTTTTTATCTTGTCTCTTACTAACAATGCGTCAAAAGTTGTTATCTTGTCTCTCCAATGCGTCAAAAGCATCGTTTAAGGAAGAAGCTGCAGGTTGGACATATGTTATGTGTTAGCAGAATACATTGTTTTCATATTTCAGTTCTGCTTATTGTTTTTAGCTTTTCACATTTTAGCATAACAGTTGAAGTACTGTTAATAGTGTAACCATGTATTGTACAGGGTGTTCAACTTAAAAGCAGCCCCAGTGATAAATATAAATTTGCCAGGTACGCATTGTATCTCGTCTATTTACTATTTAAACCGGTTCTTGACATGCAGCTTCATAGAGGCAACCCATCTCATGATTTAGACGAGCATACGAAACCGAACGCAAAGAAGAAGAAGAAACCTGTTCTGACAAGCTTGACCTACGTCACATTTGTTCATCGCCCCTTCCCGCACTGCAATTACACACCATCACACAACCTTGACCTATACTACGTCATAACTGAACCTTCTCATTTCCATACATATATGCCAGAATAGCTCCATTCACAGGCTGAACACCCTGTATTAAAGTTGAACACCCTGTATTAGCTGGCTTTGTAAGAACAAGCTTCAAGCATGCACGTCAGTTTCATCTGTCTTTTGTTTCCATTTGTTGACTGTTATATGTAATGACGTTTGTACAATAGTTTGGTAAATCAGTGGTTGATGTCAGGAATTGCGTTTCAGAATACTCAATTAACTATATTTACATAATCCTTCACTACACAGATTACCATGTTAACGATATCTACATAATCCTTCACTACACAGATTACCATGTTAACGATATCTACATAATCCTTCACTACACAGATTACCCTGTTGACGGTATCTACATAATCCTTCACTACACAGATTACCATGTTAACGATATCTACATAATCCTTCACTACACAGATTACCCTGTTGACGGTATCTACATAATTCTTCCCCACACAGTATAAGGCAAACCGAGTCCAGTTTGGATGTTTTAGCCAGTCTCTTTAGCTATTTGCCTCCTCCCTTTCCATATTTCAGCCATATTCTTCTGCAATGATCCAGCAGTACTTGAGCTTTTACCCTTCGGCTCAATTGTTTTTTTTACCTCCTATTTATGTTGTACCTAGAATTAAAGAACTGGAGTGTCTGGAGATTTTCAATCAATCCTAGCATCGTGAATCACGACTACATAGTGTTCTTAGATTGTATGCCTTCGTAAACATATTTGAACTTTCCAATATTATCCCAGGTCTCTCTCGCTGACAGGTGACATGTAACTAACTTCTAGGAAGAATGTGGTTCTATTTATTAAGATGCTCCTTTCTGACAAATTGTGGCAAATTGTTTCGCGTGGATTTTTACAAAGGACGATGGCACCACCGTTCAGAAAGCAATGGCAAACTACTGAACGTAATAATGCCTAGAAAAATCACAAACAGCGTTAAAAAGATGGGATTGATTCGCAAAGTCCTGTAAAGGATATGCAATTAACTGGTTTTTTTTTTAACCTTTCTGACTACTACCGTCTTCGATAATTTGCCATGTATCTTTTGTAAGAAGATGAAACGGTAATTATTGAGTAGTCTTTGATCATTTAAGTCTATGGAGTGGTCACAGACAGCTTTGAGGACAATTTATCATGCACTGTATATTTCCCTGTGCGGATGTTGAAAACCAGCACGAAGTTGCTCGTGGAGTTGCTTGATTTGATGATATCGGGAACAGTGTCAGTGATGTGACTTGCTTTAAGTGTAGATATCTATATCTATATCCTTGATGATTAAATCATCCTGTCTTCTCTCTTTGTTATATCATGAATAACTTCTCAAAGTGCATGCTGAGAATGCTTATCATTCATGTCCGTCTGAACCATGATCCAGATAAATAAACCATCATTCATTTTTCTACATCCTCGTCAAGAGGGGATGAGATAATGTAGATTAGAAAATGGCTGGCTACTGTCCTCCCGTACTAATTGAATACAGACAACATAATTTAGCACTCCATTTGTTATAAACTCATTTGTTATAAACGATCTCCATTTGTTATAACCGATCTCCACACTAAAAACAACATAACCAACACCCTCCATATTTGTTATAAACGATCTGCACACCATATTAGGTGTCCAGTCATACGCGTACTGATGCCCAAATTACTTCATTGATAGTAGAATGTCCCGTTGATTAGTGACACGGCATTCAACAAACAGTTATATAGATGTAGTATATCTCCACTTAAGCCATATCCAACAAACTGACTGTATGTGATTTTGTTGTAATCATGTCTTCTGTTTCATTTACGGTAAAAGTCTGCATGCGTCAGTAGATCCACCCTAAAAGTTGGAAGTACATATTAATGTCATCTACTCTTACTGACACCAACCGTTTTGGAGATTTCAACGCTGGGCTTAAGTCGGACACGAAAATTGTTAAAGTCAATAGGTCTCATAGAACCATTGGAGGGCGACAGAAGCAGGCTTCAACTAGCATTCTTATATTGGAACTAGTTGTCTTGTATGATCAGTTCTGCTTGTAGATCGACCGTACCAATGTCACTAGCTAGAAATCGCCAGTCAGACGTGTCCCCACGATGCATATGCTCATCTTACCAGCTACAACCAGACCATGACAGAGAAGTGAGCAAGTTGAGATGGTTCTACGATATTGAGGAGTGCTATTTCCCTGGTAGATTCAGACGGAAGAGCCGTCTAGTAAAAAATATTGATATTGTACAGAGTCATGGGGCCTACATTTCTCATCTGCATTGGCTTGTATCCAACCCAGTACAGCCCTGTGGAAAAGTGAAGCCGTGCCAGGGACTTTGTCATTCTTTCTGGCAAGTATAATAGTCTATTATGAGCAATGACAAGAATGAAAAAGAAGAAGAAAGAGAGCCTCATACTAAGGAGTATTACCTTTGTAGTATGACACAACTTGTTGTTTGCTCATTAAATGCTACTGTAGTCACCACTGATAAACAACATTAAGCATAGGTGCACAATAATTTGAAAAGAGACTTAGTGATGAGCTGAAAGGCAAGAGAGATGCACGCAAACTCAGAAGTTGTCACAGTAAAATATTTATCTTATGTGGAAATACTGCAAATATGTAAGTTTGCCTGGATTCCGTTACGGTTGATCCATTAAGCAATAAATATAGAAGAGAGCAAAAAAAAAAAGAGAATTTTCACAAATTATTTTGCAAATTAGAAACAAGGACACTTTCACCTACAAAATTGAAGAAAAAGATGGTGTGTGTGGTCTATGTAGCTGTTTTCTAAATGTCTTTACCCTTTAAGGGACATCTCCAGTCTGAAGCTGGCTCTGAGCACTGGTGGAGCCAGACTCCAGACAACTGATGTAAAACGTTACCAGGAAACAGTATAACCTCATACAAACTCCTCCTCATCCTCCCATACCGTACATTTACGCTACATGCATAGTCTCTGGAGACTAGCATTATACTATCTTCATCACTATATGGTTGTTGTTCAGTTTATGTTTATTTGGTTGGATTTTGCTTTCTTCCTTTTAATTTGTCGATGTTCAAATGTTGATTTAATATGTATAGTTGTACTGTAGTAACTTAGTAAGTCATTAGTCAATAGAAGAGAGTATCATTATATTTAACATCATCAACAAAATGCAGTCAAATAAAATATTGCATATATTGTTATTACGGACAAGATATAACCTTCGTATTTCACACAAGAGTTTCAATCTGATTTGATATGCGTATATCAGTCACAGTGGCGGCTCGTGGTCATTTTTGGTGGTGGGGCCAGACAAAAATTTCGGAAAATCATGGTTTTAGGCTAGGTTTATATTTTAATATTTACTATTATTTGTCTATTCCGAAGTTATTCCTCTATAATGATTTGACGTCGCATGCGCAAATAACAAACGGAACAACGTTGCGCCAGGGTAAGTGAGCTGACACTGATCAAGACCCTACTCCACCTCCTCGTGGTGACCCTGGAAATAGACAAAAGATCATGTCTGGCTAAGTGGGTAAGGATCGAGAGAGAGCTATTCTGGTATAGGTAACGCAGACACGCCTCTTGGATCCTAAAAAATAGTGAATGCACGCATCTTCTGCCGATGTCTAATGAAAAAGTTGCATAAATGCAAAGCAAATGTAAGAAGTAACAACGTACGAGTTGTGTGTAAGCGTATACTCTCCTCCTGAATCAATGGTCAACCATACTTGCCAGCTCTCATTGCAAGAAAGCCGGGCGCTCTCCCCCACGCACTATAGGCAAAATGGTGAAAACTCATAATTCCTGGGGTTCAACAACAACTAAAATATATACCATATAACTAAGGTACAAAAGAGATCCCTACAACCTACCGTTGGCCACAGTCCTTCACCATGAAATAGCAAACAGTAAAAACACAAAAAAACTTTGCTTTTCTTCACTGACATTTAACCACGATTTTTTATTAAACCACTTATTATTGAAAGTCCTCTTTTTCTTGCCATCTTGTTGCACATATACAAAGCTATTTGGCTGATGTGCACCTAGCCGTTTAATTTCAAGCTTTTCTTCTATCTTTAACGAAGGAAACTGATTTCGTAATAAGTAATCACCTTGATTCATTTTGAATTTCGAGTAAGCCACAACTTCAAAGGTAGGTCACAGCTTGTCAATCGCAAATGAGTGTGCGTTGTAGAAGACATATGTATATTGAATACGAAACGGACGATTACCATTAACGATTATAATAATAGTTAGTTATATATTTCTATTAATACATTCCTTTTCTACTATTTTATATATAATTTGTGATTCAATCGATAATTATACAAAGTACTATTTAATCAAGAGTCGTCGTTTAACTGTTAATTGGTTGATCACTTAGGAACTGAGCTTCCGGTGAATAAAATGACATAAATTGTTTTGGCAATTATTATTATTAAAGGTAGCGGTCAAAGGTCAGAGGTCGCAATGTTACATCGTCAGTAGATAATTTTAAAGTGACCCGATAAAACATAGTGCGCTGGTATATACATCAAGCGTTATAGAGAGAAGCTGAATTTGAGACCGTATATAATAGTTTTTAAATAATAATGTTTATATATTATTATGATTGTTATATTATTATGATATAATATTTATATTTTAGTATTAAATATTCAACTTTAAAAGCTAACCAGTGTCAAGTTAACAATAATAATTACGAAAAAATTTTTTTTTAAATAATAAGTACACGTTAATTATTTTTGGTTTGGTAGAACTGTTCTTACTGGCCCCTAATGACCATGGGTGTGTACTAATTGTAGGAAAAATATGTTGAATTTTAGATTTCAGAATGTGTGTGATATTTTAGAGCTATATATCAACTTTCAAAGCTAATCAGTATCCTGTTGAAAGTAATAATTATAAACAAATAATGTCTGAAATAATAAGTACACGTTACTCAATATTTTTGGTGGGGCCTGGCCGAAATTGGCCCTTAATGACAAGCTGCCCTGATCAGTCATACAATGACAGAACTTGACAACAACCTTCTGCTGAGAGAAGGTGGCAGGTATGAATATTTCAAACAATCAAGGTTTTAGTTTTAACTTTAGAGACATTGACCAACAAATTTGCAGACCAAACATTAATATTGTCATTTTGTTACTATTGTTGTATAATATATAAAATAGTCATAGAATTACCTATATATATATATGTTTTATATATTTTCCAAACTGAGTCGGTGTTTTATGTTGCAGTGTTGTTTGAACATTCTGATTGTATTATGATTTTATTATGAAGAAGTTGTTCTCAGTGTTATAAATAATTAATTGTCATATGAGTTACCTTTTTTGTATTTGGTGTTATTTGGTTTTAAATAATTAATAAAATCGGTGTAGCGAGAGAAAATTTGTATTTTAAAAGTGTGTCTCCTTCTTCTTTTATTGTCACACTGCTACCTGGTTATTTTTGTTTTTTTGACAAAATTCTGCTATACCATCTATCAATCTTTATTGTGATCTTCTTCTCGCCTTTTTTCTGATCTGTTGTAGTGACTCTTTATACAGTTGAATTTGGTTGCATTTCTACTAAGTGGCCAAACCACTTCAGTCTTTGTGTGTCAATGTAATTCAAAGTGTGACTAATAGAGACAAAATTATGGGAACCACTGATACTTGAGATTAGTTTTATGTACAGGTGTAATATCAACGATGACAGTATATTCTTTTGCAGTACACAACATTAGTGATTCATTCTCGGAATGAAGGCAGCAATAAGATGTGTCAATAAGACTGGCTCTTTACCGCATCTTATCAAGACTGGCTCTTGACAGCATCTTACCCAAGTCAGTTTATAATGAACGAAGGCTGTAGCATTTTGGATATAAAGAAAAAAAAAGTAGAGATTGTGAGAAAATGGAATTGAAAATGAACCAAGAGGGAAAGCTTATTAAAAATTTAATGTGAAAATGCGTTTTTCCCTTGCCTGGTTCAGAAGCCGAGCTGTAATGGGTGCTCCCATTTCAAGTCACACTTTACGGACACCGTATTTCAGACTGACCCAATCAAGCATGAAAACTTCAAAATTCAATATCCCCTCCAACAGAAGAAGAGTGTCACGATGGCGCAGATATTCTCTCCCTTGAACTGAAATGAGAAAACACATCGTAAATAAGGACCAGTTTCATTGGCGTTGACACGTGTGGTGTGTGTCTGGGCCCCAGCAGGTCACGCTTGATTACCTCTTGAGCACACTTGGCCGCTCGGATAAGCTGTTTTCATCTCTCGGTTTATCAATTAGGAACGTGAAGCTGTGATGCAATTTCGCGTCCCTAGATACGGCTTGACTTTTTTGTTCTAAAACTCAAAGCTCTGTCTGATGTCCTTTCCCTGCCACGAAGCACCCACAGATCGATGTGGCCATATTGTCCTGGTCATTTCTCTAGTGGTTCATGGAGGTGTAAGAGCTAGAAAGCGTGTTAGGTGGCACTGATGGCTTTCAGTGTGAGTGGGGTGCGGGCTGACTGCTGCCGACGAGAGGATGTGTTAGTCTATAAACAAGTTCCTTAATGATTTCCTTTTTCTCATTTGTTTTCTTAGTTAATGCCCTTTTAAAATGGCCTTGAGCTGTCAGTTGCCTTTACCCGTTCACTTTCTTCGTACGAACTTTTTAGCGTTTCAACTGTTATTTAAAATATATTAATAAATAATTAATTATCTTGGAGACGACATTAATGTTTTTAATATGTGACTCTAAAGTAGGAAGATTAATTTAAGATGTTAGAAACGAAAATCTGAACTTCAAGTTTGAGATAAGTGGTGATATCAATTTGCGGTTGTCGCTCATGCGTTCTTGTATTAGAAATGTGAGATCATCATCATCATCATTATTATTATTATCAACTGTACCACAATTTGTCCTCAGAAATCATCTGAAGTTATCAGCAAGATCCCAACCATTATGTTGTCCATATCTTTCAAAGGAGTCAAGTTTATTGATGCTGCTTCTAAGGTGAGCATCTGATGCTGTGGAGCATAAGCTTTGTAACGCCCCCTCCCTATTATTACAGTGTGCCAACGCGCCCCCTTCCCATATATATATATATATACATGCTCTATTTTCACTTTGACGTAGAAAATTGATATATATTTCTGTCATACATGGTCAATTTTCAAATAATTATATACATGAAATAGAAAATTGATGAAAAATGGATGGTGTAAGATGGGCATATGATGAATTAAAATTTTTAATGATTACTCAATCGCAAAATCACGAAAAACTCTCCTCCAAATGCTTCTGAACCCACTATCGCCCCCCCCCCCTGGAAGGTTTCAGCGCCCACTTTGGGAAACGCTGCTGTAGAGGATTCAAATTACAAGAATGGTGTTTTATCTATCAACTAATAGCAATAATAAATTTCTCTCTCTACTTGATTTTCAAGTTAAAGATGATTGATTTGATCGTACCATCATCAGTGTAATTCGGTGAGTAGCCATGTATGCTCTGATTTCTTTCTTTCACAGGAAGATCTCAGCGGCAGTGCACGAACACTGTAGCAGCGGTGAAAGTCTCCGATGTAATTTAGAGGATGGTTAAATTATTATTATTTATTTATTTTTTTAAAATTGTTACTACAGAATTTTGTCAAGGCCGCAGCTTTCCAGCCTGCTGTTCTTGATTTTGAACTGCTAAGGGTTCTTTTACATGCTCAACTTGAACACATGGCTGACGTTTTATGGTCCGGTCTCCGAACTTGATCTCACCTACACCTACGAAGTTCGCTGTGCTTACATACCCGTAGACCACTACATCCGGTCTCTGCATGCTTTTTATATGGTTTTGCCTTCCAAAGTCGCGGGTTGAGGACCCACAAAAATACCTGACCTAGGGAGCCCATCCCCTAAGCGAGCCAGAGCACGTTAGTCTTAGACCTCGCGACCAAAGCTTCACAGTCTACACTACTAGTAGTTGGAGTTGGCTTGTGTGTTCTGCGTATCAGCAGAAGGTTTTGCCAGTTGTCACTTTTTGCACTAACTAAGAGAAACTAGCCGACCCCAACGCTGCTGCATGCAGTCAGTAGAAGGACACACATTGCAGACCGTATATGCACATAACCAACCTACCATATGTGTTGAATAATAGTAGCATTCCTTTTTGTATCATCTTATTCATGATATTCTCTATAATTAACATCATCAACCTAGATGTTTGACATTGCATGGTCTCAGCAGTCTTGCACATGAGAGAGATGTGAATACTAACATGGCTTGCACATGAGAGACATGTGAATACTAACATATCTTGTACATAGAGAGAGATGGAATACTAACATGACTTGCACATGAGAAACATTGAATACTAACATATCTTGTACATGAGAGAGATGTGAATACTAACATGACTTGCACATGAGAAACATGTGAATACTAACATATCTTGTACATGAGAGAGACATGTGAATACTAACATGACTTGCACATGAGAGAGATGTGAATACTAACATGGGTAATACAATGTTGTCTAAAGCCGATTGATTGACTTTATTGCGTCGTCGGGTTACCCCATATTGCCAGGTCCCTCTCCGCAGAAATGTCACGCCACCTGCCAAGAGTATTGCACAAGGCAGGAACTCCGTAGCTTCGGCAACAATCCTAGGTGTATCAGGAAAAAATGCACTCGTGAACAGAACAGCGCGGTCCGGATTCGAACCTTCGACTCGCAAGGCAAAGGCTTAATCACTTAACCACTTAGCCATAGAGAGCCCCTGAAGGTTTATCTGTAGCAAGTCTTTGATGATGCCATTTTGACATCATAAACTTGTATGTACTTGTCATAGAGAACGTATTCTGTAACAAATCTCTTGTGCCTTATTGACATCATACTGATCTATCATTAGTTCATAATTATTTGCTGTTGCGTATATGTAATGCAATTATATGATTGTCTTACCGTGTATCTCAGTGGTGCCAGACGCTCCGTCTCTCTGCATGAGCTTGTAGCGGTCAGCGACCCATAGCTGGCTGCTAACGTCAGGGTCAGCGCAAAAACAAAGCAAGCTGACCAAGATTCAACCCTGCCTTCCCATAGCAGCCCCGGAAACAGATGACTACCAAGAAGTCTGGCTAAATTTGTGGAGATCAAAGAGGGAGAAGCTAAACCGGTACCCATAAAAAGGCTATGCTGAAGTCGGATGTGTCGGACGGAAAGGTGTAGATACCACAACTCATGCTGAGACCTGTAACACAACGCATTCTGTTCTATAGACTGCATCTTGCTATAACCAGCTGGAGTATGAGAACGAACGAAAAAGAAATATCTACGTTATTGACATCTTGAGCTTAGGAAATAACCAATTTGAGATTTATATGAGTGCATGGATGATCTCTGACCTGTTGATGTTTTACTTTCTGACAGAAAGTTGTCTGTGATCATGAAATCGCCAACATTTTCTGTGCTTGTCAAGATGGAGAACATATGAACTTCTTCGCCTATATCACCAAGGACAGGGAAGCCAGCAAACACTATTGTCATGTTTTCAGTGTCCGCAGTAGGGTAAGTTTTAGTCAGTGCTTGTGTGGGTGTGAGAGTGTGGCTGGGGGTGTGGGGTAAGTTTTAGTCAGTGCTTCTGTGGGTGGGAGAGTGTGGCTGGGGATGTGGGGTAGATTTTAGTCAGTACTTGTGTGGGTGGGGGTGTGGGGTAAGTTTTAGTCAGTGCTTGTGTGGGTGTGAGAATGTGGGTGGGGTGTGGGTCATGTGGGTGCGAGAGTGTGGGTGGTGATTGGGAATAATGAAGAAGAAGTGGATAGAATGCGTTAACTTCAGGTCATGTGTCCCGTATCCACAGAACTACCTGAAATGAGGTTAGTAGAATGTGATAGTTTGACTTCCTCAATTCAAACCCCAAACTCACCATCCTCCCCGTATCCTAACATTATGTCAGCTATTTTAATAAGTGTCCATGCTGTGATGTTAAGAATGTGCCCGGCAAAAGACCAGAATTACAAGGGGCAATAATCTGAGGAATGCTGTAGGCATTAGTCTGAGACTTGCTCTAATTACAGAGATGCTGTATTGATCAGAATCACACACAGCATGAACTCTCTTTTAGTTTCTCATCTTTTAGTAACTGAGAGTGAGACAGGAGGCAGTGATCCAAGTCTACTAATACTGAGAACATCATACAGCAAATAACTCAATATGGCATGGCTGTTCTTCACCACGTTATTCTCTGATTAAATAATTGCAGTTTGACGGCGTCTCCTGGGTCTGTCCATGGCTCACCTAGTTTGTGTGGGGTTTTCCCAGCCTATTCAAGATTGTTTCCACAGACAAGAAGGTCATGTTTATAGTTAAAGGATTTATGAGATCTCCCTGGCTGTGTTCTTAAAAACGTGCATCTGTAGGGTTAGGCACTGGGTGCCGTAAGAAATAAGGGTTTGTGGTAGGAATCCTGTGTTTGGTCATTTGTTTTTTCCGAAGCCCCTAATACTTGTTCAATGTCTATTTATTGTTCATATTTATTGTCTCTTGTTGTTTCTCTGGGATTCTTACAACCTCTAATTCTCCCCTGATTTCTTATAGTGTTCTCCAATAGGCAAATCATTTATTGACCGCTGTATGTCTTCTCAGTCCATACTCCCTGTTCCCTCCACCTGTTTCCTTAATGCCAGCACATCTCTAAGAACCTCAGCCCGACCATTGTTGTAGCCTATTTATAATCGATTATTTTTCTATCATTAACAACACTAGTTAAACCACATACTAAAAGACTAATGTGATATAGGGTCTCAGTGTAGGGTGTGAGAAGTGTCAAACTGGATCCAATAGAAAAAGGACAACTACAGGGTGTTCAAGATAAAAGCGGCCCGAGTGACAAATCAAAAGTTGTCAGTTACTTATTGCCGTTGTGTCTATTTACTATTTAAACCGGTTCTGGCTAGCTCGTCCAACGTCACATTTGTTCATCGCCCCTTCCCGCACTACAATTACACAACCTTAACCTATACTACGTCATAACTGAACCTTCTCATTTTCATAAACATATACCACATTAGCTCCCTTGACGACGATGCTTCCTTAACGACGAGGCTGCTTTAATCTTGAACGCCCTGTAGATAACATATATATAAAAATGGGTTAGAAAGTTCAGTGTTACAAATGTGCATGAATACTCAGTGTTGACAATTGTTACAAATGTGCATGAATACTCAGTGTTGACAATTGTTACAAATGTGCATGAATACTCAGTGTTGACAATTGTTACAAATGTGCATGAATACTCAGTGTTGACAATTGTTACAAATGTGCATGAAAACTCAGTGTTGACAATTGTTACAAATGTGTATGAATACTCAGTGTTGACAATTGTTACAAATGTGCATGAATACTCAGTGTTGACAATTGTTACAAATGTGCATGAATACTCAGTGTTGACAATTGTTACAAATGTGCATGAAAACTCAGTGTTGACAATTGTTACAATGTGCATGAATACTCAGTGTTGACAATTGTTACAAATGTGCATGAATACTCAGTGTTGACAATTGTTACAAATGTGCATGAATACTCAGTGTTGACAATTGTTACAAACGTGCATGAATACTCAGTGTTGACAATTGTTACAAACGTGCATGAATACTCAGTGTTGACAATTGTTACAAATGTGCATGAATACTCAGTGTTGACAATTGTTACAAATGTGCATGAATACTCAGTGTTGACAATTGTTACAAATGTGCATGAATACTCAGTGTTGACAATTGTTACAAATGTGCATGAATACTCAGTGTTGACAATTGTTACAAACGTGCATGAATACTCAGTGTTGACAATTGTTACAAACGTGCATGAATACTCAGTGTTGACAATTGTTACAAATGTGCATGAATACTCAGTGTTGACAATTGTTACAAATGTGCATGAATACCCAGTGTTGACAATTGTTACAAATGTGCATGAATACTCAGTGTTGACAATTGTTACAAATGTGCATGAAAACTCAGTGTTGACAATTGTTACAAATGTGCATGAATACTCAGTGTTGACAATTGTTACAAATGTGCATGAATACTCAGTGTTGACAATTGTTACAAATGTGCAAGAATACTCAGTGTTGACAATTGTAACAAATGTGCATGAATACTCAGTGTTGACAATTGTTACAAATGTGCATGAATACTCAGTGTTGACAATTGTTACAAATGTGCATGAATACTCAGTGTTGACAATTGTTACAAATGTGCATGAATACTCAGTGTTGACAATTGTTACAAACGTGCACGAATACTCAGTGTTGACAATTGTTACAAATGTGCACGAATACTCAGTGTTGACAATTGTTACAAATGTGCATGAATACTCAGTGTTGACAATTGTTACAAATGTGCATGAATACTCAGTGTTGACAATTGTTACAAATGTGCATGAATACTCAGTGTTGACAATTGTTACAAATGTGCATGAATACTCAGTGTTGACAATTGTTACAAATGTGCATGAATACTCAGTGTTGACAATTCTTCTTCTTCGAACGCTCCAAATCGACCACTTGTTAACCACACTTTGTGATCTCCATGTGATCCGAGCCTAAGAGTGATTGTACGTTGTGTCATTATGCGCCTACAAGTAGGCCAGCACATCCGATTTCTGCGATGCTTTTTATTTACCAGGGTAGCTTCCTAGACTTCTACATCAGTCACCTCTTACGACATGCCTTGTAGGTCGCAGTGCTACTATTCTTTGCTCGCCAAGAAAGCCCCGACAACACACGAGCGGTTGACAATTCGAATGCACAGTCTATATATATTTCAAATAGGGAAGATCATACCTACCAAAAATAGAGGAAATACAGTTTGCTCGTATTTTGTTTATCCGAAGCGATACTAACCATTATACAGGGTGTTCAACTTAAAAGCAGCCCATGAATGGATCTAATCTGCCATATATGTATGGAAATGTGAAGGTTCAGTTATGACGTAGTATAGGTCAAGGTTGTGTGATGGTGTGTAATTGTAGTGCGGGAAGGGCGATGAACAAATGTGACGTAGGACAAGCTAGTCATAACCGGTTTAAATAGTAAATAGACGGAGATGCAATGCGTACCTGGCAAATTTCTATTTATCACTGGGGCTGCTTTTAAATTGAACACTCTGTACAATATATCTTGTCCTGAGCAGAACTTTGACGCTCTTAACAGTCCTGCGGAATTTCGCTCTCTCTCTCATAGACCAGTTGTCCCGCCTCAGCAGCCGTCATGCTCAAATCTTAAGTTACATCATGAATCCATCTCTTCTATGGGCCTCTTCTTCTCTTTACCAGGATTCCTTCTTCTATAATGACCTTTTTCAACGCTTTGTGTTTTTTATCTGTCCAAAATACTTCAAATTTTCTTCTACATATTTGTTGAATCAGTCAGTTTTCTTTGATTTTGAGCTCTTTCTGTGTGAATCTATTTCTTCTCTGTCCATGGTATACAGATGACTCTTCTGTAACACTTCTATTCAAAAGCATATATGTGCTAGTTCCCCGTCTTGTTAAATCTCCATGCTCACACCCATTCGTTGACAATGGGAATAAGTATCCCCTTGTAGTATTCTCTTTGTTTTTCTATCAGTTCCATTCCTTACTGTTTTAGTTGTTTAATTTGTTGTAAGGTCATTTCCATTATTCTTTTAATATCCGTCATTAGCAGCGAACCAAGATATTCAAAACTGTCCAAATTTTCTTTTTTGTTGTTGATAAAAAATATCTTTAGTCATGCTTGTTTTATCTATTATATCAGCATTAATACTGTACTCACAAATAATAAGATAACAAGGTATGTTTAGTCGATTATAAATGTAAATATATCAAACTACATGTTCAAATCATTAGTATATAATGACGCCAATACAAATGATACTTCCGTAGGTGTATTCCACGACAACAAAGAGTTAGCTAGTTAAGTCTTACTGATTGAATAGACGTATATGTCAACATCCTATTGGTTCTGACTAAACTGCAATGAATAAGTTCCATACTCCAAGAATGGGGCTAGTAGCTGATGAATCTGATAGCGGTAATCTCACACCCACACCATCACAGTTAAATTGTCTTCCATTCATTGAAGGTGTCATTGACTAGTGACATATTTATCTAACCGCCCCCCTGGTGAGCTGTGTCCCTGCAGTGGGATTTTGTTGGCTCGAGGAATGATTCATTGAAGTATCTTGATGGTACTGGAAACTTAGGTATGGTTGGAATTTGAATGCAGTGAAGTGTTGATATTTCATCTCCTTCCTGTGGTATTCAAACAAGCATCCGCATCATACCACACTTGGTGGGTCTTCAATGTGTCTTCTTTTTATTTAGACAGTGCCTTCTAGGAGGACAGACGCCCTAGGCTCTCCTGCCTTTAGTTGTCAAGGAAATTATAAGATGACAAATATAGGAGGGAATGTAATCATCGAATATGTCAATGCATTCTGTCAACATGATAGACGTTGGTAAGATCATTGAACAATTCATTCTGTCAACACGATAGATGTTGACAAGATTATTGAACAATGCATTCTGTCTACATGATAGACGTTGGTAAGATCATTGAACAATTCAATCTGTCAACATGATAGATGTTGATAAGATTATTGAATAATTCATTCTGTCAACACGATAGATGTTGATAAGATTAGTGAACAATTCATTCTGTCTACATGACAGATGTTGATAAGATTATTGAACAATTCATTCTGTCAACACGATAGATGTTGATAAGATTATTGAACAATTCATTCTGTCAACACGATAGATGTTGGTAATATTATTGAACAATTCATTCTGTCTACATGATAGATGTTGATAAGATTATTGAACAATTCATTCTGTCAACACGATAGACATAACATTATTGAACAATTCATTCTGTCAACAAGATAGATGTTGATAAGATTATTGAACAATTCATTCTGTCAACACGATAGACGTTGATAAGATTATTGAACAATTCATTCTGTCAACACGATAGACGTTGATAAGATTATTGAACAATTCATTCTGTCAACACGATAGGTGTTGATAAGATTATTGAACAATTCATTCTGTCAACACGATAGATGTTGATAAGATTATTGAACAATTCATTCTGTCAACACGATAGACATAAAATTATTGATCAATTCATTCTGTCAACACGATAGACATAAAATTATTGATCAATTCATTCTGTCAACACGATAGACATAAAATTATTGAACAATTCATTTTGTCAACACGATAGACATAAAATTATTGAACAATTCATTCTGTCAACACGATAGACGTTGATAAGATTATTGAACAATTCATTCTGTCAACACGATAGACGTTGATAAGATTATTGAAGAGACATTGATTTTATTTTTTTTCTCGATCCAGAAGCACTTGAGCTTTCAGCTCTTCGGCTCGGTGCCATGGACATCGTATCCCTTCGGTTCGGTGCCACGAACACCGTAAATCTGAAGAACCTAGGACTTTTTCTGTCAGCCCGAGGAATTGAACCCGCTCTCACAGAGGGCTTATCACCCGTCGTCCAACGCGCTACGAACACACTGGGCAGGCGGGCACATTGATGTGATAGACTTCTAGATACTGCCATCTCTCGGACCAGTCTTGTCTCATTAGACAACAGACTAGAGACATTTTGTGAGGCTTATCTGGAAGATGACACAGTTTAAAGGGCATAAAGATGGATTTCATTGCCCAGGGTTTTACTCCCATACGAGTCGATCCCTCTCCGCAGAAATGTCACGCCATCTGCCGAGAGTATTGCACAAAGCATAAACTCTGTCGCTCCGGCAACAATCCTAGTGATCTCTGAAAAAATGCACACGTGAACTGAACGCAATGTAGTTGGCTTAGCCACTTAGCCGTAAGACCCATCTCCATGACAGAGTTATGATATCCGATGAATTAGACTCAAGACGCCCCTCCTCCCATCTCCTTCCCCATGACATAGTGATGATATCCGATGAATTAGACTATTTTAAAGTTCATACGTTACACTTGGGAAGTGTTGATTCCTTGATAGCAGACTGACCACGGTTTACACGTAAACTTTCTGTCGTTCATGTTAACGACAATTTCAGTCATTACTACTTGAGCTAACAAAGCAGTGTAGTGACACTAAGACAAATGGCAATTGATCATCTTGTTATTAGTTCTAATCTTAACTTGAATCTATTTCTCAATCTCTAATTATGTTGTATAAATGACATGAGTGGCAGGTATATAATCCTCGTTGAGTGATCACCGACAGTTGCCAAACATCGATTTCTTGTCCAGCAAATCCATGTTTTTGTTTGGTCCGGACATCATCAAGGTGCGTATCCTTTATAGGACGTTGCTCTCTTTGCAGCACATCTGAAATTCACTCTGTCTCTTGCTAGTTCACCCACTTCGCTGATGGTACCCACTTGCTAGTTCACCCACTTCGTCGATGGTACCCACTTGCCAGTTCACCCACTTGGTCCGGTGGGTTTCTATAATATTGTACTTGATCATAATATGGAAAGAGAGCTGACACTACAGCTAAACAAGCTCTCAGAAAACAACAAAATTATTCTCCAGTGGATACCAGCCCACTGTGACGTTCCAAGAATTGAGAGAGCAGACAGGCTGGCTAAGGAGGGAACAAAACTTGCACAACAGAAACACCCAGTGTCACTACCAGAAATCAAGACACATATCAAGGAAAGTACAAAGAGGTATGGAGGCAACAAACCCACAGCAAACACCCACAAGATTCCATCAGCAGACTAAACAGAAAAGAGCATACAACAATCTTTCGCCTAAGAACAGGTCACTGCAGGCTCAACCACCACATGCACAGAATAAAGCCTGCTCAGACTGCACAGTGTGCATGCCAGACAGAAACACACTCCAGAGCACATCCTGCAGTCATGTCCATCATACACACACCAACGAAACGAAACATGGCCTCATGAACAAAGCTTACAGACCAAGCTATGGGCACTTCTCGAAGAACTCCAACTGACATGCAGCTTCATAGAGGCAACCTATCTCATGGTTTAGACGAGCATACGAAACCGAACGCAAAGAAGAAGAAGGAGAAGTACTTGATCAATTCCAATAGTTGCACGTGTCATCTTAAAGAAAGCGACATCTTTCTAAAGTGTACAATTGTATGAACTCTAATCACATGTCGTCGGAAATCGGCTTCATCTATTCTAGAAGCAGTTATCAACTACTTACCAAATTGATCTATTAGTTCGCGCGCTATTGTTCGGTATTTTCCATACCCTACCCTACTTCTCCGTTCCATCCCCATCTAAATCGACGGTCAGGTTTTTGTTCCCTCCTACCATTTCTTCCAACGTCAGCTATCACAGCAATTTCTCCAGTTGCCCCTGGCCGCGCTCAGTATTCACGCGACTGTCACACTACCTGCTGTGTGAAAATGTTTATCTACAATTTAGCCCCTCGGAGGACAGTTGAATGGGGTCAGAAAATAGGTAAACTCCTTCCAGACTTTCCAGTGTTGTTAGAGTCCGGGCAAGCACAAGCAAACGAGGAGGAGTATAAACACGGCTCCAACCACGGCCCCGAGGTGTCTACTCAATGTTCCCTATAGGGGACCAACAATAGATCGAAGTTGGAAAGAATGGAATAGTAGGCTCCACGGAAGCATTGCATTCTTGTTGGAGTACTATGACAAATTGAAGTACGCTCCTAGGTTGCTTGCGTGGTCTACACAGATGTCAGTGCTTTATCGTCTTCATGGCTCAACACTGACAGTTACATGACCAGTGATACGTCAGGGTAGAAAGCGTCCATTAACGTTGTAATTTGTATTTTTCTTGTGATATCAACACGCTGCTACATGCTGGTTGAAAAGTTATGCTCTTCTAATACACGTCAGCTTCCAATACGGCATGTGTACAACGTATACGACATAACACACTCACATATATCTTCTGAGATCTCAGTGTAGGTGAGATCGAGTACCTAGTCCTATCGGAGACGGACGATAAAACGTAGGTACCATGTTCAATTTGAGCACGTAAAAGAACCCTTGGCAGTTCAAAATCAAGAAGAACAGGCTAGAAAGCCGCTGCCCGGGCAAAATTCATTAGAAGAAAGATTAAAAATAAAATTCCTACAAAAATATCTTCATCATCTTCAAAAACATAGGAACCCTCGCCGGTGCTACGGAGTTCGTGTTCTGCAGATATTTTCCTGTGTAAGAAAGAGATTAGGGCACACACAGCTACTCACCGAAGTACAATGATGATGTTCCTATCAATCAATCATATCTTCTGAGATGTATGTACCGCGTTCACAAACTTCTACAATAAGTAGCTAGACTGTTTGAGCACACCGTCTTCATCACTTACTTCCATCAGCATCAGCAAGTGTATATGACAAAACGTACATGCCCTGGGCTAGACTTGGACCATTCTGAAGTGAGTGGCTGGCACAGTTTAATCTTTACCCTGGACCGAGTACAGTGAAAGCAATTGAAAACATCCCGGGTAACGATAAAAATGGGGGAGGGCAATTGATTGGAGACCTCAGGGGATACAGGAGACACCGACCCCATTGGTAGCGATACCTTAGCTTGTAATTAGGGAACTTAACCCACTGTCAAAAGTGGGAGGTGTGTGCGTGATAGATAAAGGGAGATAGAGAATAGATTTTTAATTATGTCTATTTGAACTAAAAAACCGCACACTGTCTCCTCGTATGTGAATTGGAATGTAGGAAGTTATTAGAGCTAGGGCAGTCATACATATGTGGATCACATGTCAGTGTGGGTCGTATTTCAGTCTGGGTAGTATCTCACAGTGGGTCGTATTATACATTCATGGGCGTATCGTATGTTAGTGTCATTTATCACTGTGTAGAGTATGTCATTTCAAATTTCAATTGGTCTTGTCAGTGTGTATGATGTGTCAGTATGAATCATATGTTTATGTGTATCATACTTCAGTGTGTATCATATGTCAGTGCGTATCATACGTCAGTGACAGACCAAAACACGGATGTCATGATGTATGAGACACCAACACATGGATGTCATGATGTCTATCAACACTACATATTCAATACTTGACACTACTTTAAATAAACTTTGTGAATAATCAGGAAGTAATATACACGCAGCCTACTGTCTACGTGTTGATGGAAAGAGAAAATTGAACGTCAACAAGAATGTCTTAGTTTTGCTAATCAAGCATGTCATCGTCTGGAATCTGTCAAACTTAGCAGTCAATATTTGCTGACTTGTCCAAACAAGTAGCCAGTAAAGGTGTCAAGATGCACTAGTATTATCTGAAGACATTAGACGATATAGAGGGGCAGTCAACTGTTACTGGCTATGTTTAACAACTCCTGCTGTCCACTGTATCTCTCACTGGCTCAAAGAAACTGCACAGAGCTTTTGTCCTTTCCGAATCTCAACTCTTCACCCCGGGATGTTCTTCCAAACTCCCCTCTCTATGGTCCAGTCGGAGTAACACTTGACACGAAGCATGTGAAAGGGAAATCAGTGCTGTAGATTGTCTCATTCAATTGAAAGATCACTTTGTCGATCCTCCAGATTCAAGATTCGAACCCTTGACTATGAGTGTTTTTAGAAGGACGGCAGTGAAAACAGAGAAGACTTTCGACCTGTGTAGTTTAGCTTTTGATATCAACATCACTCTCCGCCTTTCTGGCCAGATGAAAAAGTATGGCTAGGTCAAGGACTCACATCTTCATACTTTAACGTTTCCCAGATAATTGGGTGACCTTTGACACAGGTCACACCAGTGTGTTTGTATGTTGGTGCGATTCTCTCTCTGGAAGGTACTGAAGCCCTTTCAGGCCGTGCTTGGATGCGGGTGGACATCTTTGCAGCTCTTCACGCCGGGGGAAAATCTTTCTATGCTTTACGATCAGACCCTGGCACAGCTTAATGATGCAGACTTAATTTTGATAGCCGTTATATTTCCTGTAACCCCCACCCCTGTCAGTTTCCGCCTCAGTCCACATCTGTGCTTGTGTGTCTGTTCATCTCTTAGTCTGGATGGTAGCAGTCATGCGGGTCCCTATTTCTATTGCCGCCATGGCAAGATATGACAAGAACTTGCCCATTTGCCTGCTAACTCCAAGCATCAACTAAACAACTAAAAACTCAACTGTTATTCACGTTTGCATAGACACAGACGGGGAGAGAACGGGGGCTGGTAATCAGACTACTAAAGGGGAATTAATCTTCTTTGACTCATTTGGTAAAGATTTGAAAATTATTGCCTCTCTAGTCTTTTGTCCCAAATAAATTGTCCAGATCTGATGATTTAAGTTCGAACCTCTTCTTGATGTGCCCCTATGCTAGTGAAGCTGTGGAGGAGTCAAGAGCAGTGAGAAGTCATATATCTTGTGTGAAATGATTGAACTAAATACAACCTAGATGATTTTTTCTTTGTCTATTATTAGTCACAGGCCAAGTGTGATTTTCTTAAGTCAGAGCATCTCTTGTTTGAAAGTTGCTTCATTACTTCAAGATGCATGTGACTGAACCATAGGAGAGAGAGAGAGAGGGATGAGAGAGAAAAGGGAAGAGAGCAGCAGTGAGAAAGAGAGAATAAAACTCAAGGGAGCAATTGTAATGAGTTGACAAGATAGACATGGTCTGCGAATACTAACATATAACTGTGTAATTAATCTCTAATAACTGTGGCATTAATCTCTAATAACTAGTATTAATCTCTAATAACCGTGGCATTAATCTCTAATAACTGTAGCATTATTCTCTAATAACTGTAGCATTAATCTCTAATAACTGAGCATTACTAATAACTGAGGCATTAATCTAAAGCTATCTCAATAACTGAGGCATTAATTCTCTAATAACTAGCATTATTCTAATAACGTGGCATTAATCTCTAATAACTGAGCATTAATCTCTAATAACTGTGCATTAATCTCTATAACTGAGCATTATTCTAATAACTGGGCATTAATCTCTAATAACTGAGCATTAATCTCTAATAACTGAGGCATTAATCTCTAATAACTGTGGCATTAACTCTAATAACTGAGCATTAATCTCTAATAACTGAGGCATTAATCTTTAATAACTGAGACATTAATCTCTAATAACTGAGCATTAATCTCTAATAACTGAGCATTAATCTCTAATAACTGAGCATTAATCTCTAATAACTGAGTTAACTCTATCTAGAATTAACTGACATAATTCTAAACTGTGAGATGTAACGAGACTATTCACAGTTACTACTGGACAGTACTGTGCAAGTCCAGTGTTAGAATACTATTCTGTATGTGAGTGTGGAGACACACGTCACCGGACAGTACTGTGTACGGGTTAGTGACTGACAATACAATTGAACTCAAAGAGGCAGACGTTTCATGAATATTCATGTCTGAGAAATGCTGGCACCATGTCTTGTGGACAATCTCAGCTTTATTGTCAGCGACCTGATCCAGTTGTCTTAATGGCCTGCCCAGTGGTCAGTTCCACCAAATTTAGGTAGTAAAGTTCTGACTTGGTCCAGCTGTTTAGTCCAAACTTAACATTTCCCTCTCAGGTTGTCATATCTTTTGTTTGAACATGGAATTCTAGACTTCCATGCATACATTGCTTCCGTACATACTGTCATTCTGTACATACTGTCATTCCGTACATACTGTCCTTCTGTACATACTTTCCTTCTGTACATACATTCCTTTATGTCAATATATCTGTACATAAAGTCATCTCTCCGACGCTTGCTCTCTCTCTCTCTCTCTCTGTCTCTCTCTTCTTCCTCTCTCTCTCTCTCTCTCTCTCTCTCTCTCTCTCTCTCTCTCTCTCTCTCTCTCTCTCTCTCTCTCTCTCTCTCTCTCTCTGGTTGTCATATCTATTGTTTGAACATGCAATTCTAGACTTGTACATTCATCCTTTATGTCAACATATCTGTACATAGAGCAATCTCTCTCCTTCTCTCTCTCTCTCTCTCCCTCTCTCTCTCACACACACACTCGCTCTCTCGCTCTCTCTCCCGAATGTTAAGTGCCGTGTGAATCTGAAACCCAGTGGCGTTCTGTGACGTTATGTAACCCGAATGTGACAGTGCACCCTAACCTCGTACAAATATCTAGAACCCCCACAATTCATCGTTTGAAAAATACTTTCTAATTTCACACGATTCTAGTGTGATAGATGGCGTGATATTAGTTGTCCATTCTGACAGTACGCAAGTAATCAACTATTAAGTGAACTGTTGTCTTGATTATTTCAACAACCTCAAAGCACTCCATGTAGAACAATATGTGTATACTCTTCACCAGCAGGCAACAAAAAGATATGTATGCCGATAGCTACTGTGGTCCGAATGTTCAATACACTCCAAATTCTGCCCCTCCCCATCTCGCTCTTTCTCTTGTGCCTTTTAAACCTCGGTTTATTAGCATAGGACCTCAACCAACTCATGCTAGTGGAATTTTTAGCTAAAGTTTTCTACCGGATGAGTAGTCGAAATCTACTAGCTTATCTAGACTGTGGTGATGGAACTCATAACCAGAGCCACCACTTTAATGTGGAATAGAGTTTAGGGTAACTCTGGTTCGCTGACTCTGTCACCGCGATTGTTATATCTCATCAGCTGTTTCACTTCAAATCCGCTGTCGTATGTTCTTAATCTCTACATCGTCTTCAGTGAACAATGATAACACTTTAGAAGTTCACCATATTTCAATGATTCGGTATCTTCTTCTTCTGTCATCAATTGCTCATGCTCACAAGTCCAAACAGAGAAAGGTATCCCTAGTCTGCACAACATGTGTTCACTTGGTCCATGACAAACTACTGATGTCAGAGCTATGTGATACTCATGTAAACCTACCCGACTTTAGCATCAGCTTTCAAACCAATTTCTTATTGTTTGCTAATGAGCTGTAGGGACCAACTGTTTTCACGAGTAACACAGTTACTCCAGTTACTCAGTACTACATAATGATGACATGGTAGATTGTATACGATACTAAATACTTGATAGATTAATGACATAATAACTGCATCCAGCAGAGTTGTTTGTTGTTGTTGTTTATATGAGGGATTAAAGCCTTTTCAAACTCTTTCAACCTAAAGGTGAGCCTTTTATTGGTTATACCATAGCCCGTAGGCCAACAAACATGACAAAAAAAAAAAGAATGAACTTCTTTCGGAGAATCCAAGCTAGTAGTAGCCAATAATGCTAGTTTTTCTTATCAATGGCTAAAAATGGAAATTTGTAGCATGCTTCTTCTTCTTGTTCATTGCGTTCGTTCTTTACCATCAATTTTAATCACTCTTTGCGATATGATTGATCTTTGCCAAGAACGTGTATACGTTGCACATTGGTTTAGTAGGCCCCTAAACGCAGACTTCTACATGTTTAGGACACGTGCATCCGATTTCAGCCAAACCTCCTTAGTCGCCTCTTACGACATGCATGGCATGTAACAGTGGTTCTATTCTTTACACCCCAAATGTGGGCCCCGGTAACCACTCAGGCGTGTAGCATGCTGATGACCCATATAACGCACAAACCGACCGCCACCTCCAATTGGTGTGGACCGGGAAACTTTGACGACATGGTCAAAGGCTTACGGAGCGCTGGCTCGCCAAGGAGGATGGACTGCTCTCGGTCAGTTCTGGTCAGTTCTTTCGTGTTATACGTAGGAAGATCAACCCAAAATAAAATATGTACGGAAACCAGATATGCTGAGCTACGGATGTTTATGTGCCTAACTGGGACAACTAACTAACGCTCAAATCACAAGTCACATACCGACCACAAAGATTCCTTAAACAAGTGATTGATGTCAATCTAGTGAACAAGAAGAAAATAATGATTGTATAATAGATGGTATGAACTGTTTAACAATATGTGTACATATATTCATTGTTATGTTGCAGGAGCTGGCAGGAGAGATTATTCTAACATTGGGGGAAGCCTTTGAAATTGCTTATCAAATGGTGCTGAAAGAGAGAGCAGAACAAGCTGAAGAAGACTATGATAAGTTGAGTATCAGTGATGGTGATGATGGTACCTCAGTCTCCTCCAAGACCTCTATTCACACCGTCTGATGATCAGGTAAACACTTACTGTCGCACACTCTCACATACATCTGGTCACCTGTATACTGTTCCACATTCTCTCTATTTATTTAGTTCAGTCAATTCTCTCTCTATATATCCACTTGTTCATCTTTTCATTATAGTAGATATATATATATGTTGGTTTGAATTGTGTGTTGCCCCTGAAGTCGGCGAAGTCTCGCCTGCATGGCGAGGGCTCACCTGCATGGCGAAGGACACCAGTCAAATGGTAAAGCATGCTTTCACGCAAAAATCAGTCAGAAGCGCTATAACAGGCGTCATTGCTAACGCCCGAATTCACTGCGGATAAGTGGGTGTGTAATCTATCTATTTTCTATTCCTATTTTGCATTTTGGCGTCAGGTAGAAAAAAGAGACACATGGAGCGAGCCACCCTATGCGCTTTGTACGAGGTGACAGTTAATGCCTTGGATGTTCCGTCGATCCATCGTTTACATGGTCGTCTGTTGCCGTTGTATATGAGTGCTAATGCTCTCTGTGGGAGACTGTCTTGTGATAACATGAACGTGTCGAACCATTTGACCTGTTTCTTTACATGTAGCACAGACAAGGATCACACACTTCTTCTGATTTCGTTATGTGTGTAATGAGAGTAGAAATGATACTGTCCTGGTTTTAAATTCGTCTGTATTCATGGTCTACTGTGTTAACTAGCGGTTATTTATGTAAGAAATACTTATCAAATATAACTTTGAGATGTGTACATTGAATCATATCTTCATCTGGTCGGATACCATAGAAAACTTGTCTCTGAAAGTGGTTGATGGTGAACAAAAGTCACAAATCGTCTTATCGCCTTGTTGGACGAGGGTAACTGTTAATTTAAAAGTGAAAAGACATCAGTTTCTTGTCTGAGAACAGCTCTGATTACTGGCATTCAGACTAGCAGGGGGTACACATTAGTGCTCGTGTGTCTTCTACTGATGAGTACCAGGGAGACAAGCTCAGACGCTCACGTCCACTTTATTTTAGAGGGTGAAATATAACAGTACAAGTTTGATCTTTCCTGTTTCTGTCACGATGACTAGTCACGTGTGTGTGTGCCGCGCGTACGGGGGTATCTTTCTACTTAACATTTGTCTTTTACTTGTATGACATATCTGTCATATTTTCTGTCTTGTATACACTATACAAAATATAGGATATTTTCTGTCTTGTATACACTATACAAAATATAGGATATTTTCTGTCTTGTATACACTATACAAAATATAGGATATTTTCTGTCTTGTATACACTATACAAAATATAGGATATTTTCTGTCTTGTATACACTATACAAAATATAGGATATTTTCTGTCTTGTATACACTATACAAAATATAGGATATTTTCTGTCTTGTATACACTATACAAAATATAGGATATTTTCTGTCTTGTATACACTATACAAAATATAGGATATGGTCTGTATACACTTACAAAACAAATTTCTGTTTTTACATAATACAAAAATATCATATATTCTGTCTTTTCTATCAAAAAGATCTTTCTCGATACGATATACGAAATAAGAAATTTCTGTCTTTAAACACAGACATAAATATAGGAATTGTCAATAAACCTAACAAATAAGATATTTTGTTTTTCAATACGATATGTTTTCGTCTTGTACATTATACAAAATATAGGATATTTTCTGTCTTGTATACACTATACAAAATATAGGATATTTTCTGTCTTGTATACACTATACAAAATATAGGATATTTTCTGTCTTGTATACACTATACAGAATATAGGATATTTTCTGTCTTGTATACACTATACAAAATATAGGATATTTTCTGTCTTGTATACACTATACAAAATATAGGATATTTTCTGTCTTGTATACACTATACAGAATATAGGATATTTTCTGTCTTGTATACACTATACAAAATATAGTATATTTTCTGTCTTGTATACACTATACAGAATATAGGATATTTTCTGTCTTGTATACACTATACAAAATATAGGATATGGCGAAACACGTCAAAACAAATTACTGTAGTTTTACAAAGTACAAAAACAATAACAATACACATCGACGTTTCTACCAAAAGATCTTTATCAAGCAAAGAATAGACGAGAATGGAAGAAATTCACTTCTTAAACGACAGACATAACATATACAATTAGACAATAAATCCTAATGGCCCTAAACACATTTTGTTTTTCAATACGTGTTTCGCCATTGCTACAGTTTTACTGCAGTCTTTCATTATATCGATATGAATGTAGGAGTTATGTCTCTGTGTACATATATATACACTTACTAACACAAGGAGATATTGATGGCTGGTGTGCTTCTGTCAACTAAACAAACCATGTCAGATTAAAGAATAAATAACTGACCCAACACGGAACACATGTGTTAATATCAGAACTTGAGATTTATTATCAATATCAAATGAGAATATTATCAAGTGTTTACTTGGAGATGATGTATTTTGTTCATTGTTTTGTTTGATCAAGACTTAACAGTAGAATGTGATCTGTCTTGGAGTGAAGCGTGTGATGAAGGAGAAATGTGAAAACGTTTCCAAACTTTCTTGAATATTTGTGCCGGATGATGAGAGCCAGTCGTTGACACCAGATGGATCTCCCAGCTAATCACCCATTCTGTGTGTGACAATAATGGCAAATTTAGAGCTGCTCCATATTGTTCTGTTGTGCCCATATGTGAGCCACTCACATCACTGGGATCCCATAGGTCGTAAATTTTGTTTAGGAACTCCTGATGATGTGTATAATATTGGACCCATCACTGGTCGTCCCATTTCAGAGACTTCTTAACTTTTTTTTTTGGGTGCTGGACGTAGAATAGGTTAGGAATTCTGCCTTGGATACCCCCACATCCTTCGGGAAAAGAAAAACTAAACAATATAGAGAAAAACATTGTGAGATGATCAAGATGACAGAGAGAACAAAACAGGATTGAGCATAAATCAGGTCTGGCTAACTATTGGACATTAGAGCAGTCAGAAATGTGGCCCCTGAGACTGAGAACTAAGGTTTGCCGTGAGAGTGGCAATTGTTCTTCTCAAGTGTTAGACCCTGAAATCTGTTCTGATTGTGTGATCCTGTTCAGTGATAGTCCGGAACTACAGTCAATTGCACTTCATTAATTTTCATCCTAGAAAACTATAACTTCTCTTGTCAACAGCAGCAAACATTCTATACATCACATTCGTACATATTTGTTTTGTCTTCTGTAGACAGCAGCAAACATTCTATACATCTCATGCGTACATATTGTGTTTGTCTTTTACTGTCAACAGCAGCTACCATTCTAAACATCACATTCGCACATATTTGTTTTGTCCTCTGTCAACAGCAACTAACATTCCATACCTCTCATGCGTACAAATTTGTTTTATCATCCGCTGTCAACTATTGTTACACACAGATATGTTGTCTTAAAAGCAGTTAAGATTAAATGTGTTGAAACAAGTTTTGACATCTTCTCTTGTCACCAGCTTGTCATCTACGTTCTAGGCCAAGTCTCACATGCCGTACCTCATAGTCTCATATGTAGGTTTTAGTTGTATATATATATATACGGCGTTCTATTCTAGATTGTCAGGGTCTCCTTAGGTCGACCTAAGGAGACCCTGAAGCGAACTTTGCTGAGAGAGGCAGGAAATATCGGTCTCAGTTCCATGGAGGAGATTGAGCGAGTTGCCCAGGATAGAGCGGTATGGAGAAATTACTTGCAGGCCCTATGTAACGTATACGGTACGAGAGGAATTATTATATATTCTAGATTGTACATCACAGTTTTTCATATACGTTTAATTGATTGATATGACCATCCTCATTACACTTCGGTGAATAACCATGTGTGTTCCGATCTCTTTCTTACATTAAAAAACATCTTAGCGGCATTGCACAAACTTGTAGCACCGGCTAGGTACTCGATGTCATTTTGTAGTTGTTGACATTTTTAGGTATAAATTATATTATAATATTTAAAAAAATTTTCCACCGTCAGCGGTTTTGCTTCCTATTCTGATCAATTTGAAACTGTCTTTGATTCTTGTACATTTACATTCTAAAGTCTTGCTTGTACCTCATGTATCTTTTACATGTACGTCTATGTTTGTTAAGTAGATTTTAGTCTTACATGAAACTGGGATAGGGAGAGTATACTTTTGTGTTAGCGGGCGGTGGGACTTCTATCTACAACAGTAACAAGTAATAGACATCACATACCCGACTAATATAACATTGTGTACACTTTCTTGGTACTCTGCTGCGTGACAAAGTATTGTCATACTCGCCATGAGGTACGGCATCACTCAAATTTATAGACCAAGAGATCAGTTAATGTGCTCATTTCAAAGATGGACAACTTTAGTCTGTCATCGCTAGTTTAAAATTAATTAGTGAACACTCAATCATCGCACTTGCTGGATGGCGTAAGATGTTTGAGCCAGTGCAGGCGCATCGACCAAACAGCAGGGCCTGCTCACATGATCAGTTGAGCGATATGACAGTTGCACGTTGATCTATTGGGTAATATCATAAACTTTAATTTCATCTTCCATGTTTTATTTGTGTCACCAAATGCTGGTAATATAAAATGGAAGTCTTCAAGTTTGTCCTTTTCACAATGAGATGTGCGTATTTTGTACTTCTGCAAAATCGCCGTCTCTGTCTATGTCAGTACACTACTCGTGTACGTGTACACATTGTCTGTGTGTTTGTTCGTCAGTGCAGACTCTCATAGTTTTAGTTCATCAGTACATACTCTCACTGTTTTTGTTCATCAGTACAGACTCACACTGTGTTCATCCCTCAGTACAGTGTAGTCACGATTAATTATGTAGCCTGATATTCGTTGCTAGCTTCATATTCGTTGCTAGCTTCATATCAGTTGGAAAGATGTGTAATTCTGAAAGTTACGAATTAAGATGAATGAATTGATATTGCTTGTTACATTTCGAATATATTCGTTACATTTCGAAAAATATTCGTTATATTTCGAATATTTATTTATGTGGTCACTAACTGTTGCATTCACACTAATCGCCCTTCACCCAATAGCGTGTTCTGATCAGAACTTTGCCCCTTAACATTCCTTGGTAATTTCTCTCTCTCTCTCTCTCTCTCTCTCTCTCTCTCATGCCAGATATCTTGCTCCTACTGTCGTCGTGCGCAAATCATTTGTCTACCCTTGACCTTCCTCTTCTCTTTGCCGGTATCCCACCTTTCATAATGGCCTTTTCCAAACCTTCATGTTTTTTTGTATATGTCCAAAATACTTTAATTTGTATATTTGTAGCATCATCCAGTTATCTTTTATTTTGAGTTCCTTCTGGATATGTATGTGTATGTATATATATATATATATATATTTCTCTTCTCTACAAACGGTATACATATACCTTTCTTCTGTAACACTTGTGTTCAAAAGCACATATATGCTTTTCTGCCATGTTAAATATCCATGTTTCCTACGCATACGTTGCGATTGAGAATATGCATACTCTTAGTATTGGGATCTTTGTTTTGCTTACAGTTCCATTCAACATTGTTTTTAGTTTAAGCTGTTGGTTATTCTTTTAATGCTCTATTGATAAGGTCACTATTCGTTACTACCTTAGTATCGATATAAACTAAGGAGACCCTGAAACGAACTTTGCTGAGAGAGGCAAGAAATATCAGTCTCAGTTCTATGGATGAGATTGAGCAAGTTGCCCAGGATAGAGCGATATGGAGAAATTGCTTGCAGACCCTATGTAACGTATAACGGTACGAGAAGAATTATTATTTATCGATGTAAATGATTGAAGGAATGAGGGAGAATCTAACAACCATATCAAGACTGCACGAATATCAAATGTGGTGTTTGCAGCCAAATAACAGTATGCTAGATACACAGAATAGAATATTGACCCATATTTGTAGAGATAAGCGATATAAGGAAAAGCTTGAAGGAGATGCAAGAGTAGGAAGACGTAATATGAGTTGGTTGAGGGCTTGTACCCCAACAGGGCTTGTACCCCAACAGGGCTTCTACCCCAACAGGGCTTTGAAAGACACAAGAGAGGTAGAAAGAGATGGAGGGTGAAAAATTCAACATTAATATAGATATGTTTTAGTGTTAGTGATACCTAACATTTACAGCAACATGTTTATATATCTGCTTTATAGATTGAATTTAGCATTTGGTACCATGTGATGATATTGTTCTATTTTCTGTCTATTCTAGCAAGACAAGACCACAACAACGATCTACTAATGGCAATGATTGTGTGTGTTGTGTGTGATTGGAGCAAGACAAGACCAGGACAATGATCTACTACATGTAATGGCAATGATTGTGTGCGTTGTGTGTGATTGGAGCAAGACAAGACCAGGACAACAATCTACTAATGGCAGTGATTGTGTGTGTTGTGTGTGATTGGAGCAAGACAAGACCAGGACAATGATCTACTACATGTAATGGCAATGATTGTGTATGTTGTGTGTGATTGGAGCAAGACAAGACCAGGACAATGATCTACTAATGGCAATGATTGTGTGTGTTGTGTGTGATTGGAGCAAGACAAGACCAGGACAACGATCTACTAATGGCAATGATGTGTGCGTTTGTGTGATTGGAGCAAGACTAAGACCAGGACAACAATCTACTAATGGCAGTGATTGTTGTGTTGTGTGTGATTGAGCAAGACAAGACCAGGACAACGATCTACTAATGGCAGTGATTGTGTGTGTTGTGTGTGATTGGAGCAAGACAAGACCAGGACAATGATCTACTAATGGCAATGATTGTGTGCGTTGTGTGTGATTGGAGCAAGACAAGACCAGGACAACAATCTACTAATGGCAGTGATTGTGTGTGTGTGTGTGATTGGAGCAAGACAAGACCAGGACAACGATCTACTAATGGCAGTGATTGTGTATGTTGTGTGTGATTGGAGCAAGACAAGACCAGGACAACGATCTACTAATGGCAGTGATTGTGTGTGTTGTTGTGATTGAGCAAGACAAGACCAGGACAATGATCTACTAATGGCAATGATTGTGTGCGTTGTGTGTGATTGGAGCAAGACAAGACCAGGACAACAATCTACTAATGGCAGTGATTGTGTGTGTTGTGTGTGATTGGAGCAAGACAAGACCAGGACAACGATCTACTAATGGCAATGATTGTGTGCGTTGTGTGTGATTGGAGCAAGACAAGACCAGGACAACAATCTACTAATGGCAGTGATTGTGTGTGTTGTGTGTGATTGGAGCAAGACAAGACCAGGACAACGATCTACTAATGGCAGTGATTGTGTGTGTTGTGTGTGATTGGAGCAAGACAAGACCAGGACAATGATCTACTAATGGCAATGATTGTGTGCGTTGTGTGTGATTGGAGCAAGACAAGACCAGGACAACAATCTACTAATGGCAGTGATTGTGTGTATTGTGTGTGATTGGAGCAAGACAAGACCAGGACAACAATCTACTAATGGCAGTGATTGTGTATGTTGTGTGTGATTGGAGCAAGACAAGACCAGGACAACGATCTACTAATGGCAGTGATTGTGTGTGTTGTGTGTGATTGGAGCAAGACAAGACCAGGACAATGATCTACTAATGGCAATGATTGTGTGCGTTGTGTGTGATTGGAGCAAGACAAGACCAGGACAACAATCTACTAATGGCAGTGATTGTGTGTGTTGTGTGTGATTGGAGCAAGACAAGACCAGGACAACGATCTACTAATGGCAATGATTGTGTGCGTTGTGTGTGATTGGAGCAAGATAAGACTCAGGACAACAATCTACTAATGGCAGTGATTGTGTATGTTGTGTGTGATTGGAGCAAGACAAGACCAGGACAATGATCTACTAATGGCAATGATTGTGTGTGTTGTGTGTGATTGGAGCAAGACAAGACCAGGACAACGATCTACTAATGGCAATGATTGTGTGTGTTGTGTGTGATTGGAGCAAGACAAGACCAGGACAACGATCTACTAATGGCAATGATTGTGTGTGTTGTGTGTGATTGGAGCAAGACAAGACCAGGACAATGATCTACTAATGGCAATGATTGTGTGTGTTGTGTGTGATTGGAGCAAGACAAGACCAGGACAATGATCTACTAATGGCAATGATTGTGTGTGTTGTGTGTGATTGGAGCAAGACAAGACCAGGACAATGATCTACTAATGGCAATGATTGTGTGTGTTGTGTGTGATTGGAGCAAGACAAGACCAGGACAATGATCTACTAATGGCAATGATTGTGTGCGTTGTGTGTGATTGGAGCAAGACAAGACCAGGACAATGATCTACTAATGGCAGTGATTGTGTGCGTTGTGTGTGATTGGAGCAAGACAAGACCAGGACAATGATCTACTAATGGCAATGATTGTGTGCGTTGTGTGTGATTGGAGCAAGACAAGACCAGGACAACGATCTACTAATGGCAATGATTGTGTGCGTTGTGTGTGATTGGAGCAAGACAAGACCATGACAATGATCTACTAATGGCAGTGATTGTGTGTGTTGTGTGTGATTGGAGCAAGACAAGACCAGGACAATGATCTACTAATGGCAATGATTGTGTGCGTTGTGTGTGATTGGAGCAAGACAAGACCAGGACAACGATCTACTAATGGCAGTGATTGTGTGTGTTGTGTGTGATTGGAGCAAGACAAGACCAGGACAACAATCTACTAATGGCAGTGATTGTGTATATTGTGTGTGATTGGAGCAAGACAAGACCAGGACAACGATCTACTAATGGCAGTGATTGTGTGTGTTGTGTGTGATTAGAGCAAGACAAGACCAGGACAATGATCTACTAATGGCAGTGATTGTGTGTGTTGTGTGTGATTAGAGCAAGACAAGACCAGGACAATGATCTACTACATGTAATGGCAATGATTGTGTGTGTTGTGTGTGATTGGAGCAAGACAAGACCAGGACAACAATCTACTAATGGCAGTGATTGTGTGTATTGTGTGTGATTGGAGCAAGACAAGACCAGGACAACAATCTACTAATGGCAATGATTGTGTGTGTTGTGTGTGATTGGAGCAAGACAAGACCAGGACAACAATCTACTAATGGCAGTGATTGTGTGTATTGTGTGTGATTGGAGCAAGACAAGACCAGGACAATGATCTACTAATGGCAGTGATTGTGTGTGTTGTGTGTGATTGGAGCAAGACAAGACCAGGACAACGATCTACTAATGGCAGTGATTGTGTGTATTGTGTGTGATTGGAGCAAGACAAGACCAGGACAACAATCTACTAATGGCAGTGATTGTGTGTATTGTGTGTGATTGGAGCAAGACAAGACCAGGACAATGATCTACTAATGGCAGTGATTGTGTGTGTTGTGTGTGATTGGAGCAAGACAAGACCAGGACAACGATCTACTAATGGCAGTGATTGTGTATATTGTGTGTGATTGGAGCAAGACAAGACCAGGACAATGATCTACTAATGGCAATGATTGTGTATGTTGTGTGTGATTGGAGCAAGACAAGACCAGGACAATGATCTACTAATGGCAATGATTGTGTATGTTGTGTGTGTGATTGCAGCAAGACCTGGACAACGATCTACTACTGGCAGTGATTGTGTGTGATTTGATTATGGAAGGAAATCTTTGACAAACATTGTAGCTGTGCAAACAACCTGTGCAGTCACTCAGTGATGTTTGAAAATTGACAGCTGTCACATGTGACCTTGCTTGTCTTAAAGAAGACAAACAGGTACAGAGACTGTAGCCACACACACTTATATATTTCTACATTACTGGCAGACTAGCCCAGCAGATGCCAGCTTTTAGTTAGAAGTGCATTTTATCAGCTACTGGGTAGCTATCTTCCTTGACACTAGTTGCAATATAGCAGCCTGTGTTTACTAACAGACATGTTGTGTTTGCCCATTGTATGATATGTGTATGAAAGGGTTTGAAATAGTTACTAATTCTCTGTATGTATGTGTGTGCTTGCGTTAGAGAGAGAGAGATATAAAGAGAGAGAGAGAGAGACATGCCATGACTTCCCTACGACTTTGACTTTGCATTTTAGTCTTAGCGAGTTCTGATATCCCATGCCTGCATTAATGCTATTTGTATGTGTGGTAGTTAAATTATTAAAAAAATAGTTAAATATTACTGGCTGATATGGGAAATCATGTATCTCCTCAAACGTTTGACCTGACTTACTATCAGTTTATATGTTGACAATCTTCCATGCCATGAAGTTAGACTATTCATACTATTCTCTGTTTGTTATCATCTATCTCATCCCTTATTGATGTTACCAGTTCATAACTCACCTGATCTGATGTCTATCACTTACCTGATCTAAAGTCACCTGACAGCAGTTATTGGGTTTTTTTTTTTTTATTGGTACTGGATTTTCACAGTCCACTATGAACATTCTTAATCTATATGTCAAATAATTGAAATTATGATCAGCATTTTCCTTCAAATATTGAGAATATGCTCATGCATCTAGTTTTATTTTACTGTTTGTTTTTGTGTGCATGCACTCTTGTTTCTGGTGTGATGCTGACCACATGACCCATCGTGTGCCGACGTCAATAAAAATACTAGCCTAACACTGTATTGCCCTATATACCACGAGGTATGAAAGCGTTCCTTTACTTTTTTTTATACTCTTGTTTGCTTGCTTGTTTGTTTGTATATTTCTTTGTTTATCACATATAGTGTCCACTTGAGCTAGATGTGGTAACATCACTAGGTCATTGCTGTCTAATGTTGACTGCTGACTGATAAAGGACTGAGTGTGTGATGGAGTCAGGGACTGAGTGTATGGTGAAGTGAGGAACTGAGTGTGATGGAGTAATGGAATGATTGTATGGTGGAATGAGGGACTGAGTGTATGTGTGTACATGACTGTGTATGACACTTTACATAAATTAATCATTCATGTTTTATAATGTGTTCATGTGTCTGATGGTTGAATGGGAAGTGTCTGTTGGTTGAATGTGACATGTACTTATTGTTTCAATATTATAGACTATCTGCTTATATATTTTGAATGTCACACTGATATGATGTATTTGCCATCAAGAATTCTTGCCCAATTGTTGACATATGTAATACATCAATGTCAATCGATGTGTTTAGACACAAATAACAACTTGCCTGTTCTGTTTGCTCAGTCTGTCTACACTAGGGACTGTAGTTCCATGTCTGTGTATGCGCTTGCTCAGTCTTTCTATACTAGAGACAGTCCCATGTTTGTGTATGTTTATTCAGTCTGTTTATATCAGGTGGCGTCTGTGGCTAGGGTTAGTGACTCTGTCTATTAACCCGACGTTCTGAGTTCGAATCACGCTGCGGACAGTTTGCTTGCAAATTGTTTCCGTTGATTTTAACAAAGGGACGATGGCGCCACCCGTTCAGAAAGCAATGGCAAACTACTGAGCGTATAAGTGGTGCCTAGAAAATCAACGACTTGTTTACTGTGGTTGATGGCTACGTCCTTTGGGATATGCCACGATTTTCATTTATATCAGGTAATAAGAAAATGATGGATGGCTGGTTGCTGTCGATCTTGAGACTGCCTTATTCAGTAATACTTGTGCAGGCTGCTTTTGTTTTGTGTCTTAGCTGCTGTTTCCTACTACATGTACATTAATTGCAAGATAAAGTGGTGGACATTTGGTTTTGGCACTCTGACGGCTGTCTTATGCATTCTATTTGTGTCTGGGCTGTAGGTTTTTGTCTGGAGACTGTTTCCTATACAATCTCACATGGGGCACTGAAAAGTATTTTTATGTGGCTTTTCGTTGGCACAGGAAGGACAAGTTATTGGATAACCCTTTGCTGTGAATTTAGAACAGTAATTAACAGTAGCAGTCAATATCAGTGACATTAGTCTCTTATATGTATACTTGTTTACTCAGTCTGTCTATACCAGGGCCAGTGGTCCCATGTTTGTGTTCACTCAGCCTGTCTATACCAGGGCCAGTGGTCCCATGTTTGTGCTCACTCAGCCTGTCTATACCAGGGCCAGTGATCCCATGTTTGTGTTTACTCAGCCTGTCTATACCAGGGCCAGTGATCCCATGTTTGTGTTTACTCAGCCTGTCTATACCAGGGCCAGTGATCCCATGTTTGTGTTTACTCAGCCTGTCTATACCAGGGCCAGTGATCCCATGTTTGTGTTCACTCAGCCTGTCTATACCAGGGCCAGTGGTCACATGTTTGTGTTTACTCAGTCTGTCTATACCAGGGCCAGTGGTCCCATGTTTGTGCTCACTCAGCCTGTCTATACCAGGGCCAGTGGTCCCATGTTTGTGCTCACTCAGCCTGTCTATACCAGGGCCAGTGGTCCCATGTTTGTGCTCACTCAGCCTGTCTATACCAGGGCCAGTGGTCCCATGTTTGTGCTCACTCAGCCTGTCTATACCAGGGCAAGTGGTCACATGTTTGTGTTTACTCAGCCTGTCTATACCAGGGTCAGTGGTCCCATGTTTGTGTTCACTCAGCCTGTCTATACCAGGGCCAGTGGTCCCATGTTTGTGTTTACTCAGCCTGTCTATACCAGGGCCAGTGATCCCATGTTTGTGTTTACTCATCCTATCTATACCAGGGCCAGTGATCCCATGATTGTGTTTACTCAGCCTGTCTATACCAGGGCCAGTGGTCCCATGTTTGTGCTCACTCAGTCTGCCTATACCAGAGCCAGTGGTCCCATGTTTGTTTTTGTGCTTACCCAGTCTGTCTATACCAGGGACATTGGTCCCAGATTTTTGTGTTTGCATTTACTCAATCTGTCTATAACAGGGACATTGATCCCATGTTTGTGTGTGTACTTACTCAGTAATCATATTTCATATATATCTTGAGATGAAATCCTTCTGCTCTATGGTCATGACACTTAAGAAACTCAATTTAATATATAATTATTCTGTTTCTACAATTTATTTGTACAGATTAGATATTTGTTATCTCAAATAATATATGCTACACAAATCTACTAGTCAGTTTGACTTGACCAAAGTTTGTATGTGAACATTGTTTTCTCATGACTTAATATCAAATAGAATGGCAACTCTAATGAAAGTAGAGAATGAGTGAGAGAGAGAGAGAGAGAAGTAGAGAGATGTTAACATCTTTCGCATGACTGAAGTCAGCTGATTTATGTGCTGATCATCTACTTAATATAATTTATGTCAGTGATACTTAAGGGAGGACTCTGGTCTGGAAACTTTTTTGTTGCTTTCATATTAATGTAGAATTTCTATTACAATTTTGAGATATTATGACTTCAAACAGTAGAAAAAGTTTAGTTTTCAAAAATATGTCAAGATGCCATGGAAACAATAAAAATGGCCACTGAAACACAAAATTTAAAATCCCTAAGGCTCTGAATGTAATAAATATAAATGAATTCTGTTTTCACTCTAAGGTGAGCAATTGTAATATCTAAAATATTACACATGCTTTTAGGATATATTAAATATTACATTTTTATAAATTTTTGGTAAACACCCCACCCAAAAACAGCTTTTTGACCGAATTTCTTACTATATATATATATATATATATGATTTTGTTTGTTGTGGCATAAATGAAAATTTCTAACATGAACAACTTAATGACGACTGCACTAGCTATGCGACCATTAAATTCCTCTGGTGCTTGTCCTACCTGTCCTACACTGCCCTAAAAAAGTGGTACTACAGACAGTAATGTCAGTTTTGATATACATACCAGATGTCTATATTGACAACAAGAAACAACAGTGATGAATGTGCTTTCATTAAACAATCTCATGGATAGTTAAGTAGTTCAGTGTTGATGTCATCAATTAGTTAGAGAGTTGGCTTTATAATCATAGAGAACTAGAATAGCTTCTCACACTTGGGTATACCAATGGACTCAACAGAAGTTGGGTGCAGTGATAGTTAAGTTATTGAAGAAGAAAGAGAGTGTGGAAGAGATTGCTAAAGATAGGAAGACTTGACATAAGATGGTTGTGTATTCATACCCTAACCTGGGTTAAGAAGACACAAGAGAGAGGGAAAACTAGCTACCTAGTTTTGAAATGAAGCACTCAAATACTTTGAAGCCTTTAACATTTCATAGTTCATAAGTAACATTTCATATGCTGTGAAAATGATATGTGTGAAAAATGATATGCTGTGAAAATGATATGCTGTGAAAAATGATATGCTGTGAAATTATACTGAGTTCCACATCTCCAGCTGACAGAGGCTGATTAAAGACATTTTGCAGAAGTTGCAATGTAATAGAAAGTTGTGAAGGTTCATGATTACCTACGCCAGCCAACATGAGATACACGCACACAAAGAGAGAGAGAGAAAATGACTAACTTTTTTGCTGCTTATTTTTATGCTGCCCAAGACATGCTTGATGGCATTTTTAATTCTGGTGATACATATTGATGATCTGTTTATTTGTATGTGTCAGCTGATTATGAAACATGAAACTAGTATCATGTGAGTTGTTGTATATGAGATGTTGTATGTGTCTGTTGTGTTTGATATTATTGTTATATGCATATCTATTATGTTCAGATGTATTGATTTATACCTAACCATTGACTGGCAATCACGATCTCATATTGTGTACATGTTCGAATTAGTTTGACTAGTTCAGATCTCTATTCCTTGCTGACACACTGAAACTGAAGGCTAGAGACAATGCTGTTAAATGTGTTAGCTGTCAGATGTAGATGCAGTCTTCCTTGAGAGGACATATTTCCTTGAAGCAAAGTGTAGATGTAGTCTGTGTCTGGTAGATGTATCACTTGCATATCAAAGTGTATCATGTAGTCTGTTCTGGTAAGATGTAGTCTGTGTCTGGTAGATGTATCACTTGAATATCAAAGTGTAGATGTAGTCTGTGTCTGGTAGATGTATCACTTGAATATCAAAGTGTAGATGTAGTCTGTGTCTGGTAGATGTATCACTTGAATATCAAAGTGTAGATGTAGTCTGTGTCTGGTAGATGTATCACTGGAATGTCAAAGTGTAGATGTAGTCTGTGTGGTAGATGTATCACTTGAATATCAAAGTGTAGATGTAGTCTGTGTCTGGTAGATGTATCACTTGAATATCAAAGTGTAGATGTAGTCTGTGTCTGGTAGATGTATCACTTGAATATCAAAGTGTAGATGTAGTCTGTGTCTGGTAGATGTATCACTTTATAAGCAAGTTATATACAAGTATGGTATTTATTTGATGTGCGCCTTGTCTGTACTTAATCAATTTTGTGGTAATCCACTAATCTACAACACATTCCTAGAAATAATGACCTAGTACTTAAGATACTACAGTAACCACCAATAGATATCACTGGAGTAATAATCTTCACACCTCACAACATTAAGTTTCATAAGTTTGACAAACATGCAATAAAAACATTTCCATAGCGATATGTAAACAAAAAAGTGTGAGAATTCATACTTTCTGGTGGTTCTCAGTGTACATGATATGTATAAGTGAAAAAACATCGATTCCTTATGTAATATTTATACATTTGCAAAACATATTTTGACCAGTAGAAGTCAGTATTGAGTGTTTGTGTTTCTAAGTAAAGCAACATACAGTTGTCAAGAACGTACTTTGAATGGTATCAGAGATTTGAACAAAGTCTAGAGTTGACAGACCAAGCTGCCTATGAAGCTTTTTACAACAGAATATCAGGAAGGAAAGCGAGAGGAAGACCGAGGAAAAGGTGGATAGATAACGTAGTTGAATTCTGCCTGGGAACTAAGAAAACCATCACACAAGTCACAAGAGAAGAGCAAGACAAATACATAAAACCATGACACTGGGTTAACAACCCTGTAACAGTGTACTGACAACACAAGTCACCAGAGAAGAGCAAGACAAATACATAAAACCACGACACTGGGTTAACAACCGGTAACAGTGTGCTGACAACACAAGTCACCAGAGAAGCGCAAGACACTGGGTTAACAACCCGGTAACAAAATGTTGACAAAAGAAAGAAGTAGAGTTGCAGAGAGTAGTACCATCTTTATATGTGAGATTAAAGTGTAAAACTATCTTTGTTTATTATCTGAGATATATTAGTTTTGTTGATTTGTTTATTTAAATTGGACAAAATAATACAGAATTTGTGTGTTTAATTCTCTCAACCCGATGACACTTTATCAGTGTTCCCAAACTTAGTAGGTCACAGAGTTGCAAAATACTCTTAGTAGGTCACAGAGTTGCAACATACTATTAGTAGGTCACAGAGTTGCAAGATGTTAGTAGGTCAGATGAAAGATCTGTTAGTTTTAGTAGATAAGAGTGTGGTTGGCTTGTATCTGGTAAGATTCGTGTACTATTTTTGCATGTTTCAGAATTTTAAGCTGTTCTTTTATTTTATTTATATTACATTTTTGGACGAATAAAATATGTATGTCGTATGTGCCTTTGTTTGTGTTTCCATGGATACTTATGTGTTTACCAACTGTATTGACTTAATACATGTTGTCTTAGGCCGGGGGTTGGGTTAGTATTTGCATATTTTATTTTGAGGAAGAATGGAAGAAAACTTACATTACTTGTGAGGGTGTGAGCAAGAGAATCGTAACATGGAGACACAGTGTCAGTCAACTGTATCTAAGCTAGGTACGTGCGTAGTGACCTGGCGTGTAGAAGTTGAACGTAGAAGTAAAATGTGTGTAGAGATTGAACATGTAGGGGCAATGCGGACTATCCGTGTATCAAATGTGTAAGTACAGAACGTGTAGGAATAATGTGTGTAGGACAGAACGTGTATGTACATAACGTGTGGGAACAATGCGTGTAGGAACAGCATGTGGGAACAATCCGTGGTGTAAGGATAGAACGTGTTTGGATAGAAATTACATGAACAGATCTTGCAGGTACCGAATATAGTGACAGATCGACTAGAGCGGAAGCTACAATAGTACCTCAAGTTAGCGAATTATTTGCCTGGCTACACTGTTTCAATGTAATAGTAATGGATCTGAAGCCTGGAAGCAAGTCCCTAGTGAAACATTAATGAAAACTAAATATCAACATGATCCAGCTGAGTCTTGAGATTGATTGTCGCTAGTCTAGTGTTGGTTTGGAATCAAGTCTGCTCATGTTTTCATAGGTATCTGTGGCAGGTGTCGTTGAATTGTCACTATCCTCCACCCTTCTCATGTTCTCAGTGATATTCTTCCCTCACTTCTATCTATGGAGACGAGCTCATCAGAATGAAAGAGGGTCCAGCGACAAAATAACAAACAAATATCGTAGGTCAGTCACTGATATCGTGACAAGTTACTCACCCTATATTCTGTCATTGTTCTTTCTTGTTTGTCTCCATGCTGTCCTTGTAACCTTCCTCCTTTCTTCTCTTCTGTTATTCATGTCCAAACTTATGTCGTTCAGTGACATTTTTCTTAAAAGGGTAGTAGTGAGAGATGTGTGTGACCTGTCACTGGGCTTGTACGGACAACGTTGAAAGATGACAAGATTCTAAAACATCTTCTTGAACGTGTAATAACAGATGATATCACATATCAAACACAAAACTGTTCAAATCTAACTTGATATCACATATCAAACACAAGTCAAACAATTGATATCACATATCAAACACAAGTCAAACAATTGATATCACATATCAAACACAAGTCAAACAATTGATATCAATAAAAGCATTCAAGTCACATAAGATATCTTTCATTAAAACAAGTTTGATATCACATATCAAACACAAGTCAAACAATTGATATCACATATCAAACACAAGTCAAGCAATTGATATCACATATCAAACACAAGTCAAGCAATTGATATCACATATCAAACACAAGTCAAGCAATTGATATCAATAAAAATGCATTCAGTCACATAAGAAATATCTTTGCATTAAAACAAGTTTAAAAAATAATTTATGACTGATAATGATCAAGTGGGGTATATATATATATGTTCAATATTTCGACCAAAAGGCCTTTATCAAGCAAACGACACAACAGAGTGACGAATTATAGAGAACACTTACAAATGGACGATAACGGAAACATGCAAATTTATCATGTTTCCGTTATCGTCCATTTGTAAGTGTTCTCTATAATTCGTCACTCCTGTTGTGTCGTTTGCTGATAAACCTTTGGTCGAAACGTTGCTGTTTATTGTCACTGTTTCTGTATTTTGTAAAACTATAGTACTTTGTTTGTACGTGTTTCACTATTTACCAAGTTTTCCTGCAGTCTTCCCCCTATTTCGATATGTTCAATATTGTCGTATGGTAAGAAACTGAAATAAGGAATAGAAACAGTGTCTATGGACAGAAAAACATGGACAATTAAAATATTTGGGAAAAAAAGTTGAATTCTTGGGGACACGAATAAACAGAGAGAAGCTACATAATTTTAGGATAAGAAAAATCAGAATAGAGAGAGTCTGGTTGGTCTAGGAATAAGCAGAGAATCACATGAAGAGAAAGTCTGGTTAGTCTAGGAATAAGCAGAGAATCACATGAAGAGAGAGTCTGGTTAGTCTAGGAATAAGCAGAGAATCACACATGTATGTATATATATATTGAGTAATTTGAGAAAAAGAATAAAATCACTGAGTGCAATTAAACAGATCACGCACTGCTGGAACATACTAGAAGAAAGAATTGAAGGCAGCCGGATAAGACGTGGTCTTTAAATAAGAAAATAATACCAGTAAATGTACAACCAGTTGGCTGGCAGAGTGTACCAACCTGGCGCGTTACAGATGACATTGGAGATGCATTAAGTGAGCAGTCAATGAGGAGACTGCATAATCTGATCTGATAATGTCCTGATGTCTGTCTACTAATTGTTGAACTGTCGGTCTGAAAGTAAGTATGTAAAATACTTCTGTGTGTATCTGTGTCCTCATATGTTTGACATCATTGTGGTGTGTGTGTGTGTCCTCATATGTTTGACATTATTGTGTGTGTGTGTGTGTGTATGTGTCCTCATATGTTTGACATCATTGTGTGTGTGTGTGTCCTCATATATTTGACATCATTGTGGTGTGTGTGTGTGTGTCCTCATATGTTTGACATCATTGTGGTGTGTGTGTGTCCTCATATGTTTGACATCATTGTGGTGTGTGTGTGTGTGTGTGTGCATATGCATTTGAGGTCTGTGTGTGGATAATGTGACAATAAGTTGAATGACGATACTGATGATATCACATAAAGTCTGAGATCACAGACAGTAGATGATATCGACAGTACTGATGATATCACATCACAGACAAGATAGTTGATGATATACACACTCACAGACAAGATACTTGATGATATAACACACTCACAGACAAGACACTTTATGATGTCACACACTCACAGACAAGATACTTGATGATATCACACACTCACAGACAAGATACTTGATGATATCACACACAGACAAGATACTTGATGATATCACACACACACAGACAAGATACTTGATGATATCACCACAACAAGATATGATGATATCACCGACAAGATACTTGATGATATCACACACACACAGACAAGATACTTGATGATATCACACACACACAGACAATACTTGATCATACACTCACAGACACACTCACAGACACACTCACAGATATACAAGACAATATTGTGCAATGTTTCAATTGAATGGTTAATCTTTGAACGCTGAGATAAATCAGTTGAGGAAAAAAAGGACGATCGATTCTAGTGTTGTCTAGGGGAGTGTAGGTCCCCCCCCAAATATCACACACAGCTCAGTTGTTGATCCCTTCATTGCGAGGGTCAAGTTCCCGTGTCCGGACAGGGTACAAGTCAAGCGTGTGATAGTTTTCTGCTCGAGTACACTCACCACAAATGTGGCTTTCTATTCTACCTCCGACCAGGTGCTGGACACATCACACAAAGATAGTGCTGAGGCCATACTACGAAGTGAGAAGATGAGAGAAGCAGTTACAGACTGATTTATCTGAAGAGGTAACAAAGAGTTTGAGAATGATAGAGACGAGATGATAGAGAAAGAAAGAGAGAGAGACGAGATGGTAGAGAAAGAGAGAGACGAGAGGGTAGAGAAAGAGAGAGAGAGAGACAGATGGTAGAAAGAGAGAGAGAGACGAGATGGTAGAGAAAGAGAGAGAGAGAGAGACGAGATGGTAGAGAGAGAGAGAGAGAGAGAGGAGATGAGAGAAGAGAGAGACGAGATGGTAGAGAGGAGCGAGATGGTAGAGAAAGAGAGAGAGAGACGAGATGGTAGAGAAAGAGAGAGAGACGAGATGGTAGAGAAAGAGAGAAAGAGAGAGAGACGAGATGGTAGAGAAAGAGAGAGAGAGCCGAGATGGTAGAGAAAGAGAGAGAGACAGATGGTAGAAAGAAGAGACGAGATGGTAGAAGAGAGAGAGAGGACGAGATGGTAGAAGAGAACGAGATGGTAGAGAAAGAGAGAGAGAGAGCGAGATGGTAGAAAGAGAGAGAGACGAGATGGTAGAGAAAGAGAGAGAGAGAGAGACGAGATGGTAGAGAGAGAGAGAGAGAGACGAGATGGTAGAGAAAGAGAGAGAGAGAGACGAGATGGTAGAGAAAGAGAGAGAGAGAGCGAGATGGTAGAAAAGAGAGAGAGAACGAGATGGTAGAGAAGAGAGAGAGAGCCGAGATGGTAGAGAAAGAGAGAGAGAGAGACGAGATGGTAGAGAAAGAGAGACGAGATGGTAGAGAAAGAGAGAGAGAGAGAGAGCCGAGATGGTAGAGAAAAAGAGAGAGAGACGAGATGGTAGAGAAAGAGAGAGAGACGAGATGGTAGAGAAAGAGAGAGAGAGAGAGCCGAGATGGTAGAGAAAGAGAGAGAGAGCCGAGATGGTAGAGAAAGAGAGAGAGAGAGAGAGAGAGACGAGATGGTAGAGAAAGAGAGAGAGAGACGAGATGGTAGAGAGAGAGAGAGAGAGAGAGAGACGAGATGGTAGAGAAAGAGAGAGAGAGATGGTAGAGAGACGAGATGGTAGGAAGAGAGAAGACGAGATGGTAGAGAGAGAGAGCGAGATGGTGAAGAGAGAGAGACGAGATGGTAGAGAAAGAGAGAGAGCCGAGATGGTAGAGAAAGAGAGAGAGAGATGGTAGAAAGAGAGAGAGACGATGGTAGAGAAAGAGAGAGAGACGAGATGGTAGAGAAAGAGAGAGAGAGACGAGATGGTAGAGAAAGAGAGAGAGAGACGAGATGGTAGAGAAATAGAGAGAGAGAGACGGATGGTGAAAAGAGAGAGAGAGACGAGATGGTAGAGAAAGAGAGAGAGACGAGATGGTAGAGAAAGAGAGAGAGACGAGATGGTAGAGAGAAGAGAGGTAGAGAGAGAGCGAGATGGTAGAGAAAGAGAGAGAGCGAGATGGTAGAGAAAGAGAGAGAGAGACGAGATGGTAGAGAGAAGAGAGAGAAGACGAGATGGTAGAGAGAAGAGAGAGACGAGATGGTAGAGAAAGAGAGAGAGAGAAGAGAGATGGTAGAAAGAGAGAGAGACAGATGTAGAGAAAGAGAGAGAGAAGATGGTGAAGAGAAACGAGATAGAGAGAGGAGAGACAGACCGATGTGAGAAAGAATGAACGAAGGTAGAGAAGAATAAGAAAATGAGAGACAAGAGTATGACAGAGATGTAGAGAAATAGAGAGAAAGAGAGAGAGCGATGTGAAAAGAGAACAAGCGATGGCAGAAATGAGATGGAGCCAGTGTAGGATAAAGAAGAGAGAGCACAGATGGTAAAAAACGAAAGAAGAGATGGTAGAAAAAGAGAGTAGAGAGAGAGAGACGAGATGGTGAAAGAGAGAGAGGAGAGAACGAGATGGTAGAAAGAGAGAAGAGACGAGATGGAGAAAAGAGAGAGAGACAGATGGTGAGGAAAAGAAGAGAGAGAGAGAGACGAGATGGTAAGAAAGAGAGAGACGAGATGGTGAGAAGAGAGAGAGAGCCGAGATGGTAGAGAAAAGAAGAGATCGAGATGGTAGAGAAGAAGAGAGAGAGAGACGAGATGGTAGAAGAAGAGAGAGCTCGAGATGGTAGAATAGAGAGAGGCAGATGGTAGAAAGCAGAGTCCGAGATGGTAGAGAGAGAAGAGAGAGTGAAGAGACGAGATGGTAGAGAAGAAGAGAACAATGTAAGTAAAGAGAGGACAGATGTGAGAAGAGAAGAGCGAGATGGTGAAAGAGACGAGGTAGAAAGAGAGACGAGATGGTAGAGAAAGAGAGAGAGAGAGAGAGAGAGATGGTAGAAGAGAGAGAGAGACGAGATGGTAGAAGAAGAGAGAGAGAGACGAGATGGTAGAGAAAGAGAGAGAGAGAGACGAGATGGTAGAGAGAGAGAGAGACGAGATGGTAGAGAAAGAGAGAGAGAGATAGAGAAAGAGAGAGAGAGAGAGAGAGATGGTAGAAAAGAGAGAGAGAGAGAGATGGTAGAGAAAAGAGAGAGAGAGACGAGATGGTAGAGAAAGAGAGAGAGACAGAGATGGTAGAGAAAGAGAGAGAGAGACGAGATGGTAGAGAGAGAGAGAGATGGTAAGAAGAAAGAGAGAGAGAGATGGTAGAAAGGAAGGGGTGGAGAAAGAGAGAGACGAGATGGTAGAAAAGAGAGAGAGAGACAGAGATGGTAGAAAGAGAGAGAGACGAGATGGTGAGAAAGAGAGAGAGAGAAGACGAGATGGTAGAGAAAGAGAGAGAGAGAGACGAGATGAGAAAAGAGAGAGAGACGAGATGGTAGAGAAAGAGAGAGAGAGAGACGAGATGGTAGAGAAAGAGAGAGACGAGATGGTAGAAAAGAGAAAGAAAAGAGAGCGAGATGGTAGAAAGAGAGAGAGAGAGACGAGATTGTAGAAAGAGAGAGACGAGATGGTAGAAAAGAGAGAAAGAGATGGTAAGAAGAAGAGAGAGACAGAGATGGTAAGAAAGAGAAGAAGAGAGAGAGACGAGATGGTAGAAAGAGAGAGAGAGACGAGTGGTAGAGAAAGAGAGAGAGAAGAGATGGTAGAAGAGAGAGACGAGATGGTAGAAGAGAGACGAGATGGTAGAGAAAGAAGAGAGAGACGAGATGGTAGAGAAGAGAGAGATGTGAGAAGAGACGAGATGGTAGAGAGAAAGAGAGAGAGACGAGATGGTAGAGAAAGAGAGAGAGAGAGAGATGGTGAGAGAGAGAGAGAGAGCAGATGGTAAGAGAGAGAGACGAGATGGTAGAGAAAGAGAGAGAGAGCGAGATGGTAGAGAGGAGAGAAGACGAGAGGAGAGAGAGAGAGAGAGAGAGACGAGATGGTAGAAAGAGAGAGAGACGAGATGGTAGAAAAAGAGAGAAGAGAGACGAGATGGTAGAGAAAGAGAAGAGAGAGGAGACTAATGGTAGAAAGAGAGAGAAGAGAGACGAGATGGTAGAGAAAGAGAGAGAGAGAGTGGAGAGAAGAGATGGTAGAGAGAAGAGAGGGTAGAGAGAGAGAGAGAGAGATGGTAGAAAGAGAGAGAGAGAGAGAGAGATGGTAGAAAAGAGAGAGACGAGATGGTAGAGAAAAGAGAGAGAGAGACGAGATGGTAGAGAAAGAAGAGAGAGCGAGATGGTAGAGAAAGAGAGAGAGAGACGAGATGGTAGAGAAATAGAGAGAGAGAGAGATCCGAGATGGTAGAGAAAGAGAGAGAGACGAGATGGTAGAGAAAGAGAGAGAGAGATATAAGAAAACAGATAGATACATTCATGTTTGATCAGCCCTCGCTCGTGTGTTACCGGTGCCTCGCAAGGGGAGCAAAGAATAGTAACAATGAGACCTAAGAAGCGACTGAGGTAGGGGCCTAGGGAGCTACCCTAGTAAATAAAAAGCGTCGCAGAAATCGGATGTGCTGGCCTACTTGTAGGCGCATAACTGGTACAACGTAGATCGCACTAGACTCAGATCACATACAAATCACAAAAGAGTGGCTAACAAGTGGTCGATGGGGAGCATTCGAAGAAGAAGTTTGATCAGCCCTTATAGAATGTTGCGTTTGAAGAGAAACACTACCTCTGAAGGCGGAAAGGCACACCTGTATGGCGAGGAAACCAATAAAACGGTAAGCATGTCTTCACGCAAAAATCAGAAGCGCGACACCAGACGCCATGGCTACATATGAATTCATAGAGGAAGAACGCAGAAGAAGACGAAGAGAAACAGGAGCGTCTTCCATTTCGTGAATTTACTAATCGATGCAGATTTTGTGCCAAGTTTCAGGATATCTAATGACATGAGCAAGTTACTGACACATATAAACATATAACAAGTAAGCTAAAGAGTGGTTACCGGGGCCCAAATTTGGGATGTAAAGAATAGAACTGCTGTTACCTACCATGCATGTCGTAAGAGGTGACTAAGGAGGTTTGACTGAAATTGGATGCACGTGTCCTAAACGTGTAGAGCTCTATGCGTTTAGGTGCCTACCAAACCAATGTGCAACGTATACACGTTCTTGGCAAAGATCAAACATATCACAAAGAGTGATTAAAATTGGTCGTAAAGAAAAGAACGCAAAGAAGAAGAAGTCATATATTTACTGGGTATTTTTTTAATAAAATTCAGAAATATGGACAATGAACAAACATTTAGAAGACATAATTAATGTCTTTAAAGATGTGGAATACTGCGAAGTGCCAAGTGATTCATCCAATGTGAAGTTTGCCACTAATGTTGAAGTCCACTAATGTTGAAGTTGTCCTAATGTTGAAGTTTTCTACTAATGTTGAAGTTTGTCTACTAATGTTGAAGTTTTCTACTAATGTTAAGTTTGTCTACTAATGTTGAAGTTTGTCTACTAATGTTGAAGTTTGCCTACAATGTTGAATTTTGTCGTAATGTTGCTAATCCCTCTACTAATTAGTTCCCTAATTTGATTTGCCTATATTTATTTTCTTATATAGACAAGACTAATTTGCCTATATCTCTCATATTAGTTCAAATATTTCATTTTCTCAGATGTTGAATTAATATAGTTCAATATTTGCTATATCCCATCTCTATATTAGTTCAATATTTGCTATATCCCATCTCTATATTAGTTCAATATTTGCTATATCCCATCTCTATATTAGTTCAATATTTGTTATATCCCATCTCTATATTAGTTCAATATTTGCTATATCCCATCTCTATATTAGTTCAGTATTTGCTATATCCCATCTCTATATTAGTTCAATATTTGCTATATCCCATCTCTATATTAGTTAAAGTATTTGCTATATCCCATCTCTATATTAGTTCAATATTTGCTATATCCCATCTCTATATTAGTTCATATTTGTATATCCATCTCTATATTAGTTCAATATTTGATATATCCCATCTCTATATTAGTTCAATATTTGCTATATCCCATCTCTATATTAGTTCAATATTTGCTATATCCCATCTCTATATTAGTTCAATATTTGCTATATCCCATCTCTATATTAGTTCAATATTTGCTATATCCCATCTCTATATTAGTTCAATATTTGCTATATCCCATATTAGTTCAATATTTGCTATATCCCATCTCTATATTAGTTCAATATTTGCTATATCCCATCTCTATATTAGTTCAATATTTGCTATATCCCATCTCTATATTAGTTCAGTTTCATTCCATCTATATATTCATTTTTATCCATCTCTATTGTTCAATATTTGTATCATCTCTATTGTTCGTTTTCTTATCTTCTTTTAGTTCAGTTTCATATTTTTGTTCGTATTTCTATCCATCTCTATATTAGTCAGTATTTGATATCCCATCTCTATATTGTTAGTTGCATCCCATTATTGTCAATTTGTTACCATTCTATTGTTCAGTATTTCATTCATCTTTATTATTCAGATTTGTATCATTTGTTAATTCTTCTTCTTCAAACGCTCCTATCAACCACTCTATCACCACTTTAACGCGATCGAGTGTATGTGATCTGAGCCTAATAGCGATTGTACGTTGAGCCAGTTATGGACCTACAAGTAGGTCAGCACGTCCGATTTCTGCATTGATTCTTGTTTACTAGGGTAGCTTCCCAGGTCCACACGTCACCTCTTACAACGTCCCTTGTAGGTCGCAGTGGTACTATTCTTTGCTTCCCTTACACGGAACATTTGAGTATTTGATAGATACCATCTCTCTATTAGTTAGTTCAATATTTGATTACAGTCAACTTTTGATGCTGATGTTTTAAATCACATAAGAAAACTTCATCAATACTTCATATGAATGCAGAACATGATATATCACAATCTTGCAGAATGAGAGACCTATATATGCAGACTAATGGCTTCATTTTAACTTGAAACTGGGAAGAGAGTTTTAGGACAGGTCCAAGTAGAAATATATCCAAGTCTGGCCGTAGTTAGGCCATGCAGGATTTAGTGTCAGTCGAGGCTGCCTGCATGTCAACAACTGTCAATTAGTAGGAGTTCTGGTAGAAACGATGTGCGGCGGTGTGGAAGAAGGGTCCCATTTTGGTGGACAGCAAAGAAAACACCTGGGGCAAGTCCGCCTTGGTTTGGTTTGCCCTCACAGTCACCGACCTACACTGTAGGCGTCAGTCAGTCCGTGGTCGCACAACTAGTGCAGCAATAAGTGCCACCTTCTGTCACCTGGACAATTTTTAGTCGTTTATCCTACCTGTCTAACACTATTTCCTGTTCGATCATATCTTACCTCTCTCTCACCCTGTCCCAAGACTGATGGCATATACTATAGAACGATGAGAAGTGATAGAGATTTGACATTACTAGACTTCAACTTCAGAGTTTATGTGAGAGGTACTGTTCTTTTTAATATTCTCTTACTACCACAGTTTGTGAAGTTTATGTGAGGACTGTTTCCTAGTATCTCTTCACGCACAGTTGTGAGCAGTACTGTTCTCTTAATATTCTCTTCACTACCACAGTTGTAGTTTATGTCAATACTGTTTCTCTTAGTATCTCTTCACTACCACAGTTTGTGAAGTTATGTGAGCAATACTGTTTCTCTCTAGTATCTCTTCACTACCACAGTTTGTGAAGTTTATGTGAGCAATACTGTTTCTCTCTAGTATCTCTTCACTACCACAGTTTATGAAGTTTATGTAAGCAATACTGTTTCTCTCTAGTATCTCTTCACTACCAGAGTTTATGAAGTTTATGTGAGCAATACTGTTTCTCTCTAGTATCTCTTCACTACCACAGTTTATGAAGTTTATGTGAGCAATACTGTTTCTCTCTAGTATCTCTTCACTACCACAGTTTGTGAAGTTTATGTGAGCAATACTGTTTCTCTCTAGTATCTCTTCACTACCACAGTTTATGAAGTTTATGTAAGCAATACTGTTTCTCTCTAGTATCTCTTCACTACCACAGTTTATGAAGTTTATGTAAGCAATACTGTTTCTCTCTAGTATCTCTTCACTACCAGAGTTTATGAAGTTTATGTGAGCAATACTGTTTCTCTCTAGTATCTCTTCACTACCAGAGTTTGTGAAGTTTATGTAAGCAATACTGTTTCTCTCTAGTATCTCTTCACTACCAGAGTTTATGAAGTTTATGTAAGCAATACTGTTTCTCTCTAGTATCTCTTCACTACCAGAGTTTATGAAGTTTATGTAAGCAATACTGTTTCTCTCTAGTATCTCTTCACTACCAGAGTTTATGAAGTTTATGTAAGCAATACTGTTTCTCTCTAGTATCTCTTCACTACCAAGTTTTGAAGTTTATGTGAGCAATACTGTTTCTCTCTAGTATCTCTTCACTACCACAGTTTATGAAGTTTATGTGAGCAATACTGTTTCTCTGTAATATCCTCATTCTAGTGGGACGGATTAGCGTGAGCGTCGTCCATCGACTAGCCCACACGAGACTTGTGAGTTCAGTCCCACACTCGACGCTTCACATATGAGAAAAGGAATTGGCCCTCCTACCTGCTGCCTATTAGGGACTAGAAATGTGAAACGACAGGAACTTCATACCCATAAGTCTACAAACGGCTACTGGACATTTTATTTTATAAATATACCTTCATTCTACCTCAACTTGTGTAAGCTTATGTGACTAGATCTGTTCCTCTTTGTTATACTTTTACTAACTCAGCGAGTCTGGCACACTTGAACATCACTTATACCTGTTTAATATCCGTCTTTTGCTGATATTTATCTTTTAAATCATTAACGTTGAGATAGTTGGTCATGCTACCATCTGTTGGGATCCATTCTTCCCCTTTTGGTAGTGTCGCAACCGTAGTTATCATTACTCTTGGAAGAGAATGTAGAGATTGGGGCAACATGAAGGCTGATCTCGCAGTTAAGCAGCTGATAGAAGATAATGCAAGGGATGATGATGTTGTTGTATATACCGATGGGTCGGTTCAACGTGGTGAGAAGTCCGGCTGGGGTTTCTGGCTAATGCGCATGGTAGGGTTGTTGCAGAGCGAAGTGGGGCATACAGGACAACTACTACTAGTATGAGGATGGAGGTTGAGGCCGTTACTGCTGCCCTCCATTGGATTTCTGGGACTTCATTTACTGGGGCAGTTGTTGTGTCTGACTCTCAGTCGATGCTTCACAAGATCCAGAAGGGCAGGTTTCGGTATGAGTGAATGTCGTCTATAGAAGTTTCTAACCTCCAGCGGCTTACGTGGATATACTGTCCTGGACATACGGGTGTTTACGGTAATGATAGAGCGGACAGGCTTGCATCAACAGCATCGATTGTTGGGGAGTTGAAGATGGATAAGGGGATATTCTTCGGTCTCTTCGCGACTCTCTGTTGGATGAGGACACTAAAATCGATGTTGAATCGATCAAGCGATTTAAGCAGTTTGGAGTTACTCGTTGTTCAAGTCGAACTGGATGCCTGAGAGGCAGAGTGAGAGGTGTGTTTAATCAGCGAGCCACAGGAACCATCAGTATGCATACTCTTCGATATCTGTTGGGGAGACTGAGCACCTTTGGGTCTGCCCGGAGTGCAATGACGTCAGTTTAGTATCCAACCAATAATAATTAAATCATTATTTTGTAAACATGGAAGGAGAAAGGAATGGGTTTAGAACACATGATGATAGTCTTTAATATCAACGGAAAACAGTACAGAAAGCAATATAGTAAGAAAATGATAAACAAATTACTTTCATGGCAGTGAAAGCTTCAACATACATATTGATAGTTAGTTTGAGCATAGACGTTTGTGAACATCTATGATAGTATACGCCAATCGACATGGCACATGATGATAATGACCATGATATGTTATATCTATCTAACTACTATTGCTATCTCTTGCAGAAATGTAGGATACGACTTCGAAATTTAAAAAGGGGATTTTAAGCTGAAGGATTGACTTCACTGTACAGGGTTTGACCCCCATATGGATATGTCCTTCTCCGCATAAATGGCACGCCACCTGCCGAGAATATTGCACAAAGCATGAACTCCGTAGCCCCGGCAACAATCATAGTGATCTCTGGAAAAATATGCTCGTGAACAGAACGGCGCTATCCGGATTCGAACCACGACCTTCGAATCGCAAAACAAGAGCTAAACACGTAGCCACAGAGTAGCCACAGAGACCGCTGACATCAAAATAATGTTAATTAGTTGTAAATAGCCAAGACAGGTAAATTTAACCAGGAAAACTTCGACATATGGTGCATGCGTTCACAGAGAAAAGTCATCATATAATTATTGAACAAGTTGAGAAAGACTACACGGTCTGTGACCGTCTGAAGCTATCGAACAGACTGACGATCACAAGAATTGAACACAATAATTGCCAATCAAATAATGATTACAAAAAAACACAACCGTAACACACATTTAGACTTGGTAGCTAAATGTTCAGTGTGAGCATGTTTATGGTGATCAGAGAATAGGTTCAGTAGAATACGCTCAAATAATAACTCGACTAGCAGAACGCAATGTGCAAGAAACCAGTGTGTACTCACGCACAGACCGTCACGTCATTGCGACGTGACAATATAATAGACAGGCGACTTCAATATGCAAGGTCGTAAATTATTTTCTTCATTGACGGAGTACGGATATGAAATGGCACCTCTGACTACAACCTGGTCCAGGCAAGTATCCGAACGGCCGTGCTTTCGTGCGAGGAGGGGGTGTAACTCTCAGTTCAGACTTTCGCAGACGTCATAATAAATTCTGGGCCAGGTCATGGTCCCCGCTACATAGATCAATCTTTATGAAGGGCGTTGTGTGGACGTTGAGAGCAGACTGGAATTGATGAAACGACAGTTTATGGATCAGCTCCGTGAATTTGTCCCAGCCACATAGCCATCATTTTCTTCTGCTTCAGATAACTTCAAATCAAGAACGTCAACCACGAGCACCTCGTCACGTGACCTTCTTGATCGAAGGATTGACTGCTTTGGCGCAGAAAATGTTCTGGATCATATAAGTATGGATGTTGTTAAGCCAGAGTGCGTTGCTATTTTCAGTTTGGAGTGAGTGCAGTGGTGTGTTTGCATGTTCCATTATGAGATGCTAGTATCGACAAATGTTGTCGGTTAGAAATGACTATTATATCAAAGATATATTGGACATATTTATTGCTTCGTTTTGCTTCATTTTCTCTGCCAACTTTTTAATACATTCTATTCTTGTTGATTGTTGACTGTTTGCAGTGGCGTATCTTCATGTGGATTGATCTATGGCACTGTTGTGACTTTAAATGAAATTATGCTAGGCTAGGCAAACTGGAATGATCTTTTGAAGCGACGTTTCCGTCAAACATACTCACTATTGTTCATAGAAATGCCAGTTATCCAGATGGAAGTATGTCCTCATCTTTCACAGTAGAAGCTGAGAAATTGTGGACAGTTTTTTGTTTGTTATAAATATCCCTTTGTGAAAGTAAATTGAATAGAAATATGAAGGAATTGTATACAAATGTAATTTTATTTTCGTCCACCCGCTATGAGTTCAAGCGCAGTCTTGGCGTCTAAAAGGGCGCTTCTGACTTTTGCGTGAAGACTTATCCCCAGTGTTCCTTGCCGTTCAGGCGAGCTTTATTCCGACTTCAGAGGTGCTTGCAATTTAGATCCCCATGTAAAGGATTAGGGCTTCCTGTATACTGAACATTATTGGCACAAACTAGCTTCGAACCAGATCTTAAACAATACTACTCTATAACTCCGAATGTGGTACATGTCTTTCTGTTTGTCAAATGTGACAGTTCCCCGGATCTGAAGAAATGTGTGTCTTATTGGATAATTAAATTATTGTACACTTTGGTTGAAGCAGGTTAACGAGTGTGCATATTGTGCAGTGTGCAGTATGCACCCACCTACCCAGCGTGTTCGCAGCGCGTTGGACGACGGGTGACAAGCCCCATGTGAGTGCGGCTTGATTCCGGAGGCTGGTAGAAAAGCCACAGGTTCTCGTGACACCGAACCGAAGAGGTACGATGTCCATGGCACCAAGCTGAAGAGCTGAAAGCTCAAGTGCTTCTGGATCGGATAAAGATAACGAGTGTGCAACATACTCACGTTCTCGACGCAAACCACACAACTCACAAAGAGGGATTAACTTGGTTGATATGAACGAACACAAACAACAACAACAATTGCCGCCGTCAATGTCTTCATCATCACTGCCTCAACCAACACTACCATTATTAATGCTGCCATCATTATCATCGTCCCTACCACCATTACTACTACCACCTCAGCTGTCACGACTGTCACTGCCACCATCAACACTACCATTACTTAATAGATGTCATCATATCAACTGCCCTACCACTATTACTGCTCACCACCTCAGCTGCCACCACTCAGATTGCTGTCATCATCACCACTGGTGGTACAACTATCCCTACTGTTACTATGATCACTACTACAATCATCCCTACTGCTGAAGTCGTCACTACAGCTACCACCATCAATACAACTACAACATCACTACTGTTACACGCATCACTACTACCACTTCCATCACTATTGCTACAAACTATCATTACTACTATCACCATCCCTACTTCTGTCCACATCAATTACTACAAACAATCACTATCATTAGCACTACAATAACTATTGCTACCAGCCTCATTATTACTACTGCTACCTTTACTACTGTTGCAATCATCCCTACTACTACCACCACAACTGCTGCTATAACCATTTCTACTAGAACAACCTCACCATCGTCAACTCATTCCCGCCACCATCAATATCTTCATCTTCACTACTTCTGCTATAAACAGTTATCACCAAACTGTTATTACAATTCACCGTGGTGGTACCACCATTATCATTACTGAAACTCGCATCACCAACACCATCATAATCATGACCTGAACTCACACCACCACCACCACTACCACCATTATCATCATCATGACTGGAACTCACACCACCACCACTCGCTATCGCCATCATCGTCATCATGACATTAACTCACACCACCAACACCACCATCATCCTCATGACTGTAAGCTGCACCACCACCATCATCATCATGATTGGAACTCCCATCACCACCATCACCACCATCATCATCATGACTGGAACTCATGACTGGAAATCGTGACTGGAACTCACACCATCACCATCACCACCACCATCACCACGACCACCACCACTATCATCATCATGACTGGAACTCGAACCATCACCACCACCATCATCATGACTAAAACTCGAGCCATCACCATTATCATGACTGGAACTCGAACCACAACCATCATCATGACTAGAATCGAACCAGCACCATCATCATGACTGGAACTCGAACCACAACCATCATCATGACTAGAATCGAACCAGCACCATCATCATGACTAGAACTCGAACCATCACCACAACCATCATCATGACTGGAACTCGAATCATCACCACAACCATCATCATGACTGGAACTCGAACCACCACCATCATCATGACTGGAACTCGAACCACCACCATCATCATGACTGGAACTCGAGCCATCACCACAACCATCATCATAACTGGGAAATCGAACCATCACCACCACCATCATCATGACTAGAACTCGAATGATCACCACAACCATCATCATGACTGGAACTCGAACCACCACCATCATCATGACTAGAACTCGAGCCATCACCACAACCATCATCATAACTGGAACTCGAACCATCACCACAACCATCATCATGACTGGAACTCGAACCACCACCATCATCATGACTGGAACTCGAACCACCACCATCATCATGACTAGAACTCGAGCCATCACCACAACCATCATCATAACTGGAACTCGAACCATCACCACCACCATCATCATGACTAGAACTCGAACCATCACCACCACCATCATCATAACTAGAACTCGAACCATCACCACAACCATCATCATGACTGGAACTCGAATCATCACCACCACCATCATCATAACTGGAACTCGAACCACCACCATCATCATGACTAGAACTCGAACCATCACCACAACCATCATCATAACTGGAACTCGAACCATCACCACAACCATCATCATGACTGGAACTCGAACCACCACCATCATCATGACTGGAACTCGAACCACAACCATCATCATGACTGAACTCGAACCATCACCACAACCATCATCATCATCATGTCTGGAACTCGAACCATCACCACCACCATCATCATCATGTCTGGAACTCGAACCATCACCACCACTATCATCATCATGTCTGGAACTCGAACCATCACCACCACTATCATCATCATGTCTGGAACTCGAACCATCACCACCACTATCATCATCATGTCTGGAACTCGAACCATCACCACCACTATCATCATCATGTCTGGAACTCGAACCATCACCACCACCATCATCATCATGTCTGAACTCAGAACCATGACTCAACCACCACCATCATCATCATGTCTGGAACTCGAACCATCACCACCACCATCATCATCATGTCTGGAACTCGAACCATCACCACCACCATCATCATCATGTCTGGAACTCGAACCATCACCACCACCATCATCATCATGTCTGGAACTCGAACCATCACCACCACCATCATCATCATGTCTGGAACTCGAACCATCACCACCACCATCATCATCATGTCTGGAACTCGAACCATCACCACCACCATCATCATCATGTCTGGAACTCGAACCATCACCACCACTATCATCATCATGTCTGGAACTCGAACCATCACCACCACCATCATCATCATGACTGGAACTCGAACCATCACCACCACTATCATCATCATGTCTGGAACTCGAACCATCACCACCACCATCATCATCATGTCTGGAACTCGAACCATCACTACAACCATCATCATCATCATAATAACTGAAACTGGCACCACCAGCATGACCTCCTATAAGAACTTTGTTTTCCTCATTAGAAACCGTACAAGGCAAAGCTTGATCCAAATGACTACTGTTTTAAATGCCGGTAATTTTACTGCAGATCTGTAGAGGCCGGTCGTTTGTATCCGCCATTACTTTCCGCCTCGTCATATCAATGCTAGGGTTATAAATACTTGAAGTATCAATTTTTCAGAGCTAAACAGCCACAATCCAGTCGTTCATTTCACGGCTATTTAAGTTCAGGTTATTCAAGCGTGAACAATGCACCGGCATTACATTTTAACTTCAAAGAAAATAGCTATCGATAAGCAAGCACTTCTTACCGACTTGAAATCAGCCTGGAGAGATCAAATGACAGAGGTTTAGCCACGAGTGGTCGAACCTGAGACCCACATTATCAAAACCAGGTAATGAATTTTGAAACTTTGAAAGTCTTGACCGTTGTTTGTATTTAAGCTCCCACCCAACCCTACTTTCCACCTTCAACCCATCTTCATATCACAGCCATTCTTTCTCCCTCCCCTCTCCTGTCTCCTCTCTCTCTATTTTCTCTGTTTTTCTATCTTTCTTTGATGTCATAAATAAATGATCGTTAAAGTTCAAACAAATAAGACATTGTTATAATTTGTCTGCCACCGAGTATGATGTCCTGTCTGTGGGCTTCACTTGTCTTTTCTAACTAAGTGTCTTGTTTTATCTTAACTAAGTGTCTTATTTTATCTTAACTAAGTGTCTTGTTTTATCTTAACTAAGTGTCTTGTTTTATCTTAATTAAGTGTCTTGTTTTATCTTAACTAAGTGTCTTGTTTTATCTTAACTAAGTGTCTTGTTTTATCTTAATTAAGTGTCTTGTTTTATCTTAATTAAGTGTCTTGTTGTATCGTAATTAAGTGTCTTGTTTTATTGGTTGTTGGTTACTAAACTGACGTCATTGCACTCCGGCAGACCCATAGGTGCTCAGTCTCCCCAACAGATATCTAAGAGTATGCATACTGATGGTTCCTGTGGCTCGCTGATTAAACACACCTCTCACTCTGCCTCTCAGGCATCCAGTTCGACTTGAACAACGGGTAACTCCAAACTGCTTAAATCGCTTGATCGATTCAACATCGATTTTAGTGTCCTCTTCCGCCAGAGTGGTTACCGGATCCCAAATTTGGGGTGTAAAGAATAGAACCACTGTTACCCGCCATGCATGTCGTAAGAGGCGACTGAGGAGGTTTGGCTGAAATCGGATGCATGTGTCCTAAACATGTAGAAGTATATGCGCTTAGGGGCCTACCAAACCAATGTGCAACACGTTCTTGGCAAAGATCAAACATATCACAAAGAGTGATTAAAATTGGTCGTAAAGAACGAACGCAAAGAAGAAGAAGAAAGAAGTGTCCTCATCCAACAGACAGTCGCGAAGAGACCAAAGAATATCCACCTTATCCATCTTCAACTCCCCAACAATCGATGCTGTTGATGCAAGCCTGACCGCTCTCTCATTGCCGTAAACACCCGTATGTCCAGGATCCACGTAAGCCGCGACATCCAAGGTGGCGTCTGTGGCCTAGGGGTTAGTGACTCGGTCTATTAACCCCGACGTTCTGAGTTCGAATCACGCTGCGGACAGATTTGTTGCAAATTGTTTCCGTTGATTTTAACAAAAGGACGATGGCTCCACCCGTTCAGAAAGCAATGGCAAACTACTGAACGTATAAGTGGTGCCTAGAAAATCAACGACTTGTTTACTGTGGTTGATGGCTACGTCCTTTGGGATATGCCACGATTTTCATAGACGACATCCACTCATACCGAAACCTGCCCTTCTGGGTCTTGTGAAGCATCGACTGAGAGCCAGATACAAACTGCCCATTAAATGAAGTCCCAGAGATCCAATGGAGGGCAGCAGTAACGGCCTCAACCTCAGTCTTAACTGTTTTGTCTTAACTGTTTTGTCTTATCTTAACTATGTGTGCTGTCTTAACTAAGTGTCTTGTCTTAACTAAGTGTCTTGTCTTAACGCTTTAAATGTCTTGTCTTAATAAGTGTCTTGTCTCTAACTGTCTTGTCTAATAAGTGTCTTGTCTTAAATGCCTTGTTTTAAATAAGTGTCTTGTCTTAACTGTCTTGTCTTAAGTGTCTTGTCTTAACTAAGTGTCTTGTCTTAACTAAGTGTCTTGTCTTAAGTAAGTGTCTTGTCTTAACTAAGTGTCTTGTCTTAACTGTCTTGTCTTAACTGTCTTGTCTTAACTGTCTTGTTTTTAGCTGCCTTGTTTAACGTGTCTTGTCTTAATGTCTTGTTAATAAGTGTCTTGTCTTAATCTTCTAAGTGTCTTGTCTTAACTAAGTGTCTTGTCTTAAGTAAGTGTCTTGTCTTAACTAAGTGTCTTGTCTTAACTGTCTTGTCTTAACTGTCTTGTCTTAACTAAGTGTCTCTGTCTTTTAACTAAGTGTCTTGTCTTAACTAAGTGTCTTGTCTTAACTAAGTGTCTTATCTTAACTATGTATGCTGTCTTAACTAAGTATCTTGTCTTACTAAATCTTCTTTCAACTGTCTTGTCTTCTAATCTTTAAAATGGTTCTTGTCTTAACTAAGTGTCTTGTCTTAACTGTCTTGTCTTAACTAAGTGTCTTGTCTTAACTGTCTTGTCTTAACTAAGTGTCTTGTCTTAAGTTGCTAACTAAGTAAAAAAAGTAAAGGAACCCTTTCATACCTCGTGGTATATAATAGGTCAATACAGTGTTAGGCCTGTATTTTTCATTGACCGTCGGCACACGATGGGTGATGTGGTCAGCATCACGCCGGCCGCCTTTACTTTCCCAGAGTACGTCTGGTACCCAGTTGAGGTTGGGTCGACCTGAGAGCCGTCGTGGTCGGGAAAAATTCCACGCACATTGCGGAGCTGAACCCAGACCACCAGCCTTGCGAAGCGAGTTCACTAACAACTACGCTACAGCGGCTCTCTTAACTAAGTGTCTTATCTTAACTGAGTGTCTTGTCTTAACTGTCTTGTCTTAAGTAAGTGTCTTGTATTAACTAAGTGTCTTGTCTTAACTGTATTGTCTTAACTGCCTTGTTTAATAAGTGCTTTAAAAATGTCTTGTCTTAAGTGTCTTGTCTTAACTGTCTTGTCTTAAGTGTCTTGTCTTAACTAAGTGTCTTGTCTTAACTAAGTGTCTTGTCTTAACTAAGTGTCTTGTCTTAAGTAAGTGTCTTGTCTTAACTAAGTGTCTTGTCTTAACTGTCTTGTCTTAACTCGCTAAGCTAGGTCTTGTCTTAACTAAGTGTCTTGTCTTAACTAAGTGTCTTTCTTAACTTGTCTGCTGTCTTAACTGTATCTTGTCTTAACTAACTGTCTTGTCTTAACTGTCTTGTCTTAACTAAGTGTCTTGTCTTAACTAAGTGTCTGCTTCTGTCTTGTCTTAACTAAGTCTTTTCTTCTCTTAACTATGTGTCACTGTCTTGTCTTAACTAAGTATCTTGTCTTAACTAACTGTCTTGTCTCTTAATTCTAACTGTCTTGTCTTAACTAAGTGTCTTGTCTTAACTAAGTAAGTTTCTTGTCTTAACTGTCTTGTCTTAACTAAGTGTCTTGTCTTAACTGTCTTGTCTCTTCTGCTTAACTATAGCAACTGTCTTGTCTTAACTGTCTTGTCTTAACTAAGTGTCTAGTCTTAACAATGTCTTGTCTTAACTAAGTAGTTCTTGTCTTAAGAACTAGGCTTGTCTTTGTCTTAACTAAGTGTCTTGTCTTAAGTTGTTTTAAATTGTCTTGTCTTAACCTAACTAAAAAAAGTAAAGGAACCCTTTCATACCTCGTGGTATATAATAGGTCAATACAGTGTTAGGCCTGTATTTTTCATTGACCGTCGGCACACGATGGGTGATGTGGTCAGCATCACGCCGGCCGCCTTTACTTTCCCAGAGTACGTCTGGTACCCAGTTGAGGTTGGGTTGACCTGAGAGCCGTCGTGGTCGGGAAAAATTCCACGTACATTGCGGGAGCTGAACCCAGACCACCAGCCTTGCGAAGCGAGTTCACTAACAACTACGCTACAGCGGCTCTCTCTAACTAAGTGTCTTATCTTAACTGAGTGTCTTGTCTTAAAAGTGTCTTGTCTTTACTAAGTGTCTTGTCTTAACTATGTGTGCTGTCTTAACTGTGTCGTGTCTTAACTAAGTGTCTTGTCCTGTCTTAGCTGAGTGTATTATATAAACTAAGTGGTATGTCTTCGATACGTGTTTGCCGAGTGTATATTTCTGTTTGACTGAATGGCTTATCATAAATGAATGTTATGTCTTAGCATCGTGTTTTGTTTTATAAGCGCATTTTCGTAACTATAATTGTCCTAACTAGCTGTCTTGTCTTTCTGAGTGTCTTACTATTATTGAGGGTCTTGACTTAGTAAAACTCCAGGTTGTTTTAGTGTGTCCCCTTTTCCATTATCTCTGTGGGTTTCACTCACGTGCTTGTCTAGTGACAATCGATTGTATCTTCCGCATGAAATGCTCGACACGTCGCCATTTTTTCCCCTCTTAACTTGGTCATCATGGATTTGTGTACTATTTTATGAACATGTCTGTGTTTGCAACTCAGTCATACTATCTCAGTCTCTCTCTCTCTCTCTCTCTCTCTCTCTTCTCTGATCCCACCTAGACCGATGTACAGATTTCCTCATAAATCCTTATTCATGTGAAATCTGATTCATGCAGCCTTAGCATGGGTGTGTTTCGTCACATCTTTAGCGCCATTTGGAGCTCTGTTGCTTATCCTTCGCCGACGTGTCCGTTTTTAGTCAGCGTTTACTGGGTTAGCTCTCCGTCAGTCTTAGGATATCCCCAGCCGACCTGCAAGGCAGCAGATTGTTATTTTCTTTTAGGGTAGCTACCCTTAGACAAGCTTCCCTCCCGGGTTGTTGAGCGTCATCTGCTCAGGTTACAGTCTTTTATGGACTACTTGGTTTGCCTGCCGTCCAGTTTTGTGTACGGTTTGCTCCGCTAGCTTTGATTGTCCCAATCAACTACAAAGAGTAGTACTACATCATTGAATCCTCTCATGCAATGATGCTACAATCTTACGTGACTTTAGTCCAGAAATGCAATCATTCACACCCCCACTCACTAAGTCAAAACGTATTGTAATCCCTCACACTTGCAATCCCCCACACTTGCAATCCCAACACTATCAATCACTCACACTAGCAATCACTCACACTAGCAAACACTTACACTAACATCCACGCACACTAGCAATCACTCACACTAGCAATCACTCACACTAGCAATCACTCACACTAGCAATCACTCACACTTACAATTCCTCACACTTCCAACCCCTCACACTTTCAATTCCTCACACCAGAAGTATTGCAACCACTAACAGTCTCAATCAGTCACATCACATATCTTGTAATCTGAGCTAACCCTCACACATCTTACAATATCTCACATGACTGAGCTAATCCTCACACATCTTACAATATCTCACATGACTGAGCTAATCCTCACACATCTTACAATATCTCACATGACTGAGCTAACCCTCACACATCTTACAATATCTCACATGACTGAGCTAACCCTCACACATCTTACAATATCTCACATGACTGAGCTAACCTCACACACTACAAACACTACTGAGCTAACTTCGCACACTACAATACTCACAACTAGCAATCACTCACACTCTTACAATATCTCACACTAGCAATCACTCACACTTACAATTCCTCACAAATACAACCCTCACACATTTACAATATCTCACATGACTGAACTATACCCTCACACATCTTACAATATCTCACATGACTGAGCTAACCCTAACACATCTTACAATATCTCACATACTGAGCTAACCTCACACATCTTACAATATCTCACATGACTGAGCTAACCCTCACACATCTTACAATATCTCACATGACTGAGCTAACCCTCACACATCTTACAATATCTCACATGACTGAGCTAACCCTCACACATCTTACAATATCTCCCATGACTGAGCTAACCCTCACACATCTTACAATATCTCACATGACTGAGCTAACCCTCACACATCTTACAATATCTCACATGACTGAGCTAACCCTCACACATCTTACAATATCTCACATGACTGAGCTAACCCTCACACATCTTACAATATCTCCCATGACTGAGCTAACCCTCACACATCTTACAATATCTCACATGACTGAGCTAACCCTCACACATCTTACAATATCTCACATGACTGAGCTAATCCTCACACATCTTACAATATCTCACATGACTGAGCTAACCCTCACACATCTTACAATATCTCACATGACTGAGCTAATCCTCACACATCTTACAATATCTCACATGACTGAGCTAACCCTCACACATCTTACAATATCTCACATGACTGAGCTAATCCTCACACATCTTACAATATCTCACATGACTGAGCTAACCCTCACACATCTTACAATATCTCACATGACTGAGCTAACCCTCACACATCTTACAATATCTCACATGACTGAGCTAATCCTCACACATCTTACAATATCTCACATGACTGAGCTAACCCTCACATATCTTACAATATCTCACATGACTGAGCTAACCTCACATCTTCAATATCTCCATGACTGAGCTAACCTACACATCTTACAATATCTCACATGACTGAGCTAACCCTCACACATCTTACAATATCTCACATGACTGAGCTAACCCTCACACATCTTACAATATCTCACATGACTGAGCTAACCCTCACACATCTTACAATATCTCACATGACTGAGCTAACCCTCACACATCTTACAATATCTCACATGACTGAGCTAACCCTCACACATCTTACAATATCTCACATGACTGAGCTAACCCTCACACATCTTACAATATCTCCCATGACTGAGCTAACCCTCACACATCTTACAATATCTCACATGACTGAGCTAACTCTCACACATCTTACAATATCTCACATGACTGAGAATTACACTCTTACAATTCCACATACTGACTAATACTCACATCTTCAACTAACTACACTTGACTAATAACTCATGACTTGGTTTAATAGACTTCTAATGCATCAAGTTCAGTGTACGAACTATCCAGACTTGGTTAAGAAAATTCTGATGTCCATTTAAACCAAAGAACTAGTCATCAGTACGATCTAGAAATTTGATTTTAATGCCAATAGACTGTTCATGTAACAGTCAGCGAATGATATCATTTGAATTTTTGCTGTTCAGTATGTCAAGTCAGTTTAACCAAGCTGACCTACTAATCAGATTGGCTTATTGCGTAATGAAACCCTTGATCCCTGTACCTGACTACTTGGTCATTGACGTCAGCTCATGCCTTAAATCAGGGCTGGAACACTGGCAGAATATTATTGGCACAGAAGAGATGGAGATACCCTATCATTGAAGATGAGACGCGTGGCGGAAAATACACGAGATTATAATTTCTTTTATGTTTAATATATCTACTTAAGGTTTAATGTCTACTTCAATTAATCAGTTTGTTATTTTTGTGTTTTATCAGTGGTAGAGTCTGTAGAAATGTCATCTGTAGGATGTGGTAGATGTGGTAGTGTCTGTAGATATGTCATCTGTAGGATGTGGTAGTGTCTGTAGATATGTGATCTGTAGGATGTGGTAGTTGTGGTAGTGTCTGTAGATATGTCATCTGTATGATGTGGTAGTGTCTGTAGATATGTCATCTGTAGGATGTGGTAGTGTGGTAGTGTCTGTAGATATGTCATCTGTAGATGTGGTAGATGTGGTAGTGTCTGTAGATATGTCATCTGTAGGATGTGGTAGTGTCTGTAGATATGTGATCTGTAGGATGTGGTAGATGTGGTAGTGTCTGTAGATATGTCATCTGTAGGATGTGGTAGTGTCTGTAGATATGTGATCTGTAGGATGTGGTAGATGTGGTAGTGTCTGTAGATTATGATGTAGTGTCGTGATGTGAGTAGATGTAGGTGGTAGTGTCTGTAGATATGTCATCTGTTGATGTGGTAGTTGTGTAGTGTCAGTGTAGATATGTCGATCGTGTGTGTGTGCTGTTAGCTATACTCATTATGAGTTATCAAATCGGATACCATGCTACGCATAACTCCCAGAGATCCATGATTTCAGTGTAGGTGGATCGACTTCCTTGTCCTATCGGAGATGGACTATAATAGTAGATCCCGTGTTTAGCCTTGAGCATGTAAAAAAACCTGGCAGTTCAAAATCGAAAAGAGCAAACTAAAAAACCGCTGCCCGGGCAAAATTCATTGAAATATCTTGACCGTTTTAAAAATTGCATCGGTGCTACGGAGTTCGTGCACTGCCGCTGAGATCTTTCTGTGTAAAAAAATATCGGAGCACATATGGTAACTCATCGAAGTGGATATATGATGGTCCTATAAATGAATCCAGATATGATACTTTAAAGTGGAGTTTTACACTATGTAAAATCTGGCATCTACCATTCTGTACAATTTGTGTACTGTATACACACTTACGCCGAAATTCGAATGTGCCTGTCCTTCATGCCACACAGGTGTAACGGAGGCGCAACATCTCACTTATGGAAGCAAACTACACAAATCACTAAGAGTGGTTCTTCTTCTTCTTCTTCGAACGCTCCATAACGACCACTTGTTAACCACTCTTTGTGATTCGTATGTGATCCGAGCCTAAGAGCGATTATACGTTGTGTCAGTTATGCACTTACAAGTAGGCCAGCACATCCGATTTCTGTGACGCTTTTCATTTACTAAGGTATCTTTCTAGGCCTCTACCTCAGTCGCCTCTTACGACATGCCTTGAAGGTTGCAGTGTTACTATTCTGTGCTCCAGTTGCGAGCCTCGTCAACATGCGGGCGCCGAAGAGTAGTTAACTTGGTTGATAAGAACGAACACAAACAAGCCAAATCATCCTTACTTCTTGCGAACATTATTTATTACGACATTATTTATTGCGATGAAAATAGGAATACTTTCAACGAACCACATATTATCTTGAACAGATGGTGGCAATACTTTAACTAACTTCTCAATCTACAACAAGAGTACCAATTCAACACTCCAGACCACACACAGTAAACATAACTACAGAGATAGAAACAAGAATAACACGTTCAGATATTAGAAATGCTGTAAATATGGCTTTATCTAACAGAACATTAAGCTCAGACAATATCCATGCCGACCTAATCAAACCAAGTAAAGAGGTTGAAATAAGCTAGCTACATAGACTATTCAATCAAGTCTGGATCACACAAAAAAACACAAGAATATTGTTGGAATACAATAGTAGTTCCCACCTGGAAGAAGGAAGGTAACAAAAAGAGATTGAACGAAATATAAAGGAATATCGTTATTAAGTCACACAGGAAAAACATTCTGTAAAATACTCAGAAAAGCTACGCCCCAACATCGAGCCGCAGCTTGACGACTCATAAATGGGATTCCGGAAGAACAGAAGCTGTACCTACGCAACATTCACCCTCAGACAGTTAGTGGAAAGGACTATCAAATCTGGCAAACACCTTCACGTTGCATTCGTTGATCAGGGAAAAACGTTCGACTGAGTAGACAGAAACAAGTTGTGGAAAATATTGTTAATCTATGAAGTTAATCTATGAAGTTAATGAGCACCTAATTAATCTATGCAAGAGCATCTATATTACCAGCCAGTGTACGGTTAGAACAAATACAAGTCTATCAGAAAAGTTCCATGTAGGTTCGGGAGTAAGAAAATTATGCTTATTATCACAGTTGTTGTTCATTCTATATATTAATCAAATCTGTAAAATAGCTAATACTAGTCAAGGAAATAATCCTGGGGAACTTGTAAACGAATTTATTATTTCCGACAATCAGGCAAGGGTATCAACAATAGAGGAACAGCTACATCAACATATTAACATATTCCAGTTCCCATACAAAAGATACTAGAATTGACTAAAACGAAGTAATGACATTCGCTAGAGAGGAAAATGCAACAAATATCTCCATCAAAGTCAAAGACATTACAAATTGAACAGTAGTTAACGAAAACATACCAATACATAAACTCAATAAAAAGGTAAATCAATATCATAGAATAAGGAACGCAAGAGAAAAGGAGAGAGAGATATCATAGAATAAATGGAACGAAATTTGAAATGCAAACATATCATCATGAACACTAAAAGATCGTTGTTTAACACAACGTTTCCCTCAACATTATGCTATCAGTGCAGCCCTGGACGATGACATTAAAAGATAGAAGAAAACTAGTCACGATGGAGATGAAGTGTCTACGCAGAATGTTAGGAATATCAAGAAGAAATCGGTTTAGAAATGAAGACATTAGAAAAAGTGTTACAACATCAGTACTGAAAACAACAAACTAAATAGGGTTTGGGCAACATAGCAGATTACCAACAGACAATGCTCTCAAGTGGCAATGTTACTCGATACAGTGGATGCCAACAATAAAGTGGTAGTGAAACACACTATTTATGAAGCGCACATAAAAGCCCGTTCTATAAATCTCTTCTTATTCTGATGATGTGAGGTAAAACATAATTCGAGAAAAGAAAGTAGAAGATACATTATTTCTAACCTCTTCTTCTTCTTCTTCTTCTGTTGAAGAATGATTTATTAATGTGATTTATATTCAGAAATTATTACTGCGTCCCAATGTCCTTGATGTTCTCTTTGTGCATTACACTCTCACTGGATAGTTTCCCCTTTGCAATTCTGTAACATGTTTTAATTGTTACTTATGTCCCTTTGCCGGGTCTGTTCTGCCGAGCTGTCGATCACAGCACCTGTCCCTGCGGAGCTGAAGTGTTCATTTGTACCTGTCGTTGATGGTGATGATAATGGAGCAAGAGATGGAGGTGAGTTACGAATCCAAGTTCTAACTTCAAGCTAGATTAGATGCCGGTAGATTAGTTGAAGATTTTTCAATTTCTCAACACATTCAATTGCTCATCAAAATTAGATTCTTGCCAAATGTACCTTTTTAACTTTATTTTGTTAAATACGAGTTAAATGTGAATTTATCATGAGAGTAGTGAAGAGCTTAACATGTTTCCATAGAAGTTGTTACAAGCAAAAAATAGTTAATGTGATGTTCTTGTTCTATTGCTTGATTGCCAGCTTCTACGAGAATGTCTTTGACATGTAAGTTAGTTTAAAGTTGTGTAATGTAAGCTTTTATTGCAAACTTGATGTCTCACAGAACCAGAACAAAGAACACAAATGAGGTAACAGAACCAGAACAAAGAACACAAATGAGGTAACAGAACGAGAACAAAGAACACAAATGAGGTAACACAACTAGAACAAAGAACACAAATGAGGTAACACAACTAGAACAAAGAACACAAATGAGGTAACAGAACCAGAACAAAGAACACAAATGAGGTAACAGAACCAGAACAAAGAACACAAATGAGGTAACAGAACTAGAACAAAGAACACAAATGAGGTAACAGAACTAGAACAAAGAACACAAATGAGGTAACACAACTAGAACAAACAGCACGGCAAAGACAGTAGGCCTCAAAACAAACACAGGAAAAACAAAAATTATGACAAACAGTGAAATCCAACAACCAGTAATGTTAGAAGATGAAACACTGGAAAGGGTTGAGCAGTTTACATATCTTGGTAGCGTACTGACACTAAATGGTGGCACAGAGGAAGATATAAAATCACGTCTGAGTAAGGCCAGAACCGCTTTGCCAGAATGAAACCAGTATGGAAGTCCAAAATCTACAATAGGACCACAAAGCTTAAACTCTATAAAAGCATTGTTTTGCCAGTTTTGCTCTACGGATCGGAGTGTTGGAGGATGACCAAAGGAGATACTAGCAGGCTGTCAGTTTTTCCACCACTCTTGTCTTCGCAGAATCTTGGGAATCTTTTGGCCAGTTAAAATATCCAATAACCAACTACTCCAAGACACAAGACAAGAGGCAATGAATGACATACTCAAAAAGAGAAGATGGAAATGGCTCGGACATGTTATGAGAATGAGACAAGAAATGCCTGCAAGGATAGCCCTCACTTGGACACCAGAGGGAAAGAGAAAGAAAGGCAGACCACGGACAACATGGAGGCGCATGATGGAAGAGGAACTGGACACCGCATCTCTGACGTGGGGCTCTGCGCTGAAGGTTGCACGGGACAGGAGAGCATGGAAAGTCCTTTCTGAAGCCCCATGTGTCACTAGGCATGACGGGATTAAGTAGTAAGTAACTAGAACAAAGAACACAAATGAGATAACACAACGAGAACAAAGAACACAAATGCGACAGTTGGAAGCAATCTGACATTAATAATATCGTGAACAAATTGTTTTGCCAGGGTTTGCAAGGGGAGCAAAGAATAGTAAGACTGTGACCTACACGGCATGTTGAAAGAGGTGACTGAGGTACTGTGACCTACATGGCATGTTGAAAGAGGTGACTGAGGTACTGTGACCTACATGGCATGTTGAAAGAGGTGACTGAGGTACTGTGACCTACATGGCATGTTGAAAGAGTCGACTAGTGTAGGAGCTAGGGAAGCAAAGAATAGTAACACTGCAACCTACAAGGCATGTCGTAAGAGGCGACTGGTGTAGGAAATAGGGAAGCTAACCTAGTAAATAAAAGCGTTGCAGAAATCGGATGTGCTGACCTACTTGTAGGCACTTAACAGGCAGAATGTACAATCACTCTTAGGCTCAGATCACATACAAGTCACACAGAGTGGTTAACAAGTGATCGATATGGAGCGTTGGAAGAAGAATAAGTTTGAATTCTAATAGTTAACCCTCAAACACCGACTACCGTACAACTCTTGTTCACACCAACAACCATACAACTCTTGTTCACACCAACAACCGTACAACTCTTGTTCACACCAACAACCGTACAACTCTTGTTCACACCAACAACCGTACAACTCTCGTTCACACCGACTACCGTACAACTCTTGTTCACACCAACAACCATACAACTCTTGTTCACACCAACAACCATACAACTCTTGTTCACACCAACAACCGTACAACTCTTGTTCACACCAACAACCGTACAACTCTTGTTCACACCAACAACCGTACAACTCTTGTTCACACCAACAACCGTACAACTCTTGTTCACACCAACAACCATACAACTCTTGTTCACACCAACAACCGTACAACTCTTGTTCACACCAACAACCATACAACTCTTGTTCACACCAACAACCATACAACTCTTGTTCACACCAACAACCGTACAACTCTTGTTCACACCAACAACCGTACAACTCTTGTTCACACCAACAACCGTACAACTCGTTCACACGACTACCGTACAACTCTTGTTCACACCAACAACCATACAACTCTTGTTCACACCAACAACCGTACAACTCTTGTTCACACCAACAACCGTACAACTCTTGTTCACACCAACAACCGTACAACTCTTGTTCACACCAACAACCGTACAACTCTTGTTCACACCAACAACCGTACAACTCTTGTTCACAACAACAACCGTACAACTCTTGTTCACACCAACAACCGTACAACTCTTGTTCACACCGACAATCGTACAACTCTTGTTCACACCAACAACCGTACAACTCTTGTTCACACCAACAACCGTACAACTCTCGTTCACACCGACTACCGTACAACTCTTGTTCACACCGACTACCGTACAACTCTTGTTCACACCAACAACCGTACAACTCTTGTTCACACCAACAACCGTACAACTTTCGTTCACACCGACTACCGTACAACTCTTGTTCACACCAACAACCATACAACTCTTGTTCACACCAACAACCGTACAACTCTTGTTCACACCAACAACCGTACAACTCTTGTTCACACCAACAACCGTACAACTTTCGTTCACACCGACTACCGTACAACTTTCGTTCACACCAACAACCGTACAACTCTTGTTCACAACAACAACCGTACAACTCTTGTTCACACCAACAACCGTACAACTCTTGTTCACACCGACAATCGTACAACTCTTGTTCACACCAACAACCGTACAACTCTTGTTCACACCAACAACCGTACAACTCTCGTTCACACCGACTACCGTACAACTCTTGTTCACACCAACAACCGTACAACTCTTGTTCACACCAACAACCGTACAACTCTCGTTCACACCGACTACCGTACAACTTTCGTTCACACCAACAACCGTACAACTCTTGTTCACACCAACAACCGTACAACTCTCGTTCACACCGACTACCGTACAACTCTCGTTCACAACATGAGAAAACATGTCAAGACTTACGATACTTCATCACCTTTCAACTCCCAACGGAGCACAGGTCTTCAACAAACTTCTTCCAGCTCTTCCTCTCTCTTGCCATCCCTTCCAATTCTTTCCACGTTTTCCCTGTCATTTTATTATCAGTCTCCAGTTCTCTTCTCCAGGTCTTTCTAGGCCTTCCCCTACTCCTCTTTCCCTACGGGTTCCCAAACAGTGCCTGTAACTTACGATGCTACAGAATGTAATAAGTGGACAACAGAAATAACAGAGGCAATGAAAAACTCTATTTATGAAACATAAACACAAAAGCTTTCGAATAGTAATGGCGGTGTGAGCAGTATTCATTAGCACTAGGAGTGCTTCGGAATGTTTTATTAGTGTGTTTTCCTTAACATCAAGTGTTCAAACAAGGATGAATCTACGACAGGTCCAGCAAACCGGTAGAGGATTTGTTTGTTCAAACCCCATTGCTCAGGAATTGTGGGAAATACTTAGGAAGAAACGCGGTAACAACGGCGCTCAAAGCAAACACACAATAACAAAGCCGGCGGAAGTAGCACCAACACAGAACACAGCAATACGTAAAACACCAGAGTTTAGGATAGCAACGTGGAATATTAGTGGATTAGGAGATAAAACAACAGAGATAGTAGAATATATGATCCAGCATAAAATCACAATCATGGGAGTAGCCGACACTAGAAGAAAAGGACAGGGTATTAAGAAAATACATAAAGATTTCATATTTACATGGCGAGGAACACAACCAGGCGAAAACAACAAACATGGAGTCGGGTTCGTTATTGCCCCTACTGCAGCAAAATTTATATTAGAAATAGAGTATAAATCAGAAAGAATTATCCGTATCAGAACAGCGCAAGGTAAGAGGAAAGTAACTTACATACAGATTTATGCACCATGCAATGACTCATATAGTGAAGAAGAAAGAACCACATTTTTTTGACGAATTAAGTGAAAACATTAGTGAAGTCAACAGCACTGACAGCTTATATATTATGGGCGATTTTAACGGAAGAGTCGGCGAGCGAAGAACACCATGGGAGACACACCTAGGACCATTCAGCGACACAACAACGAAATGCAACAGCAACGGGAACACCTGCTTAATATATGTGCAGAACATGATCTATTTATCACCAATACATTTTACCAACATAGGAGAAGCCAGATATTAACCTGGTATAAATGGAATAATATTAATCAAGCATCACAGATCGACTTTATACTAGCAAAAAGAATGAAAGATGGAGAATACAAAACGCTAGAGCCATCCCAAATGCAATATTAGACTCTGATCATAGACCAGTGGTACTATTTCTACAAAAACCAATTAGAAAACAAGACAGGAGTACAACTCAACAAATTGAAATAATAGATATTGAAAAGCTAAATAATAATGAAATTAGGAATCAAATTGAAGGAGCAGTTACATCAGCCTTTAACACCCTAGAAGGAGTAAGCAACATAAATAAAGAATGGCAAACCTTCAAAACAAATATCATGGAAATAGTGAAAGAAAATTGTGGACTTAAAAAGTTAAATAAGCACAGAAAACACACAGCATGGTGGAATGCAGCAGTTAAATGGTCTATACAAGAAAAGAAAAATGTTTTCACAGGTGGCAAAAGTCAAAATTAGATGAAGACTACACCAAATACAGAACAGCAAGAATGTATAGTAAAAATAAAGTAAAGTTATCAAAATCAGAATCTTGGGCAAAATATGGAGAACATTTAGCTGAACTATGCACTAAGGCACCAAGAAAATTTTACAGAAGCATTAAGGCAATGAGGCTAAGAGAAGAACAATTCAATCCAGTCACCATTATAAATAACAAGTCTAGGAAACCTCTTACCAACAGCAAAGATATTACAGACAGATGGAAAGAATATTTTACGGAACTGTTAAACTGCGAAACACAAGGTACAGAAACATTTCAAGTGAAACATGGAAAATATCAACAATTGAACATTTTAGAATCCGAAGTTGAAATGGCACTAAATCAAAGCAAAAGAAGGAAGGCAGCAGGGATAGATGGTATAACAACAGAAATGTTACTTGCGTGTAAGACAACAGCAATAACATGGCTGACCAGAATTTTTAACATATCCTGGGAGGCACAAGAGGTTCCAGATGACTGGCAGAGAGCTATTATAGTCCCAATATGGAAGAACAAAGGAGACAAAAGAGAATGTGAAACATACAGGGTATCTCTCTTTTGAGCCAAATAGGAAAAATGTTTGCAAAAATATTGGAGCGTAGAGCAAGACATATATTAGAGCCCCAGTTAAGCAATAGCCAGTTTGGGTTTAGGAGGGTAAGAGCTGCACAGACGCAATATTTACACTAAGACAGATCTGCGAACAAACAATTGAATACAATCAAAGTAAACAGCTTATATTTATAGACCAAGAAAAGGCATTTGATAGAGTAAACAGGTGCAAACTATGGAAGATCCTTGAAGAATATGGCGTCCAAGGACAACTATTAGGTAACATCATGGCCTTATATCAAGATAGCCAGAGTACAGTAAGAACTACAGAAGGAATGACCGACTGGTTCTCCATTACATCAGGTGTTAGACAAGGTTGTGTCCTTTCACCACTACTCTTTATCGCATATATGGATAAAATAACTCAAGAGTCGAATTCAGATAATGATGAAATAAATGAACTGCTTTTTTCAGATGATCAGTGCCTGATACATCAAAATGAACAAGATCTACAACATCATATTGACACTTTGAACAATAATTGTGTGAAACATGACATGAAAATCAACAACACTAAAACAGAAATAATGAATATGGGAAGAAAACATAATAATCTAGACATCCATGTCAATGGCACTAAAATAAACCAAGTGAAAGAATTCAAATACTTAGGAAGCATATTCACAGAAGACGGAAAACTAGATAGAGAGATAGAGGCTAGAGTACAAAAAGCAAATGCTGTAACCTACCAGCTAGCCCCATTGTTAAGGACCCAAAAATTTCACAGGCAGCTAAGAAACAAATGATCAACAGCATTTTTATACCTACTTTGTGTTACCAGAGCCAAACATGGACATTGAGCAAGCGCAGTCACAAAAATAACTACATGTGAAATGCGTTGCCTGAGAAAAGTTACCAAAAACACAAGAAAAGACAGAATCACCAACATCAGCATAAGAAAGAAAGTTGGCACAAAACCGTGCTTGAATTATATAGATAAACAAAGAATGAAGTGGTTTGGCCACTTAATAAGAATGCATCCAAACTCCACAGTATACAGAGTCTTCTACAACAGAACATCGGGAAAGAAGGCAAGAGGAAGGCCACGGAAAAGATGGTTAGATGGCGTGGCAGCATCCTGTGAAAGAGCAAAGATAACAATCACACAAGCCACCAGAACAGCGCAAGACAAAACAGAAAACCACGACACTGGGCAACAACCCGGTAGCAGTGTGACGACAAAGAAAGAAGAAACACAAAAGCCCGTTCTAGAAATCTCTTCTTGTCCTGACGCTGAGATACTAAACAAGATTAGAGACAAGTAGAAAATCAACACATAAAAAGAAAACAGAAGAAACATGATATTCTTATTTAGAATTATTCTCTCTATTAACATTTCTTATTTAGATCTGCATTATTTAACCACATCGATATCTCCATGTTAGCCTTGATGTTCTCGTGAATGTCATTATGTGTAACAATTACACTACAGTTCACTTAATGAGAATATATTTATATATCAACTATGTAATTAGCTATTGCAGCTGTCTTTCTCTCTCTCTCCCTTGGTCTCTCTCTCTCTCTCTCTGTGTGTATCTATCTCTGTATCTCTCTCTGTGTATCTACCTCTGTATCTCACTCTCTCTGTGTATCTATCTCTGTATCTCTCTCTGTGTATCTACCTCTGTATCTCACTCTCTCTGTGTATCTACCTCTGTATCTCACTCTCTCTGTGTATCTATCTCTGTATCGCTCTTTATGTATTTATCTCTGTATCTCTCTCTCTATGTATATATCTCTGTATCTCTCTATGTATCTATCTCTGTATCTCTCTCTCTCTCTCTCTCTTATGTATATTATGTATCTCTCTCTATGTATCTATCTCTGTATCTCTCTCTCTATGTATCTATCTCTGTATCTCTCTCTCTCTCTATGTATCTATCTCTGTATCTCTCTCTCTCTATGTATCTATCTCTGTATCTCTCTCTCTCTCTATGTATCTATCTCTGTATCTCTCTCTCTCTCTCTATGCATCTCTGTATTTCTCTCTCTGTATGTGTATCTCTGTTTCTCTGTGTATCTATCTCTGTCTCACTCTCTCTGTATCACTCTGTTTTCTCTCTCTCTATCTCACCCTGTGTCTGTCTCCCTCTCTCTTTCTCTGTATCTCTCTCTTTCTCCCTCTCTCTCTCTCTCTGTATCTCTTTCTGTCTCTCTCTCTCGCTCACACACACACACACACACACACACACACACACACACACACACACACATACCATGTTTGAGTTAATGAACACAAGCATAAACACACATATGTTAATAACTAATAAAATAATATATTAACCCCACCCTCCTGCTCTGTTCCGCTCCCCGTCCTCTCCTCCTACATTTCCTATTTTCCAATTAATTATTCTATTATCCGAGTGTCACGTGATGAATATGACGTGAGTTTCTTCCACCATTATTGTATCAAAGCCGGGAGACTTGCGTGTGTTACTTACTACCTCTCACCCCCGTGAAGACAGTCCATTATTTATATAATTATCTACCGGTTATTACTAGCAACAATCTCTTCATCTCCTGGAGGGGGGTGCACTATTCGTTAATATAGCAACATAATTGAACAACTTGTTAGAAATGTCATCAACGAACCTGTATTCTTATCTGACCGTATTAAACAGGTTAACTAATAATGCTCATGTGGTATTAATACAAGCACATATCGACGTTCATGTCCTGGGTACAAGCTGCTACTACTGGGATGTTGTACATAGTTTTGAAAGTCATAGTATATCCTAAAGGACGTAGCCATCAACCAGAGTAAACGAGTCTTTGATTTTCTAGGCACCACTTATACGTTTGCCATTGCTTTCTGAACGGTGAGGTCTATTTTTACCTTTTTACCCACGGAAAAAAATGTGCTTCCAAACTTGCCCACCATGGGGTTTGAACCAGGTACGCTTGGGTTTGTGATCGAGCTTTGAGCTATAGACGCTCACATAGTTTGAGAGCAACTAATAAGATTCAGGTTGATTGAAACTTACTTACTTACTTAATCCCGTCATGCCTAGTGACACATGGGGCTTCAGAAAGGACTTTCCATGCTCTCCTGTCCCGTGCAACCTTCAGCGCAGAGCCCCACGTCAGAGATGCGGTGTCCAGTTCCTCTTCCATCATGCGCCTCCATGTTGTCCGTGGTCTGCCTTTCTTTCTCTTTCCCTCTGGTGTCCAAGTGAGGGCTATCCTTGCAGGCATTTCTTGTCTCATTCTCATAACATGTCCGAGCCATTTCCATCTTCTCTTTTGAGTATGTCATTCATTGCCTCTTGTCTTGTGTCTTGGAGTAGTTGGTTATTGGATATTTTTACTGGCCAAAAGATTCCCAAGATTCTGCGAAGACAAGAGTGGTGGAAAACTGACAGCCTGCTAGTATCTCCTTTGGTCATCCTCCAACACTCCGATCCGTAGAGCAAAACTGGCAAAACAATGCTTTTATAGAGTTTAAGCTTTGTGGTCCTATTGTAGATTTTGGACTTCCATACTGGTTTCATTCTGGCAAAAGCGGTTCTGGCCTTACTTAGACGTGATTTTAGATCTTCCTCTGTGCCACCATTTAGTGTCAGTACGCTACCAAGATATGTAAACTGCTCAACCCTTTCCAGTGTTTCATTTTCTATGGGTTGATTGAAAGACACATGTCAAACATATCACAGAATCTTGACACATTAGACCTGGACCAAGTAACTCGTCTATGTTTCTATTGATTACATCATGTTTTCTTATCAATAAAATACATTATAACATTCTACATTACATATAGGATAATGTGTACCATCATAAAATACATCACTAGACATTTACATATAGGATATGATGATGTGTACCATCAATAAAATACATCCTAGACATTTTACATATGGATATGATGATGTACCATCAATAAAATACATCACTAGACATTCTTACATATAGGATATGATGATGTGTACCATCAATAAAATACATCACTAGACATTCTTACATATAGGATATGATGATGTGTACCATCAATAAAATACATCACTAGACATTCTTACATATAGGATATGATGATGTGTACCATCAATAAAATACATCACTAGACATTCTTACATATAGGATATGATGATGTGTACCATCAATAAAATACATCACTAGACATTCTTACATATAGGATATTATGATGTGTACCATCAATAAAATACATCACTAGACATTCTTACATATAGGATATGATGATGTGTACCATCAATAAAATACATCACTAGACATTCTTACATATAGGATATGATGATGTGTACCATCAATAAAATACATCACTAGACATTCTTACATATAGGATATGATGATGTGTACCATCAATAAAATACATCACTAGACATTCTTACATATAGGATATGATGATGTGTACCATCAATAAAATACATCACTAGACATTCTTACATATAGGATATGAGGATGTGTACCATCAATAAAATACATCACTAGACATTCTTACATATAGGATATGATGATGTGTACCATCAATAAAATACATCACTAGACATTCTTACATATAGGATATGATGATGTGTACCATCAATAAAATACATCACTAGACATTCTTACATATAGGATATGATGATGTGTACCATCAAGAAAGAGTAGAATAGATCAGATAAGAACACAGAACTATAGTAAATCTTCTGCTTTACGTTCGTTCTTATCAACCGATTTGCCTGCCTGCCCAGCGTATTCGTAGCTTGTTGGAGAACCCCTGTGAGTGCGGTTCTGTTCCGCGGGCTGGCAGAAAAGCTACAGGCTCTCCAGATTTACGGTGTTCGTGGCACCGGACCGAAGGGTTACGATGTCCATGGCACAGAGCTGAATAGCTGAAAAGCTCAAGTGCTTCTGGATTGGAAAAAAAAATCAACCAATTGAGATTTGTGTGATTTGCGTGGAGAACGAAGTTACGTTGCATCTCTGTTCAAAGCCTTCTACCCATCTTGGACAGCACCATCCACAAATTTCCACTTATGGAAATGTTATGTTTTGTCTCGGCTGGCAACCATTTACATTTTCAGTCCCGTCCGTATTGGATGTCCCACTTTTTGATGTGATCATTTCTATGACACTCAATGCAGCAAGTGTATGATTTACGCCAAGGCGCATGCTCATGCTTTGTAACTTTTCTGACTCTATGAGGTCGTTTTGGATTAGGAGCACACTCAGCTGCTTTGGGATGCGTATCTTTTTAAACGCCACCAGGCAATTCTAAGTTTCTGCTTTGTATTTTCCATTTAAAGACAGCAAAAACATTAGGTTGGGACTGAATACAGGTAAACAGGAAAGGCAGTTTTATTAGGCACAAAAAACGCAACTTTTCGGTTCGAGCTCGAACAATGCAACCCGACCTAGTCACACCTCGTTTGGCCTCTGGTACATAGTTTACTGCAGTCTTCCTTAGCGTCGACACGAGACAGACATGTTCCATCGACCTTTTACATAGTCTTGCCAAAAGCGGGCCAATATGATGCGATGAATGACCCTGGATGAGCAGAAAGTGAAAAGCATTATATGGAACAAGTCATTGTCAATTGTAGTCAGAAAAAGTTATCCGTTGCTACATAGTGACAATACTGACAAATGGAAGCGTAGCATAGACAATAAATAAGCGGGTAGTATATTCCCTAGAGGTCACAGAGATGTGGTTTTAAAGAAGAATGATAAGAATTCCATTGACTGTTAAAATGAATAATGTTGACGTGTTGAAATATTGAATTATTCATCATTTTTTAAATTTATTCTACAATTAACAATTGTGCTAACAACAACATATAGTCTATGTCTAGCAACAGTACAGTTTCAGAAATACTTCATCCTTTGCAACAAGTGTTGCATCCACTGTGTTGCCACAACTGTGTATAACTCTGTGCTACAACCATTGTGCTACAGCCCCAGTGCAACAATAACTGTGTTACAACATCTGTGCATGGGCGTACACAAAAGTTTTTACAATGAGGGAGCACAATGAAGAAGAAAAATGTGGTTAGTAGTTTAGTAGGTGGAAGTAGAGAACACCAGATTCGCATACAACACTTCGCATAAAAAATCCATTTAACAGGGGGTGGTACTCGCACCATCCTCCCTTGCGTTATTGTATGGATTCCCATGCCTTTGTGTTACAACCTATATGCAACAACTGTGCTACAACAACTGTGTTACAACTATGTTGCTACCACTGCGTTACAGATAGTATGGTAAACAGCTGTAGAGCGTATGGAAGGTAAACGCTGACCATTGGAATGAGGGATGGATGAAATAAACATATATTTGTCTACCAATGAGCCCAAGCAATATTACACGGAGAGACTAGGTTCGAATCTACTCAATGCTAATACTAAATTATCTCTACTGATGCCTAGTGTGATGACTGTTGTCAGTCTACGATCTGTTCCCACCCATCATCTACGATTGACCTTAATGGACGTTTAACTGCCCTGGTCAACCCTACCTTCGTGCCTTCAACAACAACTGTCTCGTGCACCTGCAACACCAGCGCTTCACATTGACTGTTATTGGCTGTCAGCAGACATGCATAAGTAGACAGTGGGAGGAGCTTGTTGACTGATGTGAAATCAATGGTCCAATCGTTGCAGCCGCGTTTTATAATTCTTCACAAACACAACCGACAAACCTGCTTTGTTTCCCGCGCGCTAAGTCAGGTCACGTGACGTAATTAATTTGATCTCACTTTCCCTCCCAGTATATTGTTATTCCTCCAAAAATCCTCCCTCCTACTCTTTGATCTCACCTCCCGTGGAGAAGCAAGCATGCAACGTATCTGTCACCATAGAGCTGATATTGATCACGTGAGAAGTTCAGATTTTTGGTTGCGGACAGTTAAGAAGATTTAGATAATCTCGAAGAGATTAGGATTATAGCAAGCAATAAATACAGTAAGAGATTTAGAGAATAAAAGGAAGGAAAGGGTCGAGAGAGAGAGAGAAAAAGGGAAGAGGTTATGGGAGATTGAGAGAATATAAGGAAGGAAAGGATTGGGAGAGAGAAGGGAAGAGGTTATGGGAGATTGAGAGAATATAAGGAAAGATTGAGATATATTAAAGGATCGGGAGAGAGAGAGAAATAGAGAGGGGAAGAGTGGGTGCGGCATCTTAGAGAATATAAGGAAGGAAGGGATCGGGAAATAGAGTAGAAGAGGTGATACGAGATTGAGAGAATATAAGGACGGAAGGGATCGGGAGAGAGAGAAAGATAAAAGGACATAGGAGGTGCGGGATTGAATTAATATAAGGAAGGAATGGGTCGGGAAAGAGAGATGGAAGAGGTAGTGCGTTTGCGAGAGAGAAATCGAGAGATAAGAGAGCTGGTGGGAAAGAAGGAGTAATGAAGTGTAAGAGTAGAAGGGGTAGGGAGGCTGAGATAAAGCGAACGGGTGGAGTAAGAGATGAGAAAGAAGGAAAGAAAGAGTACCAGGGAATGAATTGGGAGAAATGGAATGACACGGGAGGGAGGAGGAGTTGCAAATATGGAGGAAATGAATGAGACTGGCAAGGAAGATTAAATGGAGAAAGAGACAAGAAATGAGGGAGATAGAGAAAGAGATAAGAAATGAGGGAGATAGAGAAAGAGATAAGAAATGAGGAGAAAAGAAGAGATAAGAAATGAGGGAGATAGAGAAAGAGATAAGAAATGAGGGAGATAGAGAAAGAGATAAGAAATGGAGAGAAGAGAGAAAGAGAAAGAAATGAAGGGAGATAGAGAAAAAGACAAGAAATGAGGAGATAGAGAAAGAGACAAGAAATGAGGGAGATAGAGAAAGAGACAAGAAATGAGGGAGATAGAGAAAGAGCAAGAGATATCTACTGAGAGAGAGAGAAATATATAATAAGGTAGAGAGAGAGTTTCAATGTAATGGATAGCGGGAAGTAGGGAAAGCAAGAATAGAAAGGGAGAAAGCCAGTGAGTGGGAGGAGGTTTTGTGAGAGAACATGCGACTGTGGGAGAGATAAAAAGCGAGAAGCTGAATGATATATATAGAGAGAGAGAGTGGAGAAAGTGTAGAGAGAATGGAGAAAGTGGAGAAATTAAAGAGAGAAAATAGTAAGAGTGGAGAAAGGGGAAGTGAGAGAATTGAGAAAGTGTAGAGAGAGAGAGAGAGAGAAAGAGAGAATGGAGAAAGTGTAGAGAGAGAGAGAGAGGGGAAAAGAAAGAGAAAATGAGGGGAGAGAGTAGAAAATAGGAGAAAAGAATGGTGAAGAAAGAGAGAGGAGAGAGAGGAATAGAGAAGTGTAGAGAGAGAGAATAGGTTGAAATGTGAGAGAGAGAAAAAAGAAGTGGAAAAAGAAGGGAGAAGGGAAATGAGAAGTGGAGAGAGAGAGAGGATGAGGGACAAAGTGTAGAGAGGAAAGAGAAAGGAGAAAAAGATGAATGAAAGAGAAGTAAGTGAAAAAGAGAGAAAGAAAGAAAGGAGAAGTAAGTGAAAAAAGGAAGTGGAAAGAAAGGGGAGAAAGGAAAATGGAGAGAAGTGGAAAGAAAGGAGAAGATAGAGTGAAAGAAAGGGAGGATAGAGTGAAAGAAAGGGAGAAGATAGAGTGAAAGAAAGGGAGAAGATAGAGTGAAAGAAAGGAGTGAGGAAGAAGGGAGAGATAGAGAAAGAAAGGAGAAGATGTGGATGTATTTGAAAGAAGGCGTGCGGAGAAGGGCAGAGAGACAGTGAAAAGGTAGCAAATGTTGTGTTTACTGTTATTCTGTAAATGTTAAAGTTGTTGCGTGAAAATTTTGATGGTTGGTATTCTGATTAAACTGTGTTAGTGGTGGGAGTTGGGAGGATGCAGGACTGATCAAACTGTGGTAGTGGTGGGAGTTGGAGGTGCAGGACTGATCAAACTGTGGTAGTGGTGGGAGTTGGGAGGATGCAGGACTGATCAAACTGTGGTAGTGGTGGGAGCTATGATGGTACATGACTCAGCAAATGTGGTAGTGGCTTGAGTTGTGATGGTTCATGCCTGATCAAACTGATGTGGTAGTGTGAGAGCTTAAGATAGTAGTCTGTACCTAGCTCTCCAACACCAATGTCAGAGAAGTAGTAATATGTAGATGGTATAAAAGTAGCGATGTGTTTGTTTGATGTTGGTGCGATGTTTAGGTACGTGCAGAAGAAGTGATAATCTGTAGATGTTGGAGAAGTGATAATCTGTAGATGTTGGAGAAGTGGTAATCTGTAGATGTTGGAGAAGTGGGAATCTGTAGATGTTGGAGAAGTGGTAATATGTAGATGTTGGAGAAGTGAGAATCTGTAGATGTTGGAGAAGTGGTAATCTGTAGATGTTGGAGAAGTGGTAATCTGTAGATGTTGGAGAAGTGGTAATCTGTAGATGTTGGAGAAGTGGGAATCTGTAGATGTTGGAGAAGTGGTAATCTGTAGATGTTGGAGAAGTGGTAATCTGTAGATGTTGGAGAAGTGGTAATGTTTTACTTCATTACACCTCGAACAACTTATGATTTCGAACCACGACAAACACTCTGTATGGATCCGTGTTTTTATCCAGCAGAAAACCCGCCTGCTCAGCGTGTTCGTAGCGCGTAGGACGACGGGTGACAAGCCTTTGTGAGTTCGGTCTAGTTCCCAGGGCTGGCAGAAAAGCTACAGGTTCTCCAGATTTACAGTGTTCCTGACACCGAACCGAAGGGTTACGAGATTCATGGCACCAAACCGAAGAGCTAAAATTTCAAGTGCTTCTGGATCGGGAAAAAAAAATCCAGCAGAAAGCTTCCGAGCAAACAAAGGATGTTCTCATTATCCATTCTTATTTCCACAATGATCTATGTTGTTGATGCCAGCATGTCTGTTTTCTCATTATACTCGCATGCTCAGAAAAATACATCAATTTTGAAGTCTTGTAGTTTAGACACCTCAATAGACGACATTCACTCATTTCACAGTCTGAAGTTTTGGACATTCTGAATCATGACCTGATAGTCAAATGCTATTGTTCTAGTAAACGGTGTTCCAAATAACTATTGGAAAACTCGTGTTTTGCCTAACAGCGTCAAGATAAGAAGAGATTTCTGGAACGGGATTTTGTGTACACAGTTTGTTGTTGCCTCTATAATCTCTGAGGTCCACCTTTTGCATGAAGGACCTTTTGTTTTGTATCCACTATATCGGAGTAGCATTGCTCTTTGAGTCTGTTGGTACTGCTTATGTGGCCGAACCATTTAATTTGTTGTTTCTTGGTGAATTTTAGTACCGATGTTATATGCACGTTTTTCCTGATGTCTTCATATCTAAACCAGTCTCTTCTTGATACTCCCAGTATTCTGCGTAGAGATTTCTTCTCTATCGTAGACACTTCATCTCCGTCGTAGACACTTAATCTCTGTGGTAGACACTTCATCTCTGTGGTAGACACTTCATCTCTGTGATAGACACTTCATCTCTGTGGTAGACACTTCATCTCTATCGTAGACACTTCCTCTCTGTCGTAGAGACTTCATCTCTATCGTAGACACTCTCTACTCATCTCTATCGTAGACACTTCATCTCTGTGGTAGACACTTCATCACTGTCGTAGAGACTTCATCTCTGTCGTAGAGACTTCATCTCTGTCGTAGACACTTCATCTCTGTCGTAGAGACTTCATCTCTGTCGTAGACACTTCATCTCTTCTAGACACTTCTCTCTGTCGTAGACACTTCACTCATCGTAGACACTTCCTCTCTGTCGTAGAGACTTCATCTCTATCGTAGACACTTCATCTCTGTCGTAGACACTTCATCTCTATCGTAGACACTTCATCTCTGTCGTAGAGACTTCATCTCTGTCGTAGACACTTCATCTCTGTCGTAGACACTTCATCTCTGTCGTAGAGACTTCATCTCTGTTGTAGACACTTCATCTCTGTCGTAGACACTTCATCTCTGTCGTAGACACTTCATTTTTGTCGTAGACACTTCATCTCTGTTGTAGACACTTCATCTCTGTCGTAGACACTTCATTTTTGTCGTAGACACTTCATCTCTGTCGTAGAGACTTCACCTCTGTGGTAGATACTTCATCTCTGTCGTAGATACTTCATCTCTGTCGTAGACACTTCATCTCTGTCGTAGACACTTCATCTCTTCTAGCACTATCTCTGTCGTAGACACTTCATCTCTGTCGTAGACACTTCATCTCTGTCGGCACTAGTCATACTCCTACTGATAGCCAATATTATTATTATCAGTTCACGTTTTATGACGTAAGGTTAGCCGCAGTTGTTAATCTCTGACATTAATCCAAAGTTAATCTTTGACAATATTCCAAAGTTAATCTTTGACAATGTTCCAAAGTTAATCTCTGACAATATTCCAAAGTTAATCTCTGACAATATTCCAAAGTTAATCTCTGACAATATTCCAAAGTTAATCTCAGACAATATTCCAAAGTTAATCTTTGACAATATTCCAAAGTTAATCTTTGACAATATTCCAAAGTTAATCTCTGACATTAATCCAAAGTTAATCTCTAACAATATTCCAAAGTTAATCTCAGACAATATTCCAAAGTTAATCTCTGACAATATTCCAAAGTTAATCTCTGACAATATTCCAAAGTTAATCTCTGACATTATTCCAAAGTTAATCTCTGACAATATTCCAAAGTTAATCTCTGACAATATTCCAAAGTTAATCTTAGACAATATTTCAAAGTTAATCTCTGACAATTTTCCAAAGATTATCTCTGACATTAATCCAAAGATTATCTCTGACATTAATCCAAAGATTATCTCTGACATTAATCCAAAGATTATCTCTGACATTAATCCAAAGATTATCTCTGACATTTTTCCAATATTACGGAGTTCGTGCTTTGTGCATTACTCTCGGCAGGTGATGTGTCATTTCTCCGGAAAGGGACCGAGCCATATGGGGTAAAACCCGGTGCAATAAAGTCAATCCTTCGGTTAATCTCTCACATGATCAAAGTTAATCTCTCACATGATTCCAAAGTTAATCTCTCACATGATTCCAAAGTTAATCTCTCACATGATTCCAAAGTTAATCTCTCACATGATTCCAAAGTTAATCTCTCACATGATTCCAAAGTTAATCTCTCACGTGATTCCAAAGTTAATATCTCACATGATTCCAAAGTTAATATCTCACATGATTCCAAAGTTAATCTCTCACATGATACCAAAGTTAATCTCTCACATGATACCAAAGTTAATATCTCACATGATACCAAAGTTAAATTGTGACTCTATTCCAAACAGTTTGAGACGCGCTAATTAAGTTTGTATATTTATGTAGTTATCGACTGACGTCACGAAAATGGCAGATCATTTGTTGTATATTCAGTAATGGGCGTGGAAAAGAGAGTGTAAGGGTTGAAAAATGAGCTTTGGCGTGATGGCCAGAGTTAATGGTGCTCAAACGTTTTTGATATTGGTAACTACAAGTGATATAAAAGCAGGCATAAAACCAGAGTCACAATGACAGGATGTGACTGAAAGAATCGATGAATTGATTGAGTGACACACTGACATGCCTGATTGGGTGAAGAATGAGTGATTGAATGATCGGTTTTGATTGATGATTGATTGAGTTTTTTTTGGTGGTATAGTGTGTGCGCGTGCAAGCGTAAGTATTGCTTTCTAAGTGGGCTCGTGATTCCTGTATGTCCGGAATGACTTGACGAGCTTTCCCTCCTGATCGACTTAAGCGTGTCCTCACACACAAGACAAATACACTATTGGTTGACATCGACCTTGACATAATGTTGGATAAGCTATCGGATCACCGCACATAAATATCGGATCGATATTTACACAATTGCGCGGGATCATTAGACTTGAATACCAAGTCATTCTCTGACAGTAGTAGCATAATCAACTGGTCTACTACTGCGTATGATCAAGTGATAGTTAAGTGTACATGGGAGATCTCAGAGTGATATGTACAACCAATAAAGATATAAATATGACATATATGGATATAAGATTTGTAGATATAAAGATGTTAAGTCAGGGATACACAATGATATAGAGTAGATTTGTCAAGATATAAGATATGGGAAGTTGATTTTTCACAATATAAAAAATTTATCAGGTAAAATGAGTTGATATCACAATATAGATATAGAGTTGATACCAGGATATAGATATAGAGTTGATATCAGGATATAGATATAGAGTTGATATCAGGATATAGATATAGAGTTGATATCATAATATATATATATAGAGTTGGTATCAGTAGTTAATTAGAGGTGATGACACGACGTAGTACACTAAGCAGCTGATATCAAAATGTGTACGACAAATGTTACTTAAAAATAGTGTATAGTACATATAATGTCCTCTGTTTTTGATATGTACAATAGGTAGCGTGTACATATTTTGTCTCTTGTTTGTGTACAGTAGATAATGTTTTCACATTCTGTCTTCATGTGTACAGTAAATAGTGTGGTGTGTACATATTCTGTCTTCATGTGTACAGTAAATAGTGTGGTGTGTACATATTTTGTCTTCATATGTACAGTAAATAGTGTGGTGTGTACATATTCTGTCTTCATGTGTACAGTAAATAGTGTGGGTGTAAAAAATTCTGTCTTCATATGTACAGTAAATAGTGTGGTATGTACATATTTTGTTTTCTCTCTGTGTAAAATAGATGATGTAGCGTGACCATATTTTATCACCTGTATGTGTACAATAGTAAGTGTGTACACACTCTGTTTCCGTCTACAGTAGGTAGTGTGTACATGTACTAACGTGTACATGATCCAAATGCGTGTACATATCTCGTACCTATCCACAGTCATCTCTCTACTTGTGATAAAGACAACATTTGACTGCTGTTCGTTCCACTGAGCAGCTTTGTTGCCTGACTCAAAGAGACCGGTTTGAATAACTCCACGGGAGAGGAATCCTTATGCTCTACTCAACGCTTCCGAAGTCGAACGGGTCCTAAAAGACATCAAAAGCTCGTGTTTTTCCATTAATGTCCTGATAGTCAACATGGGGTCTGGAATTTCCAGTGATGACGATGGGTACTGAAAGGGTTTTCTGGCCCAGTCTTCTTAAGTTGTAGGCGAGGCTGGACAGCCCACATTAAACTTGAGAAATACCGTCACCAAGTGGGTTGATGAAGGTCGTATGGATACATTCTTAAGTCGGTTCGAATCTGGGGTTGATAAAGTCGATATGTAACACAGATAAAATATTGTCTGAACTGATAAAGTGTACTTTAATATGTCACTTTAAAGTGAGGTTTTCTGTTTGCAAAACCTAACAGCTATCCGTCTATATAAATGTGTGTCAAGTTGATTACATTAATATACTTCAGCGGGCTTGGCTACAATATCAGAGGGAACTACCATGAACCGAAATGACATTCTTAACGCACTGAGAGAGTCTTTCCGAACAGAAGAGTTTCATGACTGTGAATCCCACTAGTTGACCAGATTGAGAGAGATGGATGTCAATATTGGTGAAGCCCGAAAAGAACGACATACCAAATATGCAAAGAGATTGATTAATCAACATCGAACTGGCGTGTTGGGGCGCTGGTGGGTTTGTTGAGGTGGAGATCGGAGCACTTATGTTCGGGTTCGGGGTCCTATGATGATAGTCCTCTTATAACTGATTCTTCAGCTGAAATTAGGATGTGCCTGTCCTACATACAAAAGGGACCTAGCGGTGGTGTAACGATCCAAACCGCAAAGATCGCAAAAAGTGATTAACTAGGTAGATTAGAACGAATGAACGCATACAACCAACAAGATTGATACATTTATGACATATTCATATACATATGGATAGACAGACAGACACATATATATACAGGGACGGCTCGTCATTAAGGGCCAGTGGAGCCCGACCCCAACTATAATCGAAAGGGGAATAGCTTCCCGGAATAGACAAATAATAGTAAATACTCCATAAACCATGATTGTTCAGAAAATTTGTGTCTGGCCCCACCAAGAAAAATGACCACGAACCGCCACTGTATATACACATATATGGAGACACATACACGCACACACATGCACACAAACACGCATATACACATATATGGAGACACATACACGCACACACATGCACACAAACACGCATATACACATATATGGAGACACACACACGCACACACATGCACACAAACACGCATATACACATATATGGACACACACCACACACACACATGCACACAAACACGCATATACATATATATACAATCCATCCATCCATCAACTCATGTCTTCTAACTGAGAGACTGATGAATCATCCAATAGTAACCACACCTAGTAGCGTATTGTAGAGCTGCAATAAACTTAATTTTTTTTATTGCTGTTTCTATAACGAATGTCATTACTCGTATTTACATAGATATTAGCGTGGGCGCAGCGTTTAAAACTTCTAACTGAGGGTACCACAACCACCACATAGTTCAATAAAATAGTCTCCGCCTCTTTAACAACAATTGTTTAATTGTCTGTGACCAGCAGTAAATTATCTGCTCATGCAATATTTGATCTATGTTAGATATAGACTTTATATGTGGGTTTTTTTTTTTTTTTTCCGATCCAGAAGCACTTGAGCTTTTCAGCTTTCGTCTCGGTGCCATGGACACCGTAACCCTTCGGTTCGGTGCCACGAACACCGTAAATCTGGGGAATCTGTGGCTTTTTCTGCCATCCCGCGGAATTGAACCAGCAAACACAGAGGGATAGTCACCCGTAGTCCAACGCGCTATGAACACGCTGGGCAGACGGGCGATTATATGTGGTTAAGTGGTTAAGTGGTTAAGCTTTTGTTTTGTGCTCTGAATGTAGTGGGTTCGAATCTGAAGAACGTCATTCTGTTCACAAGTACATTTATTTTCATAGACCCTAGAAGTGTTGCTGGAGCTACGGAGTTCATGCTGTGTACAATAAAATCCACATGTGGCATGTCACGTCTGTGTAAAGGGACCAAGATATACAGGTAAACCCCAGTGCAATGAAGTCAATCCTTCAGTTTGGACCCTTTAGAATTGTCCATTTATACATGGGAATGTTGAGTAGATAAAGCTGGGAATGTTGAGTAGATAAAGCTGGGAATGTTGAGTAGATAAAGCTGGGAATGTTGAGTAGATAAAGCTGGGAATGTTGAGTAGATAAAGCTGGGAATGTTGAGTAGATAAAGCTGGCAATGTTGAGTAGATAAAGCTGGGAATGTTGAGTAGATAAAGCTGTGAATGTTGAGTAGATAGCTGTGAATGTTGAGTAGATAAAGCTGTGAATGTTGAGTAGATAAAGCTGTGAATGTTGAGTAGATAAAGCTGTGAATGTTGAGTAGATAAAGCTGGGAATGTTGAGTAGATAAAGCTGGGAATGTTGAGTAGATAAAGCTGTGAATGTTGAATAGATAAAGCTGTGAATGTTGAGTAGATAAAGCTGGGAATGTTGAGTAGCCAAAGTTAGGAATGTTGAGTAGCCAAAGTTGTGAATGTTGAGTAGATAAAGCTGTGACTTGTTCAAGTGAGTTACTCGTTTCCTACCACGATACAGTTTCTTTGGCATCGAGTTATAAAGACATTATACTTTCTATGTCAATCAGTCCATGGGCTGCAGTGTGTGCCATCTCCGCTTCGAAAGTTGACTGTGATGACTCTCCAACAAAAGTTGTCCTTTACCCTGGCGTTACACTCTGTCATACTTTCTGGTAAAGACTTTCTTAAATAACTCAGTTGACTGTTCTACTTTCTAGAACATGACCTGCAGTCGTATGTCACTGACTAAATGTTCTATCTGAATATTCTACCTCCTAGACCTAGAACCGGACCTGCAGTCGTATGTCACTGACTAAATGTTCTATCTGAATATTCTACCTCTGACCTAGAACCGACCTGCAGTCGTATGTCACTGACTAAATGTTCTATCTGACTATTCTACCTCCTAGACCTAGAACCGGACCTGCAGACGTATGTCACTGACTAAATGTTCTATCTGACTATTCTACCTCCTAGACCTAGAACCGGACCTGCAGTCATGTGTCACTGACTAAATGACTTAGTTGACTGTTCACCTCCCCAGACCTAGAACAGGACCTGCAGTCATGCTTCACTGACTGAATGACTTAGTTGACTATTCACCTCCCTAGACCTAGAACCGGACTCAATGACTTCACTAACTGTTCTACTTTCTAGAACAAGACCTGCTGTCTTATATGAAATGAAAATCATGGAATATCTATTACAGGACGGTCGCCATCAACCACAGTAAACGAGTCACCGCTTTTCTAGGCACCACATATACGTTCAGTAGTTTGTCATTGCTTTCTGAACGGGGAGGTCCATATTTACCGTTCGTAAAAATCCACGAGAACAAACTTGCTTCCAAACTGCTCCCCCTCCTCCCGCGATGTTTGCACCAGGTACTCTTGAGTTGTGCTCGAGCGCACTACCACTAAGCTACAGACACCGACACATAGATGACTAAATTATTCTTGCGACGACGAAATTCACGAGCGACCCATTTGTCAAGAAATAACGACGCAAGAAAAAAACTCAATAAATTTCAGAATGTCTGTTTCGGCTGTATTCATTCCGAAAAGTTCCTCTTTCATGTGCCGTCACACACACACACATACATACACATATACACACAAAGGACACTGAACAGCGCCGAGTTGAAATAATTCTTCTAAACTTGGTTTCATATCACACTTTATAGTGGTACAACAAAATGTTAGAGCTTAGAGTCGATTCGTTTGTGGCCATCAGCATGGGATCTTTGTGACGCGTCGAACCGTAGACGGTTCTGAAATCTTCCACCAACAGTCATATGAACGGTGTGCACCGTCTCGCTCTTGCACGAACACGTGCAGATATCAGGGATACACGGGGAAGGTGGAAAGCGCCAAATAGCGCGGTTCGCTCATCTATCAGCTTTGATTGTGGGAGAGTTGTCTTTTTATACAGAACACCTGTGGACAGGGCGAGGAGCGGCTCTGAAGATATGCTTAATTGGACCCCTTGGGGCGCAAGCATAAATCTGTAAAGGTTTATGAGCCATGAGACGTTTAAGACTTTCAGAGGATGTTCAAAATTTGTTTTCTTTTACAGGATCGTCAACTGTTAGTGGGCAAACACACGTTTTTTTATAATATAGTATCGGAAATAATGTGTACAAGAGTCTTGATAATATTATGTGTACTAGTTGTAGTGAGAGTTTGTGTACTCTAGTTGTGGTAATAGTATGTGGGTAAGTTGTGACAATAGTATATGTTGTGGTAATAGTATGTTTATTGGTAATAGCTTGTGTAGGAATTGTTGAAATATTACGAGTTTGTTTTAGTAATATTATATTCACAAGAAACAAAAAAAATGGAAAACATAAGATGGAGAAATAGAAAGAGTGGAAACACGAGGTGATGAAACAGAGAGTGTGGAAACACGAGGTGGTGAAACAGAGAGAGTGGTAACACGAGGTGATGAAACAGAGAGTGTGGAAACACGAGGTGGTGAAACAGAGAGAGTGGAAACACGAGGTGGTGAAACAGAGAGTGTGGAAACACGAGGTGGTGAAACAGAGAGTGTGGAAACATGAGGTGGTGAAACAGAGAGTGTGGAAACACGAGGTGGTGAAACGAGAGGTGGAAACACGAGGTGGTGAAACAGAGAGTGTGGAAACATGAGGTGGTGAAACAGAGAGTGTGGAAACACGAGGTGGTGAAACGGGAGAGAGTGGAAACACGAGGTGGTGAAACAGAGAGTGTGGAAACACGAGGTGGTGAAACAGAGAGTGTGGAAACACGAGGTGGTGAAACGGGAGAGAGTGGAAACATGAGGTGGTGAAACAGAGAGTGTGGAAACACGAGGTGGTGAAACAGAGAGTGTGGAAACACGAGGTGGTGAAACAGAGAGTGTGGAAACACGAGGTGGTGAAACAGAGAGTGTGGAAACACGAGGTGGTGAAACAGAGAGTGTGGAAACACGAGGTGGTGAAACAGAGAGTGTGGAAACACGAGGTGGTGAAACAGAGAGAGTGGAAACACGAGGTGGTGAAACAGAGAGTGTGGAAACACGAGGTGGTGAAACAGAGAGTGTGGAAACACGAGGTGGTGAAACAGAGAGTGTGGAAACACGAGGTGGTGAAACAGAGAGTGTGGAAACATGAGGTTGTGAAACAGAGAGTGTGGAAACACGAGGTGGTGAAACAGAGAGAGTGGAAACACGAGGTGATGAAACAGAGAGTGTGGAAACATGAGGTGGTGAAACAGAGAGAGTGGAAACACGAGGTGATGAAACAGAGAGTGTGGAAACACGAGGTGATGAAACAGAGAGTGGAAACACGAGGTGGTGAAACGAGAGAGTGGAAACATGAGGTGATGAAACAGAGAGTGTGGAAACACGAGGTGATGAAACAGAGAGTGGAAACACGAAATGGTGAAACAGAGAGTGGAAACACGAGATGATGAAACAGAGAGTGTGGAAACACGAGGTGGTGAAACAGAGGGAGTGGAAACACGAGGTGGTGAAACAGAGGGAGTGGAAACATGAGGTGGTGAAACAGAGAGAGTGGAAACACGAGGTGGTGAAACAGAGAGTGTGGAAACACGAGGTGGTGAAACAGAGAGAGTGGAAACACGAAATGGTGAAACAGAGAGTGGAAACACGAGATGATGAAACAGAGAGTGGAAACACGAGGTGGTGAAACAGAGAGTGGAAACACGAGGTGGTGAAACAGAGAGAGAGAGAGAGAGAGAGAGAGAGAGAGAGAGAGAGAGAGAGAGAGAGAGAGAGAGGAGAAAAGGGAGATATACAGCAATTACAACAACAAAGTTGTACACATTTGGTGGTGGTAGAAAATAATGAAAGAAGAGAAAACACGAAGAAGGAAGCATGAAAAGAAAATGATAAAACAAAACAAACATTCTAGTCAGAAAATTAAGAAATAGTAGAACCTCTTCTTATCCAAATATAATGACCTGGTCTGTTCTGCTTAGGTCTTTGAAAAACAGTACATAAAACCGAACATTTCTCTGTGTGAAAACAGTTGATAACGAAATCATAGTTTGTATGTGTATGTGTGTATATGTGATAACAAATGCCATAGTCTGTATGTGTATATGTATATATGTGAGAGATAAGATAACAAATGCCATAGTGTGTATGTGTATGTGTATATATGTATATGTGTGTGAGATAGGATAACAAATGAGACGATATTGCTTGGAACATTGATAACTGTTTTATTTATTTTGAATACAAATCGATAAACACGCACACACACACACACGTACACACGCGCTCGCCCGCACACACATACACACTAAAACACACACACATACACGTGAATAAAAACACTGAAATATGTTGTATTGACATGTCCTCATTTCTGAGTTCTGAAGGTCATTTTGTTACCAGGTGCTTGTCTCTCGTGCCAAATGTACAAGGTTCGATGTCTGGCATGTCCAAACTTAACTCCCAATTCTCGCACTTGTTCCAGTGTCTGAGACTCCCCCATATTACATAAATGAGCGCGTACCGCATTGATGGCATCGGTTCTATTCATATCTCTGCCAGCTTGAGTCGGGACATTATTTGAAAGAAATTCATCACACTCGTTGCCCTGTACTCCAGCATGTCCAGGTGTGTACAGCCAAGTCATTGTTTTGAGATGTGACCTCCGAATGCTGATCACCCTAGATTACCTGGTTCAAACTCTGCTTCAGCAGTTTGGACACAAATTTGTTCCCATGGAAAAGAACGGTCAAAATGTAACTCACCGTTCAGAAAGAAATGGCAAACTACTGAACGCATAAATGATGCTTAGAAAATCGACGACTTGTTTACTGTGATAAATGTCTAAGTCGCCCGCCTGCCAGTGTGTTCGTAGTGCGTTGAACGACGTGTGACAATCCCCAAAACTCCCCCACCCCGTGAGTGCGGTTCAATTCCGCGGACTGGTAGAAAAGCCACATGTTCTCCAGATTTACGGTATTTGAGGCACTGAACTGAATGGTTACGATGTCCATGGCACTGAACCGAAGGGTTACGATGTCCATGGCACTGAGCCGAAGAGCTGAAAACTCAAGTGCTTCTGGATCAGAGAGAGAAAAAAGTCTACGTTCCTGTAATGGATATGCCACAATTTTCCTGTTTTCTTCTTCTTGTATGTTCTTCTTCTTGTATGTTCTTCTTCTTGTATGTTCTTCTTCTTGTATGTTCTTCTTCTTGTATGTTCTTCTTCTTGTATGTTCTTCTTCTTGTATGTTCTTCTTCTTGTATGTTCTTCTTCTTGTATGTTCTTCTTCCTGTATGTTCTTCTTCTTGTATGTTCTTCTTCTTGTATGTGATCAGGTTTTCAAACTTGAAGTAAAAACAGAATGTAGAGAGATATATGGCATGTTGAAATATGATTGAGAGAGAAGGTTGAGAAATATTGCTGCATGTTTCATGTGTTGAAGCTAAGAAAATCTGAGACGAGATAGAATGTTCTAGTAAGACTCACTAGAATGATAACGGGCTGCAATATATAGTTGATCGTATTGTTCCTTTTTAACAAAGAAAAGATGTCAAAAGAGTTGTTGATAACTGGTATCTGAGAAGATATCGGCATATCTCTATTACGTTTATACATATCCAACAAGAAAGACTTTGATATGTATCACCACAGACTTTACCAGACTGCATTTTATCAACATTTCTCTTGACTTGTATCAAGACAGACTTCACCAGACAACACTGTATCAACATTTCTCTTGACTTGTATCAAGACAGACTTCACCAGACAACACTGTATCAACATTTCTCTTGACTTGTATCAAGACAGACTTCATCAGACAACACTGTATCAACATTTCTCTTGACTTGTATCAAGACAGACTTCACCAGACAACACTGTATCAACATTTCTCTTGACTTGTGATTTCCATTTGTTCTGCTCTTATTTGACCTTCCTCTCCCCTTCGTCTACTAAACTTACCTGTAAAACAGTCCAGTAGTCGCTACCTGTATTGACTGTAAGAATATATCCATGTAATAACCTACTGGTGGGGCGGATTAGCGCAATGCGTAGGCGTTTGCATATTAACTCGGACACGGGAGGGTTGTGGGTTCAATTACCACTCAATGTTCCAAATGTGAAAAAGGAATTGGATCTCCTACCTCCTGCACACAAGGGGGTAGAAATGTGAAGTGACAGGCACTTCATACCGTAATGTATTAAAATGATATAGGGCATTGAATTTGTTTAACAAACCACACATAGCGAGCTGGCTAAATAACTATCAAAGGACCCTAGACGATTAAGAAGGTGAAAACCCCTGATGTTGCACGTGCTATCAACATAGTTCTGCATCACCTGTCTCCAAATATCTGGTAAGTTTGCATTCATAATGAGGGAAGCGTTATTAAAGCGGGCGGTTTATGATAGCAGTTTACCTGTTTAATTAGTATCTTAACAATACATACACACTTGTTCACGCACAAGCACACACACATATGTATAAGTAGGTATTGAAATATCACGTATCAATTTGCTCAACATGATACACCCTGTTGGGTGTGGTCACATTTCATTATGATCTAGCTTTCAATGATGTTTGGAGTGAGTAATGATATCATTATTGTCCATTATACTATTCCTACTCATATTTATGAATAAGTTTGAACACATGCAGTCGTGTATACACGCAGGTAAACTAATAGGACACACACGTATATACATTAGTACACATTACACACTAATAAGTACACGTCAGTATGTACACATAATAATTCCTTTCGTACCTTTATACGTTACGTAGGTCCTGCAAGCAATTTCTCAATATCGCTCCAGCCCGGGCAACACGTTCAATCTCCTCCACGGGACTGAGACCGATATTTCTTGCCTCTCTCATCAATGTTTGTTTCAGGGTCTCCTTAGGTCGTTCTCCCTGTCTTGAACCCTTTGCATCCCACTTCAATGTCTGCTTTGATATGATTTGATGATTTCTTCTCAAGGTATGTCCGACATATCTCCATCTTCTCTTTCTTATAATAGTTGTTACTAGACATATATATATATATAAATATACTAAAGTGTCTAAATCCGAAGGATTGACTTCAATGCACCGGGTTTTAGCCCATAAAACTCGGTCCCTTCTCCGCAGAACTGGCACCCCACATGCCAAGAGTATTTCTCAAAACTCCGGAACTATGGCAACAATCCTAATGGTCTCTGTGTAAAATGCAAACATAACAGAACGATGCAGTCGTGATGTTAACCCCCGCCCTTCGGAATTCAAGACAGCGACTTAACGACTTAGTCACAGATGCCTCACACATATATGATACACACACACACAATTAAATATCCATAGACCTGTACCGTCTTGATTGCTTATATCTTTTAGAGAGAGACAGAGAAAAAGAGAAAGACAGACAGACATAGAGAGAGAGAGAGAGAGACAGAGAGACATAGAGAGAGATATATAGAGAGAGACAGAGAGACATAGAGAGAGAGACAAACATACAGAGATACATAGAGAGAGAGACAGACATAGAGAGAGAGACATAGAGAGAGAGACAGACATAGAGAGAGACATAGAGAGAGACAGACATAGAGAGAGAGACATAGAGAGAGACATCGAGAGAAAGACAAACAGACAGACATAGAGATAGAGAGACATAGACAGAGAGACATAGAAAGAGACAGAGAGACATAGAAAGAGACAGAGAGACATAGAGAGAGAGACAGACATAGAGACAGAGAGACATAGAGGCAGACATAGAGAGAGAGACAGAGAGACAGAGATAGAAAGAGACAGAGAGACATAGAGAGAGACAGACATAGAAAGAGACAGAGAGACATAGAGAGAGACATAGAGAGAGAGAGACAGACATAGAGATAGAGTGTGTGACATACACACACAAACTTCTCTTTCTTCTTCCTCTAACGCTACATACCGACCTCTTGTTCAACCACTCTTTGTGATTTGTATGTGATCTGAGCCTAAGAGCGATTGTTATCAGTTATCAGTTGTCATACACTGTGCCAGTTATGTGCATATAAGTAGGCCATCACATCTTATTTCTGCGCCGCTTTTTACTTACTAGGGTAGCTTCCCTAGGTCCCTACCTTACTTGCCTCTTACGACATGCCTTGTAGGTCGCAGTATTACAATTCTTTGCTCCCCTTGAGAGCCCCGGCAACACATGGACACGCACACAAACAAACAAACAGACAAACAAACACACAAACAAACAAACACACAGATAGTAACATTATAAAAAAGGTGTGTAAACAGTATATTCTCACTGAACTCAGATCAGAATCTTTTGGTCAATTAGATGTTACACGTATTTTATACACCTGTCACAGTGAGCAAGGTAGACGAAGACACACAAAATGAGCACATGTGAAACAGGAACACATGCATAACGCACATGGCGAATGTGAGAAAGAACATAACATATACCCACATGGCGAATGTGAGAAAGGAACATTAACATATACCGCACATGGCGAATGTGAGAAAGGAACATTAACATATACCGCACATGGCGAATGTGAGAAAGGAACATTAACATATACCGCACATGGCGAATGTGAGAAAGGAACATTAACATATACCGCACATGGCGAATGTGAGAAAGAAACATTAACATATACCGCACATGGCGAATGTGAGAAAGGAACATTAACATATACCGCACATGGCGAATGTGAGAAAGGAACATTAACATATACCACACATGGCGAATGTGAGAAAGGAACATTAACATATACCACACATGGCGAATGTGAGAAAGGAACACTAACATATACCGCACATGGCGAATGTGAGAAAGGAACATTAACATATACCACACATGGCGAATGTGAGAAAGATACACACACAATAGATTTACCACCTTGTGCTAAGGTGTGGTCACAGAAACTCAAACAATACATACACAACACCTGTCACAGGTGAGAAATGTATGTACATATTCTCACACAATGATTGACAAGTTACAACAGGAAACAATCAATCAATGAATACGTGCCATTTTGTGTGACTGCTTGTGTGTGTATATGTTTGTCTGTGCGCTCGCGCATTCGATACTAGGTATATGTAATTATGTGAAATAAAAATGATGAGTGTTTGTTTGTTTAAAAGGGTAAAGAAACAGGTCCCATCTTGAGAGCAAAGACACTAGAACACATTGACACCTATACCTCCATCCCGAGTGGACCCATATATACACAGACGGATCATCAGACACGACAGGAGGAAAGGAGGGGCAGGAACCATCATCATACTCCAAGATGGCACTACACTAACAAATTCAAGTGCCACTGGAGAACTATCAACAAATTTTAGAGCCGAACAACAGGCAATTGTGGATGCCTCAAAAATACTGCAGCAAAGAAACATCCAAAACAACAAACTTGTCTTCCTTTGCGACTGCTTGTCAGTCCTGCAGGCCACACAAAGGGAACCACAAGATAACATGGAAAGAGAGCTAACACTACAACTAAACAAGCTCTCAGAACACAACAAAGTTATTCTCCAGTGGATACCAGCCCACTGTGGCGTACTAGGAAATGAGAGAGCAGACATGCTGTCTAAGGAGAGAACACAACTTACACAACAGAAACACCCAGTGTCACTACCAGAAATCAAGACACATATCAAAAGAAAGTACAAAGAGGTATGGAGGCAACAAACCCACAGCAAACACCCACAAGATTCCATCAGCAGACTAAACAGAAAACAGCACACAACAATCTTTCGCCTAAGAACAGGTCACTGCAGGCTCAACCACCACATGCACAGAATAAAGCCTGCTCAGACTGCACAGTGTGCATGCCAGACAGAAACACAGACTCCAGAGCACATCCTGCAGTCATGTCCATCATACATACACCAACGAAATGAAACATGGCCTCATGAACAAAGCTTACAGACCAAGCTATGGGGAACTCTCGAAGAACTCCAACTGACATGCAGCTTCATAGAGGCAACCCATCTCATGATTTAGACGAGCATACGAAACCGAACGCAAAGAAGAAGAAGATGTGTTTGTATAGCACGTCTTCCGCCACCTTTGTGACATCACTACCAACTAATTCAGTCAAACACGTCCTGCAAGATTGTCATCTGATGATTCAGAATCCATGAATATGCTTAAAAGGATTGAATCTGGGAGTCTGTGCGTGGAATGGGTGGGCATCATTCGGAGGTCACATCTCACGAAAATGACTTGGCTGTACACACATGGACATGGTGGAGTGCAGGATAACTATAGTCTGTCCATTAATTCGTGAGCACGTTTGAAATTGATTTTCTCGAAAACTACCTGTTGGATCTCAGTGATTTTTGCATGCAGCCTTAGAATATCCATGACGCTAAAATAAAGCTAACCAGTAGTCCATAGATGCTACTGATTTTGCACATCGGCGAATTCCTTTGATCTTTTATGACAATTGCAAATACGGGGCTCAAATTTTAGATTTTACAGTAATCCCTAGAATTTGTCCATGTCAATTCTATTCATAGGTGTATCTCCATATTAACTTGATAGGTCAAGTAATTAATTGTGTTGCCCTTTATGTGCAATCGTGAACTTGGATACAATATGCAACAGTTAGTCCTCTCCTTCGGTCACCATTAGACCCCAGGGTGTCTTAACTTCACCACAAATTGTATGATGGTAGACACATTTGGATATGGAAATATATACGTTGCTATTTCTCAGTCTGTAATCAAAATATGATTTGTATCATCCCGAATCTGACGATTTCATGAGGTTGATAATTGTTACTGGCTGGACAAATTGTAATCCATCTCGGTGCCAGTACTCGTCTTCCTCGGGCATGTTCAACACACTTCTTCAGAACTGATGTCTATCATTGAAGGACTCCGTGTCAGAACTTCAACATCACACATTTTAAACGTCCTGTTCTGTTCGGCAACTTGCCTTTTACTTTAGCCCAGACAAGCTCTATCGGATTGAGGTGAGCATGATATGGAGGTAGTCGCAAAGACGTGTGGCCGTATTCCGCAATGATTTTGTCAATATGAAACACCTTTGTTTTATTTGTCATCCTCACCAGGTGGAACAACTCGGGTTTCAAATATGTATCATCGAAGCTGACATTTTCCTTAGCAAGCCAAGTCCTAATTTGATCTTTTGTATTTGATGCAGTTGGTACTTTGTCTTCCGCTGATACTGCGTTGTGATAGGATGCATTATCCATTACCAAGCATCATGGTCTGTTTAGAATTGGAAGTAGATCTTTCTCCATCCAGTGCCTGAAAATATGTCCATTCATTTCTGTGTGGTAGTCCCTACCGTCGGTACTTTTGATTGGAAAATAAGTCCAGCGTCATGGACAAGACCTTCTTCACTACTTCCTGCATGTGTTAGTATAATACGCTGGCCTTTGCTGCTTGGTATTTTCTTTTCTGTTCACCGTCTACTGATTGCCATTCTTTAGCATTGGTGTGGTGAGCATTGACCCAGGATTCGTCCAAATATACAATATCATAGCCTTGCCTCCGCCGCTCACGGATCTGCCTCAGGTATTTACTTCGGGCAGCAATTAAATGTGGCTTTTCACAAATAATATTCCTGCCGCCTATAGTTTTTCTGAAGGTGAAGCCGGCGGCTCTTACAATTTTCCATAGAGTACTTTTAGAAATGTCTATGCTGCAATCTGATTGCAGTTTTAATTTCAGTTTCCTGAGAGTAACAAGTTGATTTGTCGCAAACATTTTCAAGAGCTCCGTCTTATGACATCTATGTCAAAGTCGTCAATTGTTCTTTTCCTTCCTTGCTTGACATTAGTGCACTTTGTGTCCTGTTTAATCCATCGGGAAAATGATTCTCTATTCAGACCAAGCGCCAGTTGCGTTCGTTTCTCAGGGTTATGAATATCGCAATATAGATGACCTCTCTTAGATTCCCTACGGAAGTGTTGGTATAGTAAAACTGTAACCTTCTGCATTGTTATAAATGTGCACTTCAGACTCATTATGAATGTGATATCAATGTCAGTTTTGATAAGCCAACAAATATGATACAATAGCTTCATACAAATAGCGAGATACACCTATAACTATACAACGGTATCCCAATTATAACGTCATATGCTTTCCGCTTTCAAAGTCGACTGGGTTAGGTGCACGGGAATTCGTGAAATTGTTCTTTACTCACTATATTTCAATGTTACCATAATGTATTTTAGAACAACGCGTCTGTGTACCGTAGATCTGTTACTATTGTGTACAATCCGGTGAGGTTGATTTTAATATAACCTGAAGAAGAAATATTTCAAACTACATCAAATTTTCTTGGAAAAAAATATTTCTCTAGCGTCATGGATATTCTAAGGTTGCTTGCAAAAATCACTGAGATCCAACAGGTAGTTTTCGAGAAAATCAATTTCAAACGTGCTCACGAATTAATGGACAGACTATAGCGTGGTGACTTTCTTGCAAACAATGTCCCGACTCAAGCTGGCAAAAGCATGAACAGAACCGATGTCATCAATGCGGTAAGCTCTTATTTATGTGAAATGGACGAGTATCCGACACTGGAACAAGTTCGAGAATTAGGAGTTACGTTTGGACATACCAGACAGTGTCATCTTCGTGGTAGAGTGAGAAAAGATATAGTTATCAACTTCTCATGCGTACGATGAGCAACTAGACTTTGGGATGGCTGCTGCAACGAAGAACAGAGCACGAATGGGAATGTCCAATGTGCCATGACGTCGATCACGTAACATCCTGCAAGATTGTCACCTGATGTATCAACTGCTGAAATAACACAGGCCAACAGAGACAGACAACACAAAGCTGTTTGGAAGCCTTGATGAACTAACAAACACAACAACATACATTCAGAGAACCGGACTCATTGTGTAGATATTGAAGATCAGGGAACGAGAAGAAGAAGAAGATTCGTCTGTTTGTTTTCTTCTCTATCTCTCCTAGCACCTTTTTTTGGTTTCTCAATCACTCTCACACGCACACAGATATACGCGCAGACATACACGTAGAAACACCCATTTACCAAGTTAACAGGTACTAGATGACGTCATCGTTGAGATTTTCTAATTGACAATCTGCCTGCAGATGACGTCATTAGTAGTTTATAAATATAAAATCACACATATATCCAATCACATGACATATTATGTGTACATACATACACGAACGTACATTCATAACACACGTCATCTCGTGTGTACATTACACGTACATATTACGTATCCGCTCACATTATACATGTACTCACACATTCATTCATACAATCACATACAGTCACATACAATCACATAAACATACAGTTACATACACATACAGTCACATACACATACAATCACATACACATACAATAACATACACATACAATCACATACACATACAATCACACACACATACAATCACATACACATGCAATCACATACACTTCTCCTTATATACACATTGAATCACATACATATATAATTAGTTACACATTACACAGTCACTTACACAGTCACTTACGCATTACACAGTCACGTACACATTACACATGTACTTACACAGACACTTACACATTACACATGTACTTACACGACACTTACACATTACACATATACTAACACAGGCACTTACACATGTACTTACACATTACACAGTGATTTACACATTATACAGTCATTTACACATTATACAGTCATTTACATATACATTGCACATCCACTCATACACACTATCAGTCTGCTTACGTAGCATTACACATCACCCTTCATACACATTACACACTCACAATACACAAGCGTGTACAGAAACTGGTAATGTCAATTCACAGACATTAATGCAGCCTGGGAAGGTTATAAACAAACACACATTCTAGTAATGTCACGAACATTCACAAGTCAGTCTTCTATACTAGTAATGTCACAGACACTCACATGTCAGTCTGCTATACTAGTAATGTCACGAACATTCACAAGTCAGTCTTCTATACTAGTAATGTCACGAACATTCACAAGTCAGTCTTCTATACTAGTAATGTCACGAACATTCACAAGTCAGTCTGCTATACTAGTAATGTCACGAACATTCACAAGTCAGTCTGCTATACTAGTAATGTCACAGACACTCACATGTCAGTGTTGTATACTAGTAATGTCACGAACACTCACATGCCAGTGTTGTATGCGAGAATATCACAGACATTCACAAGTCAGTGTTGTATGCTAGTAATGTCACAGACAATCACAAGTCAGTGTTGTTTGCTAGAATTTAAGTGAAGACATTTCTGAACATCAACATGGGCAAGAATAATTTTCTTTATTTTCTGCAAACATTGACATACATATAATCATATCATAGACACGGGCAGTATGTCTTAATATAGCACACTATAAACACACGCTGAGATCTGAGTACACGTCATCAAAAATGTTGTGACGCACACACACACACACACACACACATCTGAGTACACATCATCAATAATGTTGTGACGCGCACACACATCTGAGTACACGTCATCAATAATGTTGTGACGAACACACATATATGTGTGTGCACGTCATCAATAATGTCGTGACGAACACACATATATGTGTACACGTCATCAATAATGTCTTGACGAACACACATATATGTGTACACGTTATCAATAATGTTGTGACGAACACACATATAAGTGTCACGTCATCAATAATGTTGTGAAATATGACTTGACGTTATTTAAGCAAGACAATACTATAATCCATAGTTTACTCTGTGTTGCAAGAAATATGATGCTGTGCAAAATGTGAAAAGATATACAAGCTATATGTTCTGCAAGAGGGTTGAACCTAGATATATTTGCAATATTTGATCTAGTTTATCTGTTAATGGTTGTAGTATATACATCTTTGAGACCTTTGACCAGGTCTGTTCTGTCAATCGTTAGAGTAGAGACATCGTTGAGACGTTTAGCCAGGCATGTTCTATCAGCTGTTAGAGTATAGATATCTCTTAGACCTTTGACCCTGCCTGTTCTGCCAGTAATTAGAATATAGACATGGGAGGCCCCATATATTGCTAGAATGAACACATTTCAAATTCCATTGGGGTCCTCAACCTTGCTAGGTTGAACACGTGTAAAGTGTTGACTCTTACTCATATGTATGCAAACGACTACTAAGTGAAACGTTAGTGAGTAGTACTTGTAACTTTACGTTGTGTCTGTGACGTTACTCTGTTCCTGCGACGTTACTGAGTAGTATATGTGATAATTTTTTTTCCCCCATCCAGAAGCACTTGAGCTTTCAGCTCTTCGGCTCGGTGCCATTGACATCGTAACTCTTCGGTTCGGTGCAACGAACACCGTAAATCTGGGGAATCTGTGGCTTTTCTGCCATCCCGCGGAATTGAACCCACACACACAGAGGGATAGTCACCCGCAGTCCAACGCGCTACGAACACGCTGGGCAGACGGGCAAAAGCGCACAGTTCAATACAAGGATTTTCACAATTTTTTCATGAACTGGCTACTGACATTAAGCTTGAGGATTATATAATGTAGAATTACAATTATAATATTAAATGTTAGGGATAACATCTAGTAAAAATATGGGGGGCTACAGTTCCGTAGTGCCTATACACGAACCGCCACTGATAGTGGAGCACAACTCTTCTTAAGGGGGTTGTCTCCTAAAAAATAATTTTCTTTATTAATTAAGTTAGAGCAATTATTTGATAATGGGCATGTTAAGCTAAGAATGTAAACCTATTTTAATGTTTAAAAAACAACAACTTTGCATGGTTGCCATGACAACAGAGGCCATCTTTAAAAAAATACATGTTATTGGAATCCTAAAATTTACAAAACCAACAAATATATTGAAAAATAAAGAGGTGATTCATAAACTGTAAGCATATTTATAGCTACTGACGCATTTATTTTTATGTAAAATCTCAAGAAATATATTTTATTTTTATTTTTAAACTTATAAATGCGAAAAAACCACACAAAATGTGTCACAATTTCACATTGAAAATTAATTTTAAAAACACATATTCACAAAATGTTATTTGAAATGCATCAGTAGCTACAAATGCATCAGTAGCTACAAAATGATATGGGAATATCCACCTCAAATTTGGTGTATCTAGCTTTAGTATCTAGCTTTAGTATCTAGCTTTAGTATCTAGCTTTAGTATCTAGCTTTAGTATCTGTTTAGTATCTAGCTTTAGTATCTAGCTTTAGTATCTAGCTTTAGTATCTAGCTTTAGTATCTAGCTTTAGTATCTAGCTTTAGTATTAATTAAAACTCTGGGATTTCCAACACAAAAATGAAAAAAATGATTTTGTGAAAGCTCAATTTTAAACTTGGAATTTGAAAGAAATAGGTATAGAATTGAACGTTTCTCATTAATGTAATGCTAATACGCAAACAAAAGAACATAATTTTATGTGTATTCGATAGTACAAATATTGTACTTTATACAGTTAAACACTTTGCAAATCGATGTTTTTGACTAAAACTAATATTTTCTAGAGAGCTACACCCCTTAATGCATGTTGCTTGCTCCATGTTGGCAGACGTTAACTATCTTTAGCACTAGACCTCGTTGATTTCAAAGCCATGTGTCGTATGCTCATCTAACATTCATCGTCTTCCGGTGGAATAATTATGTTTCTCAATTGTTCAGTTTGTGAATGTAGGCAAATGTAATTGTTTTGGGCTACTTGAGTGAACGGGGCTATCTGGTGGTCAAATACTGATGCGCTAAGTTAAGTCCAGTAGACATACCTTATACAGCTGGAGACCGTCTGAATGTTGAGAGATGAACAATGAAAATTGTGACATATCCTTTACAGGGCGCCACCATCATCCACAGTAAACGAGTCGTTTTTTCTAGGCACCACTTATACATCCAGCAGTTTGCCATTGCTTTCTGAACGGTGGTGTCTATTTTTACCGTTCATAAAAATCAATGGTAACAAATTTAATTCCAAACTGCCCTCCACGGTGCTTAACCAGGTACCATTGGGTTGGGATCGAGCTCACTACCACTGAGTCACAGACGTCAAGAGATACTTTATAAATATATTTTCTGATATGAATCATGTCGCGTGCAGACTGGACATTGTCAATCAATTAGCAGACTGGAGATTGTCAATCAATTAGCAGACTGGACATTGTCAATCAATTAGCAGACTGGACATTGTCAATCAATTAGCAGACTGGACATTGTCAATCAATTAGCAGACTGGACATTGTCAATCAATTAGCAGACTGGAGATTGTCAATCAATTAGCAGACTGGACATTGTCAATCAATTAGCAGACTGGACATTGTCAATCAATTAGCAGACTGGACATTGTCAATCAATTAGCAGACTGGACATTGTCAATCAATTATCAGACTGGACATTGTCAATCAATTAGCAGACTGGACATTGTCAATCAATTAGCAGACTGGACATTGTCAATCAATTAGCAGACTGGACATTGTCAATCAATTAGCAGACTGAAGCCAACATGGTTGTCAATCAATTAGCAGACTGGACATTGTCAATCAATTAGCAGACTGGACATTGTCAATCAATTAGCAGACTGGAGATTGTCAATCAATTAGCAGACTGGAGATTGTCAATCAATTAGCAGACTGGACATTGTCAATCAATTAGCAGACTGGAACCTCAATTTGTCAATCATTAGTAGACTGGACATTGTCAATCAATTAGCAGACTGGACATTGTCAATCAATTAGCAGACTGGACATTGTCAATCAATTAGCAGACTGGACATTGTCAATCAATTAGCAGACTGGACATTGTCAATCAATTAGCAGACTGGACATTGTCAATCAATTAGCAGACTGGACATTGTCAATCAATTAGCAGACTGGACATTGTCAATCAATTAGCAGACTGGACATTGTCAATCAATTAGCAGACTGGACATTGTCAATCAATTAGCAGACTGGACATTGTCAATCAATTAGCAGACTGGACATTGTCAATCAATTAGCAGACTGGACATTGTCAATCAATTAGCAGACTGGACATTGTCAATCAATTAGCAGACTGGACATTGTCAATCAATTAGCAGACTGGACATTGTCAATCAATTAGCAGACTGGACATTGTCAATCAATTAGCAGACTGGACATTGTCAATCAATTAGCAGACTGGACATTGTCAATCAATTAGCAGACTGGACATTGTCAATCAATTAGCAGACTGGACATTGTCAATCAATTAGCAGACTGGACATTGTCAATCAATTAGCAGACTGGACATTGTCAATCAATTAGCAGACTGGACATTGTCAATCAATTAGCAGACTGGACATTGTCAATCAATTAGCAGACTGGACATTGTCAATCAATTAGCAGACTGGACATTGTCAATCAATTAGCAGACTGGACATTGTCAATCAATTAGCAGACTGGACATTGTCAATCAATTAGCAGACTGGACATTGTCAATCAATTAGCAGACTGGACATTGTCAATCAATTAGCAGACTGGACATTGTCAATCAATTAGCAGACTGGACATTGTCAATCAATTAGCAGACTGGACATTGTCAATCAATTAGCAGACTGGACATTGTCAATCAATTAGCAGACTGGACATTGTCAATCAATTAGCAGACTGGACATTGTCAATCAATTTAGACTGACATAGAATAATTCATGACTTTCAGTCACATTTAAGTACATATAAATTTTTAAAACAATTTAACTTATTAAATCAGTGAAATAGACATGAAATTGACATGTAATGGACATGAAATAGACAGATATTTGCGCGTAGAAAAAGTCAAGCTTTTCACTCCCTCAGTTAAGAGTACATATATACAATGTTTTTTGTGTCTGTGTTGAGGACACGTCACGTAACGTGCAGTATTAATATTGCTAATGTCTTGAAGATGAGAGTAAGCCAACATTGTTGATACAAAGTTGAACTGTCGTTGAACGTACGACTGAGACCTCCCACTGGGCCTGGCATATTATGTCAAATTGGTGGAAGCGTGTGCCTGGAACGTGTGATTTGATTGTCTCACAGAACACTCCCAATCACGTGACAGAAGGGAGGACACCAACGAAATACGCTGTCGTACAATGTTTAATAATAAAATTATTTTTCTCTAGGTTTTTTCAGAATCGATACCTCAAGTTTAGAGGAGATTCACGTAGTAAATAGTCGGTTTCATATCGATATTATCCTGAAAATATTTTGTAAGACTCAACTGAAAAGTCACTTTTCATTATCGAAACAATAACATCAGATCCCTACAGACACAAGCCCTCTCACGAGACAGACAATCGATATCACCGTCTGTTCCGGTTACAAGTCCATCTCCAGAAGTAGATTATTATACATCGATACCGGAGTGGGTTTCGAATACAAACTTTACAGTCGAGGTACTTTTCATTACTAGCAAGTCAGTGTCATCCATTGCGTATACACCTATGCTTGTGGCACAATACTCACTGTCGATACACACCTATGTCTGTGATACAATCCCCAGTGTCAGAAAGTAACCACTCTACAATATAGCTCTGAAAGTATGGACAGAACCGATGTCATAAATGCGATACGCTCTCATGTATGTGATATGGGCGAGTCGCAGACATTGGAAAGAGTCCGAGAATTAGGAGTTAAGTTTGGACATACCAGACAGTGTCGTCTTCGTGGTAGAGAGAGAACGTATACTAATCAACTTCTCATGGGTACAGTGAGCAAATGGACTTTAGGATAGCTGCTACAGCGGAGGACAGAGCACGCATGGAAATGCCCAATGTGCCATGACGTCGATCGCATAACATAACATTAAAAAAATAGTTCTGAAAGCCGTTACAGAGCAGTTGGTACCACACGCACTCTAGTTCAAGCACCCACTCATGCCACTAGAGTCTAACATTAGTGTTTCTCATCTGTTCTAACATTGTCCTTGTTAACAATATGGAGAGAAGAAGTTCAAACACACAAAGAGATAACACACATGCATACACAAGAGATTGACATAACCTTCGGTTACAAGATTGCACACTTGTCATTGCATCATTGCAGTGTCCTCCATGATTGACTACAACATTCGCACATTGAAGTCACAATTATGTTAATTTGAGCATTCACAGCTTAGCAATTTGAAAATATGACAACCGGTCACGGTTAATTGTTTAACTTTAGTTTATTTACTTCCAAGAAGCGTTATAATGTCCGAAACAGACATAGTCTTATGTATTGTATACACCACAAACACACAAACTTCTCCTCTAGCCTGTGATGCTCCTGAAGGTGATAACAGCAACAAATGCATACAATTATTCTCTATCTTGATCGTCCTCTGCACTGTCTTAAATTCGTTAAGATTGGGCAAAGTTTCTGCCGCTATGTTGACAAGTGTATCTTCAACACAGCAATTCAAATCTCACAACATTTTGTCACACTGCAAGTCAGCTAGCAAACTGATGTAGCACAAGTGAGCTAGAAAACTGATGTAGCACAGGTGAGCTACCAAACTGATGTAGCACAGGTGAGCTAGCAAACTGATGTAGCACAGGTGAGCTAGCAAACTGATGTAGCACAGGTGAGCTAGCAAACTGATGGGTGAGACACTGAGTCACAGTTAGCTACCAAACTGATGGAGCACAGGTGAGCTAGCAAACTGACGTAGCACAGGTGAGCTACCAAACTGATGTAGCACAAGTTAGAAAAGTAGCCAAATACTGTTCAACTTTCTGTATTGGTACACTTGTCAAGTACTGCAATCTTCAAGAACTACAACTTGTCCCAATCTTCAAGAACTACAACTTGTCCCAATCTTCAAGAACTACAACTTGTCCCAATCTTCAAGAACTACAACTTGTTTGGGATGTTGAAATGTTGTTACCACACCTCCATGTACCACACCTCCATGTACCACACCTCCGTGTACCACATCTCCGTGTACCACATCTCCGTGTACCACACCTCCGTGTACCACACCTCCGTGTACCACACCTCCATGTACCACACCTCCATGTACCACACCTCCATATACCACACCTCCATGTACCACACTCCATGTACCACCATCCATGTACCACACCTTGTATATGATGGTACAGTCATGTCGTCAAATCTTCATGCTCCACAACGAATGTGACAATGCAGTGATGTCACACGAAGTTTAAGTCACATCATCTGTTTGTGATGTCCCAGTCATGTCACAAGACTTTTTAGTCACAATAAATGTATATGATGTTGCAATCATACCACACCACTTTAAAGTCACAGCACCAGCATGGGATGTTGCAACTGAAGTCCATTGAGTCGTTATCAAAGGTAATAGCTACAACTGCTGCTGACCACTGCGTGGGTCAACTGTTAGTGAGCCCCCCACTTGTCCAGTGCAGTAGACTGGTATATGTACACACGGACATACACTAGTAGACGAAGCTAAAACGATGACGAAGTTCCCTTTTTGAATCTAGTAATTGTTAGTCACGTTAAGATAACTGGCTTAAGTTGATGGTGTCATGAAACCTGATGTTGACAGTTGTCAGCTGTCATATCTAGGTCACATCCACACATCGGCCTGGCGTCATTGGAGGCGAGGCCAGTATTGTGAGGTCATAGCACTCATGTGATGATGTCCCATATCTTGAGGGCCTCCTGGGACTTGGATGGGGACTGATACACCGGGAGAGATGAGACCTGAAAGAATATATAACAAACAAATTGGTCAGTATGATCTTCTCTGTTCTAATATCAAAAGTAGTAAGTAAAGGAACCCTTTCATACCTCGTGGTATATAGGTCAATACAGTGTTAGGCCTGTATTTTTCATTGACCGTCGGCACACGATGGGTGATGTGGTCAGCATCACGCCGGCCGCCTTTACTTTCCCAGAGCATGTCTGGTACCCAGTTGAGGCTGGGTCGACCTGAGAGCCGTCGCGGTCGGGAAAAATTCCACGCTCATTGCGGGAGCTGAACCCGGACCACCAGCCTTGCGAAGCGAGTTCACTAACAACTACGCTACAACGGCTCTCCTGTTCTAATATAGTGATCTTAATATTATCCATTTTATCTTCCTCTTTCTTTCTTCTTCTTCCAACGCTCCACAGCGACCACTTAATAATCACTTTGTGTGATTTGTATGTGCTCTGAGCCTAAGAGCGATTGTACGTTGTGCCAGCTATGCGATAGCACATCCAATTTCTGCAACGTTTTTTATTTACTAGGGTAGTTTTCCTATGTCCTATATCAGTCATACATCAGTCATGCAGACATTACGACATGCCTTGTATATCGTAGTGGTGCAATTCTTTGCTTCCCTTGCGGGCCCAGGTACCACACGGGTAAAATTAATTTTGTTACTTCTTCTTTGTATTCGTTCTTTACGATCAATTTTAATCACTCTTTGTGATATGTCTGATCTTTGCCAAGAACGTGTGTACGTTACACATTGGTTTGGTAGGCCCCTAAATGTCTTCTACACGTTTAAGACATGTGCATCCGATTTCAGCCAAACCTCCTTAGTCGCCTCTTGCGACATGCGTGGCAGGTAACAGTGGTTCTATTCTTTACACCCCAAATTTGGGCCCCGGCATCGCACGGGCGAAATTAATTGTGTTAAAAGGTCAGCACTAAGATGGCACCGTGCATATTATTATCGCAAGAAGTGTCCAAAATAAGAGAATATCAATAGTAACAATTCAAGTCAACAATATAGATGGATATAACCGTGACCCCGGTAACATAAGACCGGCTAGCTCAGACATGAAATCGAAAATACATGTTTAATGGGGACTGTAAGGATTTTCTCAATTTTACACCTCAATTCAATGTGTTCATAGTTGATGATAAATGTTAAAATAATATTACATTTCTTGCGTTAAACTGAATTTGTGTCAATTATGATAAATGTTAATATTGATTTATCAAATGTTTGTAATAATGTTTGAAATGTTGTATTGTTTTAAAATGATTTAGTCTATATACAACAACATTGAAATGTGAGGATCACGTGACAGTTGTAGTCTTATTTCCTCGAATTTTTACCTGAGCCGCCGGCCGTATGTTATCTGAGGCCACGGAGATATTCAAACAAATAAATGATACATTAAACAAGAGATGTATACAATTTTCTTCATGAATAAGAAGCAAACAAGTGAACAAATAGCAATTACCTAGATGACAACATTCAAGATTTTCACATGAGAATTTATAGACAAATTAATTGTATTTCATGGACACTAAACAAGCAATTAGCAGACAGGAATTCAACTTGAAAAGGTAAACAAAAAAAAAAATAGGAAAGAAAAATAATAATAAACGTGAGATTGAAGAAAAAAAACCATAATAATAAAAGAGATTTTGCAAAACGTAGCAATTAAAAATTTTTTTTTGATTTTCTCTTATACTAACAACGAAGGACACTTTGTAATTTTATCGTCTTATCAACAGAAGAAAACTTTGTAATTTTATCGTTCTTTTTATTTAAACAGAAGGACACTTTTAATTTTATCGTCTTATCAACAGAAGAAAACTTTGTAATTTTATCGTCTTATCAACAGAAGAAAACTTTGTAATGTTATCGTCTTATGAACAGAAGGACACTTTGTAATTTTATCGTCTTATCAACAGAAGGACACTTTGTAATTTTATCGTCTTATCAACAGGACACTGTAATTTTATCGTCTTATCAACAGAAGGACACTTTGTAATGTTATCGTCTTATCGACAGAAGGAAAATGACCTCACCGAGTGGTCGAACACGTTAAATTAATCGGCCGCCCACTCTCCATTGTATATTAGTCAGATATTATTTGTATTATGTAACTGACATATAATATCAGCTTAACTATGACTCGAGCTATGAGACAAACAAACTCATTGTCTAACTTGAAACTCTTAGATAAATTAATCACCAGGAAACGATTGATTTTTTCCTGTGGTTACTCTTCTTTTTCGTTCACTGCCAGATGTCAACTTGAAGACATTCAAAGAAAGCAGTGCTGCGTCTCAGAGGTTCTGGAGATCTTCAAAGAGCTTGTAATGCAATGTCACTAATTCCGGACCGTGCCAGTATTCTTTGTGAAGGGAGTTGCAGGAGATAGCTAACGATAGGAAGACTTGGCATGCTTTGGTTGAGGTCCTATTCCCTGGTTGGCGTTAAAAAGGCGTGAGAGAGAGAGAGAGAGACAGAGGAGGGGGCGTGGGAGGAGGGATAGAAAGAATACACTGGTCATATTACTAAAAAATGTTCCGAAAATATTTTGTCAGTACCACAGACCCATCCACCAAAAGTTTATTTTTTAGCATGTTGAAAAGATGGCGTGTCAGTCTATAGTGGTCTGAATATTACGAGTTGCTCTTTTCTGTGGAGCTGGTAGTACTTCTGATGGCTCTATTTCTGTTTCCTACTATTTTCTGTCTTCTGTTCTATTCATTGTCTGTCTTCTGTTTCCTATTTCATTCTGCTTCTCTTTCATTGTCTGTCTTCTGTTTCTACTCATTGTCTGTCTTGTTCTTTTATTGTCTGTCTTCTGTTTCCTACTTCATTGTCTGTTTTCTTATAGGTCTCTCTCAACACATTTTTATTAGTCATTTCAGCAATCCAAGCGACTCTCATTATATTCTTCTGTAAAACTACACCTACGTGACCTCAAGTTTATGTTTCACCACTTTGTTTATTGTTCCAGATTTATTTTTATATGTCAGTTCAAACACATTTTTTGGACAACTATTTCGACCCTTATGATTGAAAAAAATATCGTCTAAGATCACTCACACATTGCCTCATCTTACCTGTGGACATTGAGTTGTGGGGCGATTGTGTCATGTGGTTTTGATGCATTCCACTAGGGCCGCAGGGCGCTCTACCATAACTACCCAATGACAGGGGGTGATCGTATCCTCGTGGGTTGTAGTCTGTGACAGAGACAAACAGTAATCACATGACAACACACGTTGTGACTTCACACACACACACACACACATACATACGTAGACGTATTTACATAGCAACACAAGAACCCTATTTATATTTCACCGCAGAATAATAACTGTATTAATGAATAATGTATAAACAACCTAAGATACGCTGATGACACAATTCTCATGGCTACAAATGAACACGATCTGCAAGACTTGATAGACATACTAGTGAGAGAAAGTGAAAAGAAAGGATTAAGCATGAATATAAAGAAAGAAAGAGGTTGTGGTTGTCTCCAAGAAACAAGAAACACCAACATGCAATATCAAAATAAATAACACAACACTGAAACAAGTCCATCGATTCAAGTATCTAGGAACATTCTTAACACCAGATGGAAGATGTACAACAGAGATTAGGAGTAGAATAGCTCAAACGAAAGCAGCTTTTATGAAAATGAAGAACACACTATGCGTGAACTCACTACCAATGACACTGCGAAAACGAGTACTCCAATGCTATATTGAACCAATCCTTATGTATGGCAGCGAATCATGGACACTGAACAAACAATCAATACGATCATTGGAAGCCACAGAGATGTGGTTTTACAGAAGAATGTTGAGAATTCCATGGACAGCAAAGAAAACAAACGTGGAGGTTTTAAATCAGGTCTGCACACAAAGAAACCTTATCAAAAGAATAAGAATCCGACAATCAAGGTTCTTCGGGCATGTAATGCGAAGAGAAGGTTTAGAACATTTGGTGACTACAGGTAAAATTCAGGGAAGGAGAGATCGTGGAAGACAGAGGGAGAAGATGTTGGATGGCCTGACATCATGGTTCGACAAAATATCGACGTCAGAACTGATTACATGCACCAAGCAAAGAGAGTTGTGGAGAGACATGATCGCCTACGCCGACAGGCATGGCACTTGATTGATTGAATTAATGAATGCAACAATTAGTTAGCAACTGCAGTAATAACACAACAATATTAAGTAGTTAGACAATATGAATATGTAAGACAGATTAACAACAAACTGAAGAAGTAGTTAGTTGTAGAATAGATTAGCAACAAAATGCAAACAAGGTCACCAAGTGCAGAACACTTAGACAGTAATAGCGAAACACGTAATAACAAAGTACTGTACTTTTACCCAATACAAAAACAATAACAATACACAGCAACGTTTCGACCAAAAGGTCTTTATCAAGCAAACGATACAACAGGAGTGACGAATTTGAGAGAGGAGAGGAGAGAGAGAAGAGAGAAAGAGAGAGAGAGAGAGTACATAGACAGTAATACAACATTTAAAAGACACGGATGAACTAGTTATACGAGTTTGGTTTTTTTGAGTTTTTTACCGATCCAGAAGCACTTGAGCTTTCAGCTATTCGGTTCGGGGCCATGGACATCGCAACCTGTGGGTTCGGTGCCACGAACACCGTGAATCTGGTGAGCCTGTGGCTTTTCTGCCAGCCCGCGGAATTGAACACGCACTCACATGGAGCTTGTCACCCGTAGTCCAATGCACTACGAACACACTGGACAGGTGGGCAGTTACACGAGTTACAAGCTATATAACACATCACGAGAAATATGATAAACACAGACATATCAGTAACTTTATATTGATATTGAATGAGTAGGCTCCTACAACAGTAACACTATAGGTAGATATAATAACGTGAAAGATATCATTTAGAGATGATGTGTACAACAGAAGTAGTCTAGTATAATATAGAAGATAATATATTGAGCAATATAGAATATGATATAAAGTGTGAGATAAAGGTTGATATATATATATATATATATATATATATATAGTGTATTATAACAACAAATAGGACGGATTAGCTTAATGATTTGGCCACATGGCATGATCAAAACAAAAACATAGAAGTGATCAGGGACTCTGATGGGTGGACCAATGATCGCTTAATTTATCGGCATGGCACACAATGTTGGTGGTAGTGATTGCGCCCTAGTGGTTACGGGGCCCAAATTTGGGGTATAAAGAATAGAACCACTGTTACCTACCACGCATGTCGCAAGAGTTGACTAAGGAGGTTTGGCTGAAATCGGATGTACGTGTCCTAAACATGTAGAAGTCTATGCGTTTAGGTGCCTACCAAAGCAACGTATACACATTCTTGGCAAAGATCAAACATATCACAAAGAGTGAATAAAATTGGTCGTAAAGAACGAACGCAAAGAAGAAGAAGAAGGTGGTGGTGATGATGATGATATATGCACGAAATGATTGGTTGGTTATTCTTACCTGGCAACATACACGGGTATGATGATGACGTCGACGACTGAAGACATGACGGATTGGTTTGGATATTGTTGGATAATGAATAGGTAGGCATGGGCGGCATCGAACTGTGGAGGAGTAGGTAGGGTTTGAGTAGTTATAAAGTATGTATCTGTATTATTCCAGAGTTTACTTGTATCATTAACTATCTATCTGCTGTCAATCACTTTTCAAAATAATAAGAATCAGACAATCAAGATTCTTCGGGCATGTAATGAGAACATTTGGAGACAACAGGTAAAATTCAGGGAAGAAGATTTCGTGGAAGGCAGAAGAGAAGGTGTTGGATGGTCTGATATCGTTGTTAAAAAAAAAGATCGATGTCAGAACTGATTAACTGCACCAAGGGGAGAGAGAGAGAGATGTCGAGAGACATGATCGCCTACGGGGTCAGGCATGGCACTTGATTGATTGAGTAAATATCTTGTATCTTCACCTATCAGACAACTTCTAATGTGATAAACTTCAGGACAAGTATATTTAAAAAAAATCTTTTATTCTGGCGGAAGCCAGCTATGACGGCCTCCCCTTAGCTGCTAAGGACGTATATATACGTTTTCCCCATTCACTTCTAAGACGCATTAAGACGTCTATTGTTATCCTGCTATGTGGGCTAAAGACGAATTAACACGTTATACATTGTTACTGTTACTGATATAGGCGTACATTCACGTTTTTTACCTAGAAACAAAGATTAGCTATTTTTAACTCAGCCTTCAGAAAGTATGTAGCAGCGAAATGGTTAAGATCAATCAGATGTGTTACCATGATGCATAACTTCAGTATAACTTCAGATCTGTTACCATGATGCATAACTTCAGTATAACTTCAGATGTGTTACCATGATGCATAACTTCAGTATAACTTCAGATGTGTTACCATGATACATAACTTCAGTATAACTTCAGATCTGTTACCATGATGCATAACTTCAGTATAACTTCAGATGTGTTACCATGATGATGAACTTCAGTATAACTTCAGATTGTTACCATGATGCATAACTTCAGTATAACTTCAGATCTGTTACCATGATGCATAACTTCAGTATAACTTCAGATCTGTTACCATGATACATAACTTCAGTATAACTTCAGATGTGTTACCATGATGCATAACTTCAGTATAACTTCAGATCTGTTACCATGATACATAACTTCAGTATAACTCCAGATGTGGTATTTATATTGGAGTTTTCTGTTTAAAATCTAACTATTACTCACTGTACATTTGTATCATGTTAGATAATCAGATGATTACACTCCCAAATTCGAAAACGACTTACAAACAGAACGACGTGAACTCAGATTGAACCATGACCTCAGAACTCAGACATACTTACCAATTGGCACATAGATCCCTACTAACTTCAGAAAAATTTATATATTTGTCAAAGATACAATAAGTAAACAGAAATGTCGACAGGAAACACTTTTGTCAGTTTTAAAACGAGATGAGTTTTGTTACAAGTAGGATACTATTGAAAGTGATCTATATGTACAGCTGAGTGACTATTGAAAGTGATTAGACATGTAACAGCATTGAAGGAATTGATAGAAGATATAGAATAAGGCAACATTAGATTGATTAGGGCAACATTGATTAGGGCAACTTGATTAGGCAACTTTTACACTTGAGAAGCTTGATTAGAGGCAACATTGCTTAGGCAACTGTTCAGGGCAATTATTGCAATTGATTGCAATTGATGCACATGTTGCACATTGATTGAATTGTTAGCAATGATAGACTGATTAGCACATTGATTAGCAAATATTAAATTGGTTGACACATATTAGAACATTAGCAACATTGGTTGCAATATTAGCACATTGTGCATGATAGCAATTGATTAGCATGATTAGCAATTGATGATTGTAGCAATTGTAGAATGAATTGACTTTTCCTGAACAACTTAAGAAGAACAATGGGTGTGAATGTTCATGCTCTGCGATCCCAACGGGCATAAGTTTTTTATATTGTTATATTCCCTGACACATTTTTTTACAAGACATTTTTAACCGTCTCTTGCTTCTCTTTCTCTGTGGTGCCTGTCCAGTGCAAATTTAGTTACTGCAAGCCCCGAGTGGTTACCGGGGCCCAAATTTGGGGTGTAAAGAATAGAACCAATGTTAACTGCCACACATGTCGTAAGAGGCGACTAAGGAGATTTGGCTGAAATCGGATGCATGTGTCCTAAACTTGTAGAAGTCTATGCGTTTAGGGCCTACCAAACCAATGTGCAACGTAAACACGTTCTTGGCAAAGAACAAACATACTGCAAAGAGTGATTAAAATTGGTTGTAAAGAACGAACGCAAAGAAAAGAAGAAGTTACTGGAAGGCTACGTTCACTTAATAGACACATTATTTGTTAAATATTTATCAGTACTTATATAAGTCTTCTTGAACTCTAAAACCAGTTTTTGTAAACAATTGTTCAATGCAGCTAATGAAATTATTTACTTCAAGATCATCATTAAAGATGTCTTTACTAAACCAAATAGTACGGTCAGACTCACCTGTAGGTCTCTGACATAGACGGAATCGATTGATGTATGGGCGGAACCCCTGGATACATCCCATTAGCAAAGCTATGATTGATAGGTAGTCTAGTAGCCCCACTACATACATCACGCCTTTGATTTCTTAGTTTTTCTTCTCGTCTCCACTTGGCTCTCCTAATACGGACAAATAAAAGGTCAATGTTTGTGACATATGGTTTAGATGGGCATGTACACATTGATGACAGTAATAGACATAGTGATGCAGTCATAGACAAAGTAGTGAAGTCATAGACACGACGATGCAGTCTTAGACACAGTGATGAAGCCATTGTCTCAATGATGCAGGCATAGACACAATGCTGAAGTTATAGACGCGACGATGCAATCATAGACATGACTCTGCAGTCATAGACACAATGTGCAATCATATACAGACAATGCAGTATAAAAAGACAATAAATCAGTCATAGACAGAATGTGAAGTCATATACAGGACAATGCAGTAAAAACACAATGGTGCAGTCATAGACACAATGGTGCAGTCATAGACACAATGGTGCAGTCATAGACACAATGGTGCAGTCATAGACAGAACGATGCAGGCATGAACACAATAATGCAGTCATCAGACACAATGGTAATCATAGACAAAAGCTGCAGTTATAGACACAACGATAGCAGTCATAAAGCACGTGGTGGTAGTCACAAAGACAGTGATGGAGTCATAGACACAGTGATGAAGTCATAGACACATGATGCAGGCATAGACCCAATAATGAGTGTACCAGACACAGTGATGGTAGTCAGAGACACAGTGATTAAGTCATAGACACGATGATGCAGGAATAGACACAATAATGAGTGTACCAGACACAGTGATGGTAGTCATAGACATACATTTGTAGCAATAGACACAACTCATGTAGAGGTAGATCTTGCGTCAAATATAACTGGCCTGTGTGCATACTCTGTTTCTTTACACATACACATACCCCTACACTCACACACACTAACGTACAAACACACACACGCACACATACACACTCAGACACACATATACTCACGCACACACTCACCCAGACTCTCACTGTCCCACAAATCCACGCACGGACGCTAACTCACACATACAATCGCGCGTACACTCAGGTACATATATACACTCAGTCACGCACACGCATGCATACACGCTGACACCCCCACGCGTGCGATCTAATATCTACCGGAAGTTGATACTGACCTGTTAGAGAACCAGACCTGTATTCTAGCTTCCGGTAGGTCAATCTTCTGTGCCAGCCGTTCACGCGCGAATACGTCAGGATAATGTGTTCTCTCAAATTCTGATGATATAAGGATATAGCATGAACATAGCATGAACATGGCGAGTAGGTACACTAAACATACAATTTGAGCTCGACAACAGATGTGAGTTACATCCTAATATCCATTTGGCCTAGACAAGCAAGATGCAGGGTTACATCACTTCAATATCATACAATTTAAGCTCTAGACAAGCAAGATGTGCAGGGTTCAATAATAAGAACAAGACAGATAAGAACATCGGACAAATAACAGAACATCTGACATAGAACATTATATGTGATACAGAAAAGAACAAAGCATCTTGTGAGGTTGATACAAGAGATAACGATGGAGTTATAGACGGTGTTTCAAACGAACGACAAGAGGACACAACGAAAGAAGAGACTGGTTGAGAAATGAAAACATCAGGAAAAAGTGGGTACAACATCAGTACTAAACTTCATCCAGAAACAACAAATTAAAATGGTTCGGCCACATAAGCAGATTGAAAATGAAAATCGTGGCATACCCTTTAAGGACATAGCCATCAACCACTGTAAAAGAGTCGTTGATTTTCTAGGCACCACTTATACGTTCAGTGGTTTGCCATTGCTTTCTGAACGGTGAGGTCCATTTCTACCTTTTGTAAAAATCCCACGGAAACGAATTTGCTTCCAAACTTGCCCACCGTGGGATTTGAACCAGGTACGCTAGGGTTAATGATCAAGCTCACTACCGCTTGAGCTACAGACGCTCACAAGCAGATTACCAACAGCCAATGCACCTCAACCAGCAGTGCTGCTCCGATACAATGGGTACAAAGCAAAAGGCCGGCCACGTAAACGATGGACTCAGATATAACAGAGGCGACGAAAGACACTATCTACAAAGCGCACACAAAGGCCCGTTTTAGAAATCTCTTCTTGACCTGACGCTGTAAGGCAAACATGGTTGAAGAAAGGTAGAAAGAAAAAAAGAGGATGTTTACTTGAGTCTCATCAACAGACGATCTAAGAACAATTTGAAATAATTTCAATCTACTTAAAAAATAAATAATTCATGAATATCCATCCTGTTCCGGCTTTAAACCAAGTAGATCTTGTCTTCAACCTTCTATGGTAAAAGGCCGGCTAGCTCAATCGAGAAATTGGTAATTTCAGATAGATTTGGCTGATTTTTATTTATATTTGGTAGGAGTTTGGAAACTTTATTTCAATGGATTAGGCGCTGGTATACGACGGTGTTAGATCTGTACTTTTCTTTGACCAACGGTATACGAAATATGTTGTGGGTAACATCACGACGACAGCCTTTACTTCCCTCTGGTCTATTGTCTATTGTCTATTCCCAGGTGGAAGATGTAGTTGGCTGTCCAATCTTGCCGTAAAGCGTAGGGATGGCACCTTTAATTTGGTATCTAGTGGATCAGTCTGGTGGCTAATCCCCCTGGTATCTAGTGGAAAGTGTGCCAATTGAGAGAAGTTGCGGTCGGAAAAATATTCCACGCACACTGTGAATTGAACCCGGGGACATTAGCCTAAGAAGCTTGTTCAGTAACAACTGCGCTACCGCGGCTATCTCGATATTAAAGTTACATCATTAGATATAGATGTTTGATATTAAATGTAGAGTTGATGGAAAGGGAAAGACGGAGACATAATTGAGATACAATGACAATGAAATCAGAAATATCGCTATAATAATACATCACATACCTTTCTCTAGCGACTCGATTTGTCCGGCTGTGAAGGACGTTCGGTTTCTTTGCAACTTCCTCTTCAGTCGCATGCGCATTTGCTCATCTGTCTCTCCAGATTGGCCATCACTCTGGCTTCCAGTTGACCCTGCGTTGCTAATGAGGTCACCTGGTGGACATAGACGGACACACATTGTTATGATGATACCAGGCGTGCTATTCTATCTAATATGATTGCTATTAAACCCGACGGGCACTGCTAAATTGCACAAGGGCTCACAAATTGAACAGGTGCACTTTAGACAAAGCCAGACAGTTCAAATCCTGGTCTTCACAAGGACAGATATTTCTCAAATTTCACATTTAAAAATTAGTTTAATTAGCAACTGTACAACTTTGCACATGAACGTGTGTGATATAATTGCACTTGAACTCATGTGTGATATGATTGCACTTGAACGTATGTGCTATAATTGCACTTGAAGGTATGTGCTATAATTGCACTTGAACTCGTGTGCTATAATTGCACTTGAACGTATGTGCTATAATTGCACTTGAAGGTATGTGCTATAATTGCACTTGAACTCGTGTGCTATAATTGCACTTGAACGTGTGTGCTATAATTGCACTTGAACGTGTGTGCTATAATTGCACTTGAACTGGTGTGCTATAATTACACTTGAACTCGTGTGCTATAATTAATATTATAATAATATTATATATTGCTCTCATACCATTATAATATTATATATTGCTCTCATAGCATTATAATATTATATATTGCTCTCATAGCATTATAATATTATATATTGCTCTCATAGCATTATAATATCATATATTGCTCTCATAGCATTATAATATCATATATTTTTCTCATAGCATTATAATATTATATATTGCTCTCATAGCCCTTATTTATCATATATTGCTTCCCATAGCATGTATAATATTAATAATTGATCATGCATTATAATATCATATATTTTTCATGCATTATAATATTTTATGTTTCACTTAGCATTATAATATCATATATTTTCCATAGTTATATATATTATTGCTCATAGCATTATATATATATATTGTCTATAATTACTAATATCATATATTGCCTATAGCATTATAATATCATATATTGCTCTAGCATTATAATTATATATTGCACTTATACTTTATAATATTAATATTGCTATAATTATTAATATGTTGTCTATACATTATAATATTTATATTCCTTAACATTATAATATCTATTTGCTCTCATAATTATATATATATATATTTTTCTCATACATTATAATATCATATATTGCTCTCATAGCATTATAATATCATATATTGCTCTCATAGCATTATAATATCATATATTGCTCTCATAGCATTATAAGTAACATAGGGTCTACAAGCAGTTTTATCACAACACTCACGACGTATCAGTAGTGCTCACTTAGTAATGTCCCTTTGTTGCACTCTTTAAAAGAAAGGATCTAAAGAGGAAAGTTTGACTTCATGAAACCGGACGCCCGCGTGTTGTCGGAGCTCGAACGGGGAGCAAAGAATAGTAACACTGCGATCTACAAGGTGTGTCGTAAGATAAGACTGAGGTAGGGTTCTAGGGAAGCTACCCTAATAAATAAAAAGCGTCGCAGAAATCGGATGTGCTGGCCTAGTTGTAGGAGCATAAATGGCACAGCGTACAATCGTTCTAGGCTCAGATCATACACAAATCACAAATAGTGGTTTAACAAGTGATCGATATGGAACGTCGTCGAAGAAGAAGAATATTGCACCTGGTTGCTCCATATGGTTCCTTCCTTGCTGGCAGAAAAAGCAGGTCATCTGCCGAGAGTGTTGTACAACGGACAGTTCTACCGAGACAAGGGCAACTATCAAATTAATAAAATCAGCTTGCCTTTCAAAAGACTTTCAACTAGGACACACAAAACGTACACATTATGATGTAACTTGAATTATTTCTCTATGTTCATCGTGGAGCATAGTTCCTCAACAGTTGTTCGCTCCTTTTCTCAGTCTCTGTTTAAGTCTCTGTTTATTTTCTTTATGTTCTGCCAGGATAGATGAGCATTCTTCTCTTAAGTCTCTATTTATTCTCTTTATGTTCTGCCAGGATAGACAGGCATTCTTCTCTTATCTCTAAACTTTATTCAGTCTGTTATGATGTCCTTTAGCCTGAGGTTCATAAGTGATGTTCTAGTGATACTCGACTGTGTATTTCGTTGGATATGCCAACACACTGCCTATTCTTCTCTTAATCTTGGTCCTCATGTTTTCTAGTCCACGATATAACAGTTTAGCGAAAAGAATTTAAAAAAACTTAGAAAACTTGTGTCTGAACTGGAAACTTTAACTGCTCACTAGAGCGTCTTCTCTCTCTCTCTCTCTCTCTCTCTCTCTCTCTCTCTCTCCTCTCTCTCTCTCGATCGTGATCGTTCTTAAGCCGCTTTTATCATTCTATTATGATATATAATCAGCCAAACATCAAGAACGGATGTACGTGCACAGCCTTCAGTACCTACTGGAGCTCAGGTACTTATCCTTCGGCGGTGTGTTCGATTTCAACCAGCGTTTACTGGGTTCGCTCTCCGTTATCCTTTTGCTGTCCCTAACCAAAACCCACATGGCAACAGGCTGCTATTTTCTTTCAGGGCAGCGACCCGTAGACGACCTGCCCTCCCGGGCTGATATGCATCATCTGTACAGTAATTTGAGCCTCTTCTGAACATCCATCGGTAATGTTGTCAACACGAATATGGTATTTCACATTACTTGTACATGTGTACAATATTAGTTCAACAGGAAATAAACATACACATCCATATCACATATATACACAAGCAGGGACAAAAAGTTTGCAAGAGCAGACGTTCAGAGAAACATATACATTTTTTTTAAGAAATCTAGAATATTCTGAAACCAAATCTTATCTAGTTATTAATGAAATTAAAGAACAGAGAGCAAACAGACAAGATGGCGATAAATAGATATCTTCTTCTTCTTCTTCTTCTTCTTCTTCTTCGCGTTCGTTCTTTACAACCAATTGTAATCACTCTTTGTGATATGTTTGATCTTTGCCAAGAACGTGTATACGTTGCACATTGGTTTGGTAGGCCCCTAAACGCATAAGACTTCTACAGGTTTAGGACACATGCATCCGATTTCAGTCAAACCTCCTTAGTCGCCTCTTACGACATGCGTGGTAGGTAACAGTGGTTCTATTCTTTACATCCCAAATTTGGGCCCCGGTAACCACTCGGGCGATAAATAGATATAACAATGAGAGATTGAAGTAACTATAAAGTATACACATCCTGCCAGGAGAGCGTTGAGGTAGCCATTTGTACATCTTGTGAGATAAAGTTAGTAGTTAAAGGCTTCCATTGGGGAAATGACATGTGACTTTTGGACAGTTCATAGAAATACAGTGACATATTCTACAGATAATGTGACTTGTCTCTGGTCTAATTAGTCTTGCCATGATGAGGATAACTTCAGAGGTTTTCTAAATATTCACAGAGAGAAAAATGGTGCGTGTTTTGTTCGTTAGCTAGCAGACGTAACTTTACTGTGTTTCTGACTGATCCATAGATAAGCTGACAGAAGTGACTTCATTGCACTCCTGACTGATCCATGGATGAGTTAGCAAAATTGGCATCTTTGCACTCTTGACTGATCCATGGATAAGCTCACGAATTACGTCACCTTGACTCTTATACAATATAGTTTAGAGGATCTGTCATTATAAGACAACTTTCATCTGCTTTGCTTGTTTGGAATCTGTCGTTATAAGACAACTATGTCATCTGCGTTGTTGTTTGGGGAATCTGTCGTTATAAGACAACATGTCATCTGCGTTGTTGTTTGGGGAATCTGTCGTTATAAGACAATTTGTCATCTGCGTTGTTATTTGGGGAATCTGTCATTATAAGACAACTTGCCATCTGCGTTGTTGTTTGGGGAATCTGTCGTTATAAGACAACTTGTCCTTTGCGTTGTTGTTTGGGGAATCTGTCGTTATAAGACAACTTGTCATCTGCGTTGTTATTTGGGGAATCTGTCGTTATAAGACAACTTGTCATTTGCGTTGTTGTTTGGGGAATCTGTCGTTATAAGACAACTTGCCATTTGCGTTGTTGTTTGGGGAATCTGTCGTTATAAGACAACTTGTCATTTGCGTTGTTGTTTGGGGAATCTGTCGTTATAAGACAACTTGTCATCTGCGTTGTTATTTGGGGAATCTGTCATTATAAGACAACTTGTCATTTGCGTTGTTGTTTCGGGAATCTGTCGTTATAAGACAACTTGTCATCTGCGTTGTTGTTTGGGAATCTGTCGTTATAAGACAACTTGTCATTTGCTTTGTTTGGGAATCTGTCGTTATAAGACAACTTGTCATCTGCGTTGTTGTTTGGGGAATCTGTCGTTATAGAACAACTTGTCATTTGCGTTGTTGTTTGGGGCATCTGTCGTTATAAGACAACTTGTCATCTGCGTTGTTTTTTGGGGAATCTGTCATTATAAGACAACTTGCCATCTGCGTTGTTATTTGGGGAATCTGTCGTTATAAGACAACTTGTCATCTGCGTTGTTGTTTAGGGAATCCGTCGTTATAAGACAACTTGTCATCTGCGTTGTTGTTTGGGAATCTGTCGTTATAAGACAACTTGTCATCTGCGTTGTTGTTTGGGAATCTGTCGTTATAAGACAACTTGTCATCTGCGTTGTTGTTTGGGAATCTGTCGTTATAAGACAACTTGTCATCTGCGTTGTTATTTGGGGAATCTGTCATTATAAGACAACTTGCCATCTGCGTTGTTATTTGGGGAATCTGTCGTTATAAGACAACTTGTCATCTGCGTTGTTGTTTAGGGAATCTGTCGTTATAAGACAACTTGTCATCTGCGTTGTTGTTTGGAAATCTGTCGTTATAAGACAACTTGTCATCTGCGTTGTTGTTTGGGAATCTGTCGTTATAAGACAACTTGTCATCTGCGTTGTTGTTTGGGAATCTGTCGTTATAAGACAACTTGTCATCTGCGTTGTTGTTTGGGGAATCTGTCATTATAAGACAACTTGTCATCTGCGTTGTTGTTTGGGGAATCTGTCGTTATAAGACAACTTGTCATCTGCGTTGTTGTTTGGGAATCTGTCGTTATAAGACAACTTGTCATCTGCGTTGTTGTTTGGGGAATCTGTCGTTATAAGACAACTTGTCATCTGCGTTGTTGTTTGGGAATCTGTCGTTATAAGACAACTTGTCATCTGCGTTGTTGTTTGGGAATCTGTCGTTATAAGACAACTTGTCATCTGCGTTGTTGTTTGGGGAATCTGTCGTTATAAGACAACTTGTCATTTGCGTTGTTGTTTGGGGAATCTGTCGTTATAAGACAACTTGTCATTTGCGTTGTTGTTTGGGGAATCTGTCGTTATAAGACAACTTGTCATCTGCGTTGTTGTTTGGGAAACTGTCGTTATAAGACAACTTGTCATTTGCGTTGTTGTTTGGGGAATCTGTCGTTATAAGACAACTTGTCATCTGCGTTGTTGTTTGGGAATCTGTCGTTATAAGACAACTTGTCATCTGCGTTGTTGTTTGGGAATCTGTCGTTATAAGACAACTTGTCATCTGCGTTGTTGTTTGGGGAATCTGTCGTTATAAGACAACTTGTCATCTGCGTTGTTATTTGGGGAATCTGTCATTATAAGACAACTTGTCATCTGCGTTGTTGTTTAGGGAATCTGTCGTTATAAGACAACTTGTCATCTGCGTTGTTGTTTGGGGAATCTGTCATTATAAGACAACTTGCCATCTGCGTTGTTGTTTGGGGAATCTGTCGTTATAAGACAACTTGCCATCTGCGTTGTTGTTTGGGAATCTGTCGTTATAAGACAACTTGTCATCTGCGTTGTTGTTTGTGGAATCTGTCATTATAATACAACTTGTCATCTGCGTTGTTGTTTGGGACATGTCGTTATAAGACAACTTGTCATCTGCGTTGTTGTTTGGGAATCTGTCGTTATAAGACAACTTGTCATCTGCGTTGTTGTTTGTGGACTCTGTCGTTATAAGACAACTTGTCATCTGCGTTGTTGTTTGGGAATCTGTCGTTATAAGACAACTTGTCATCTGCGTTGTTGTTTGGGGACGCTGTCATTATAAGACAACTTGTCATCTGCGTTGTTGTTTGGACGCTGTCGTTATAAGACAACTTGCATCTGCGTTGTTGTTTGGGGATGCTGTCATTATAAGACAACTTGTCATCTGCGTTGTTGTTTGGGGACGCTGTCGTTATAAGACAACTTGTCATCTGCGTTGTTGTTTGGAAATCTGTCGTTATAAGACAACTTGTCATCTGCGTTGTTGTTTGGGGACGCTGTCGTTATAAGACAACTTGTCATCTGCGTTGTTGTTTGGAAATCTGTCGTTATAAGACAACTTGTCATCTGCGTTGTTGTTTGGGGACGCTGTCGTTATAAGACAACTTGTCATCTGCGTTGTTGTTTGGGGACGCTGTCGTTATAAGACAACTTGTCATCTGCGTTGTTGTTTGTGGACGCTGTCGTTATAAGACAACTTGTCATCTGCGTTGTTGTTTGTGGACGCTGTCGTTATAAGACAACTTGTCATCTGCGTTGTTGTTTGGGGACGCTGTCATTATAAGACAACTTGTCATCTGCGTTGTTGTTTGGGGACGCTGTCGTTATAAGACAACCTGTCATCTGCGTTGTTGTTTGTGGACGCTGTCGTTATAAGACAACTTGTCATCTGCGTTGTGGACGCTGTTTGTGGACGCTGTTTGTGGACGCTGTCATGATAAAACATGCTAAAATCGGCGATGGCCACCTCTACCGCAAAAACCGACATACATAAATCGAGACTTTTGACTTGATTCCAAGCGGAGGTTTCATTGTTTGATTCTTGGGATATGACCACAAATGTTCATGCTCGCGTGTCGTGGTGACACAACACTGGAGTTTTGGCAAGTTATCAGTCACGTGCAAATATCTTCCAATCAAAGATAAGAGACGTTAAACAATAGCGCATGCGCGTACTGTTTGTACAAGATTCTATAAGGAAGACCGTCTGAACACATTACCCTTGTCTAATAAAATAAAACTGGAATCTCTCCACAAACAATAGAATCTCACCAAAAGTTATCGATTTTCACTACAAGTACTCATATCTAGCCAAAGATAGAGGCATGGTTTCACGGGTATTTGTCAGAGAGTTTAGAACCAAACTTCTGAATTTTTGACAACTGGTGGAGGTCCTTAGTTAGGATATTTAGAAAGGGAGAGACTCTGTGGTCTGACAAAGGCTACTTACGCTATGGCACGTGAACGATGCAGGTTTGTGTTTGTTTCCACTATTGAGATGTGTGAGCTACTGGGTCAGATCATGCGAGTCGAGGTCACATGGTGAGCACATCCGCACGTGAGATTAGAGTGGACAGTTGTCAAGACACGTGCATGTGGAAAGCGAATACAATAGACGAAGATCTGATGAGGTCATCTCCAAGTGCCACAGTGCCATCAGTTACAGCGTCCATTTAAACGTGTCCAATTCTCACTGGACAAGGTTCGTCCCCATCTGATGAACACTATTGGAGATTCCGGGGTGAAGGTCCTTTGGATGTGCTGTTAGCTTGATGTGTACTGACACAGGCGCGTGCGCAAACACAGGCTGTTCTTGTGATGTCTGACCAGTGAGTTCAGACACAATTTAGTTTTATATAGAACGACCTTTTGTCAGATTAAAGCTGTAACAATCATTCACTTGTTGTATGAATAATATCATTGAAGGATACATGAAATAGCAATCATTCACTTGTTGTATGAATCATATCATATTATATCATGCAAGAACAATCATTCACTTGTTGTATGAATCATATCATTGAAGGATACATGAAATAGCAATCATTCACTTGTTGTATGAATCATATCATATTATATCATGCAAGAACAATCATTCACTTGTTGTATGAATCATATCATTGAAGGATACATGCAAGAACAATCATTCACTTGTTGTATGAATCATATCATATTATATCATGCAAGAACAATCATTCACTTGTTGTATGAATCATATCATATTATATCATGCAAGAACAATCATTCACTTGTTGTATGAATCATATCATTGAAGGATACATGAAATAGCAATCATTCACTTGTTGTATGAATCATATCATATTATATCATGCAAGAACAATCATTCACTTGTTGTATGAATCATATCATTGAAGGATACATGCAAGAACAATCATTCACTTGTTGTATGAATCATATCATATTATATCATGCAAGAACAATCATTCATTGTTGTAGAATCATAATTGAAGGATACATGCAAGAACAATCATTCACTTGTTGTATGAATCATATCATATTATATCATGCAAGAGCAATCATTCACTTGTTGTATGAATCATATCATTGAAGGATGCATGCAAGAACAATCATTCAAAGTAACAAACATGACATGTCACAATCACAACCGTTATAGTGTTTTGTTTAATGTTGCAACTAGAGATTTTTCACATGTTACACTTAGAGTAATTGTCGAAGGTGGCAATTAGAGTATTATATGTGACAATTAGAGTATTTGATGTGACAATTAGAGTATTATATGTGACAATTAGAGTAGTTGATGTGACAATTAGAGTAGTTGATGTGACAATTAGAGTAGTTGATGTGACAATTAGAGTATTTGATGTGACAATTAGAGTATTTGATGTGACAATTAGAGTAGTTGATGTTATAATTAGAGTAGTTGATGTGACAATTTGATGTGACAATGTGAGTATTTGATGTGACAATTAGGGTATTTGATGTGACAATTTGATGTGACAATTAGAGTATTTGATGTGACAGTTAGAGAATGATGTGACAGATTAGAGTACTTGATGTGACAATTAGAGTATTTGTTTGACAATTAGAGTAATTGATGTGACAATTAGAGTATTTGATATGACAGAGTATTTGATGTGACAATTAGAGTATTTGATGTGACAATTTGAGTACTTGATGTGACAATTAGAGTGGTTGATGTGACAATTAGATTGTCAGATGTGACAAATAGAGTGTTTGATCGATGGACTAAGTAGAGTCTTTGAAAGATGCGAGAAGTAGAATTGCTTTGTTGTATGGCGGGGGACACTGACAATAAGGAAAGCATGACTTCGTACAAAAATCAGTCAGATGTGCTAAGCACCCTGACTACGCCTGAATTCATAGTGGACGAACGCAAAAAGAAGAAGAAGAATTGCTTTGAGATGTTATAAAAGAAAGCAATATTTATCATATTTGTATATCAAAACCAACCGTATGTTGTCGGGGTTCACATGGGGAATAAAGAATATTAACACTCCTATAATATGAGCAGATTGGAACAAGTTGTTATTCTGCGCCTTAGAACAGGACACAATCGGCTCCGCAGCCATATGTATACAAAATTCAAGATTGGCAATTCAGCCATGTGTACATGTGGACAGGCAAACCAGACTGCAGAGCACATACTTCAAGACTGCCCCGAATATGATACACTGAGGCAAACTCACTGGCCTAACGAAACAACACTTGACATAAAACTACACGGACCTCTTCTGTGTGAGCTACAAAAGACAGTGAAGTTCATACAAGAGACAACATTGAATATATAGACATATTTCAAGCGACGAAAGGAAGGAAGGAAGGAAGGATTAACACTCCGACCTACAAGGCAGTTGGAAAGATGCGATTGAGGTAGGGCCTTAGAAAGCTACCCTAGTAAATAAAAGAATCACAGAAATCGAATGTGCTGGCCTACTTATAGGCGCATAACTAGCACAACGTTTAATCACTCTTAGCATCAGGTCAGACACAAATCACAAGAGTAGTTTAACACGGGGTCGATATGGAGCGTTTGAAGAAGAAGAAGAAGAAGAATATCAAAACATTTGTGGGGACCGAGTAGCGTAAGACAATAATCGATCATCTATTAACTCGGACACAAGAAGGTTGAGGGTTCAAATGCCCGTTCTATCAATCTCTTCTTATCCTGAAGCTGTGAGGCAAAATATGATTTCTGGATATAAGAAAGATAGAATACGACTAGTTTGCATTAGTTTTTGTGATTGTTGTTTATATTCCACTTTACCGGCCGAATGACATGTGTTCACCCACAGCCAACTCTAGATAATTAGGCCAGACAACTAATCGGGTATTCCCTGACCTAGATCAGAAAAGGGGTCTGGAAATTACAGATGTTTGATAGAACATTGCACATATGTTTGCAATTTTACTCAATTCTGTGATTTTGTTGTTATTTATTGGTGACAAATATTCATAAAATTTGTATTCTGTATTGTTAAACTTAACTTGTTACTTAATATAAACTTCGAATCTATCATTTTGTGTTGATTTTAAAATGAATTCGTCTATATCACCAATACTGGAATGCGAGGTCACGTGGTGTAGTTGGGGTATGATTTCCCACAATTCTTACCTGAGACCGAAGGCCCAGTAGTTTATAATTGGCTCTGGTCCACCCCTGGATAGTTGTTGAAGAAGAAGGTTTTCCACTTTGAATCTGCGGAGTTTCCACAATCTATAATGACGGGCTACTCCCTGAATCGCATCTACTACGACGGTTAATCATCGAAGCAGAACTATGGCTTGCATTTAGAAAACCGACGCCAAAATCAGTGCGCTCAGACTTGGATAACTGCGACAACATTTTGAATCTGGTCGGTGTCGGGAGAGAAGTTTGTGGTTGTTCACCGCCGATGAAATCAGTGAAAGGCTGGGGTAGGATCAGACTCGCTGACGACCACTAACAATTGAGAACGGGTATCGTAGTCAGTCAAAAGAAATACCCCAATATAAAGATGAATACCGCAACGCTAATAAAAAAAAAAAGGAGGAATTTATTATGAAGGTATGCTCTAAAAAAACGTTTACGGCCTTTCGATGGCGCTGTTTTTTTTTTTACCTGGTCGCATTTAATAGGAAAGAAAACAACATACAATGTTGACACGATCCACGAGAGCAAGAAAAGAATTTTCGGCAGAGATATAGCTTGTGTTTGATAGCTAATAGAATTTGGTGAAAGTAAAAACTAGAATATTTTTACCAAATGATCATCCTTAGGTCTTAGAATGATATTTGAAAACAAATATGATTAAAGTTTCTTCAGATCTTTGTCAACTGTGAGAAAGTCTTTTCTATCGATGAAATGAAACTCTAGGGAAGTCGTTTGAGATTCAGTAAATGTAAAGTTAATACAAATGTCTTTGTTGTATGTTGTAATATAAGGCAAGATATGAGATTCATTAATGGTAAAGTTGTAATACAAATGTACTTGTTGTATGTTGTAATATAAGGCAAGATGTGAGATTTAGTAAATGTAAAGTTGTGATACAAATGTCTTTGTTGTAAAGTTGAGATATCAAGCAAGATATGAGATTTAGTAAATGTAAAGTTGTAATACAAATGTCTTTGTTGTATGTTGTAATATAAGGCAAGATACGAGATTCAGTTACAGACATCATATCATATTTTACAATCCTCGGGGACGTTCATGTTCTACTCTCTTTGCTCTCAGCATCATCTATAAATAGATTTCCTTTCCTTTTGATCTGTGATCAGCACGCACGCGCAGACACGGTTTCCGGTCCGCAGGAAATCTCTTTGTGGCCTGGGGCAGACCCGGAAGTGGAAATTAGGCCAGGCTTGCCAGAGTCCTATGTTAATTAATTATTTCATCTCCCAGCGTGCACCTCGTCAGTTGCGTAAATTGTTCCTCGTGTTTGGACTAAATTACCGCAATTGGGAAGCGTTCTTGTCTGTGATACACTCAATGAGCTGCTCTAAATTGAGGGGGTCACTGGTTTCTTTGACCACGTAATCCTTCGAAGCAAAGATTTCTTTCAGTTATTTTCATAGCTGAATCCCCTCTCAAAGCGCACCCAAAATGCCAGATACGGTTGATCGAATGTGTTTGATGGCTAATTCTTCAAGTTGAGCTTTTCTTTCGCATCGGACAGCTCCCGTGACAAGCGATGCTAAGGAAACATGCAATCAATTCAAAAAGTGATTGACTGGGGTGTAGATAGTAACCACCCGGGACAAACTTATTGTTTACAATCTCGGACGTGGGGACTTATCACGCGATCTGCGGTGTTTGACACTCGGCTACAGATTATCCCTCGTAATCGCCTCCAGTAATCCAAAACGGTTGACTAGAAAAGTCTAAGCAGACCTTTAGTATTGGCTGTGAATAAAACTGTGGATACAACTGACCTAACGATGATTGCTTGTTGACTGTGATTGACACATTGATTGTTATCTTCGAGCAAATCTGTGATGAGAAGTCCTTAAAGATTGAAGGTTAAACTGAAGGTCATCAGTTTCATCCTAGTCCAAAACATTCATGACCTATCATGATCCACGATTAGAACATCAATATTTACTGGTCGTTGTTCTCACGGGATGAAACGATCGTCGGTCATACAAGGTGCTAAAGCAGTCACTCAGAGGATTGGTATGTTGTCACTGTGGCTAAGTTGTTATGCTCTGCCTTACGGTTCAAAGTTCGTTGGTTTGAATCCTGACTGCGCTGTTCTGTCAACTATTGCATTTTTTCAGACCAGTAGGATTGTTGCCGAAGTTACGGAGATCTTACTTTGCGTAATACTCTCGGCAGCTGGCGTACCATTTCTACAGAAAGGGACTGAGCCATATGTGGTAAAAACCCGGTGCATTGGAATCAACTCTTCGGTTTTAGACCCTTTTATTAGACCACGTGATGGAAATGTTGCACTCGGTGATGGAATGTTGTCGGGTTGCGGGATGGAAATGTTGCACTCAGTATTGGAATGTTGTCGGGTTGCGTGATGGAAATGTTGCACTCAGTATTGGAATGTTGTCGGGTTGTGGGATGGAAATGTTACACTCAGTATTGGAATGTTGTCGGGTTGCATGATGGAAATGTTGCACTCAGTATTGGAATGTTGTCGGGTTGCGTGATGGAAATGTTGCACTCGGTGATGGAATGTTGTCGGGTTGCGGGATGGAAATGTTGCACTCAGTATTGGAATGTTGTCGGGTTGCGTGATGGAAATGTTGCACTCAGTATTGGAATGTTGTCGGGTTGTGGGATGGAAATGTTACACTCAGTATTGGAATGTTGTCGGGTTGCGTGATGGAAATGTTGCACTCAGTATTGGAATGTTGTCGGGTTGCGTGATGGAAATGTTGCACTCAGTATTGGAATGTTGTCGGGTTGTGGGATGGAAATGTTACACTCAGTATTGGAATGTTGTCGGGTTGCATGATGGAAATGTTGCACTCAGTATTGGAATGTTGTCGATTGCGTGATGAAATGTTGCACTCGAGTGATGGAATGTTGTCGGGTTGGGATAAATGTTGCACTCAGTATTGGAATGTTGTCAGTTGGTGATGGAAATGTTGCACTCAGTATTGGAATGTTGTCGGGTTGTGGGATGGAATGTTACACTCGTATTGAATGTTGTCCGGTTACGTGATGGAAATGTTGCACTCAGTATTGGAATGTTGTCGGGTTGCGTGATGGAAATGTTGCACTCAGTATTCGAATGTTGTCGGGTTACATGATGGAAATGTTGCACTCAGTATTGGAATGTTGTAGTGCAGACATGAGTGAAATGTCGTCGTGCTCTTTCTTTCTTTCTTTCTTCTTTCTGTCTTTCTTTCTTTCTCGAATCATGTTTGCCTTAGAGTGTCAGGTCAGGAAGAGATCTCTAAAACAGGCCCTTTATCGCTTATAGATAGTCTTTTTCGTCGCCTCTGTTATCTCTGATGTTCACTTTTGCGTGGCCGGCCTTTTGCTTTGTACCCATTGTATCGGAGCAGCATTGCTCTTTGAGGAGGTGCACAGCATTGCTCTTTGAGGAGGTGCACAGCATTGCTCTTTGAGGAGGTGCACAGCATTGCTCTTTGAGGAGGTGCACAGCATTGCTCTTTGAGGAGGTGCAATATGTGTTGATAATCTGTTTATGTGGCCGAACCATTAAAAAAAAATGAAGCTCTGTACTTATGTTGAACCCACTTTTTTTCCTGATGTCCTCATTTCGAAACTGGTCTCTTCTTGTTACTCCCTGTGAATGTTTGTCTCTGTTGGTCAGTGTTCTTCCCAATGTTGATTCATCAGATGACAATCTTGTATGATATGTTGATTCATCAGGTGACAATCTTGTAGGATGTGTTGATTCATCAGTGACAATCGTGTATGATATGTTGATTCATCAGGTGACAATCTTGTAGGATGTGTTGATTCATCAAGTGACAATCGTGTATGATATGTTGATTCATCAGGTGACAATCTTGGAGGATGTGTTGATTCATCAGGTGACAATCTTGTATGATATGTTGATTCATCAGGTGACAATCTTGTAGGATGTGTTGATTCATCAGGTGACAATCTTGAAGGATATGTTGATTCATCATGTGACAATCTTATAGGATATGTTGATTTGTCTGTTCCGCCGTGTGGTGCCGGACCCGAGGAAGCAAGAATCGTACACTGCAACCTTCATGCATGTCGTAGAGCGACTGATGTAGGCTTAGTGATGCTACCTAGTAAATAAAGTGGCATAAATCGGATGGGCTGGCCTACTTGTAGGCGCATAACTGGTAACGTACAATCGCTCTTAGGCTCAGATCACATACAAATCATATAGAGTGGTTGACAAGTGGTCGATATGGAGCGTTCGAAGAAGAAGAAGAAGATCTGTCTGTTCTGTCTGTCGACCCACATGCACATGTGGGTAATAGAAGTTACTTTCTTGACTTCACAGATAAATGAGAAGACAGTAGAAGAGAAAGGGTTGTACTGTATGGCATCAAAAGATCAACGATGTCTGTAGCCTAGGGATACTTGAGTTTATACGCGAGTTTAACATACTGGACGTGTGTGGGGCGTGGTTAATGAAACATAGGGGCGTATGTGAAACGAAATACGGACGAGGGGTGTGGTTGATTCAGCATAATGAGGTGTGTGGGTGTGATTGATGTGAAACTAGAGCATATGGGAATATGGTTGGTGCAGGATTGGAATATGTTAGGAGATGTTTGGTGCAACATATGGGCATACGTGAATGTGGTTGATGTAATATAGAACCATATGTGGGTGTTTTTTAATGCAGAATTGCAACACGTGTGGGAATGCTAGGAGCAACGTAAGGACATTTGTGGTAGTGATTATTGTCTTGAAAATGCGCACACATACACAGATAGATAACAGAGGTGAGGATAACTGTGTTTATGAAGTGCATACAAAAGCCCTTTCTGGAAATCTCTTCTTATCATGACGCTGTGAAGTAATACATTATTAGAGACAAGTAGAAGAAGAAGAAGATATATATACATCTGTTGTGTTCAAACATACATATAGACACACACCATAACACATTGTTAATATTGGTGCAGCCCGAAAAGAACAACATGCTAAATATGCAAAGAGATTGATTAATCAACATCGAACTGGCATGTTGGGCCGATGGACGCTGCTGGATTTGCTGAGGCGGAGATCGGAGCACCTATGGGTATGTCCGGAGCGTTATGATGATAGTCCTCATATAACTGATAACTGATAACTATAACATATACAGATTATTTATGGACACGCATTTATATATACATACACATGCAAACAATCAGATATAAACACACACATTTATAGATATGGATTAGGGAAACATTTATATATACATTATATGGATTATAGAAACACACATACATACATACATATAGACACGGATACATGCTGATGAAACTGATACTTACTTTTCTTATCCTGCATAAGATGGTGTGTAACAGCTTGAGACGGTGAATAGGGAGACGGATGGGGTAAGCCTCCCATTGCTGAGACTGTCGGTGTGTACCAGGGATTAGGACGGGGCCAGCCTTGCCCATTGAGAAGTCCCAGTTTGTCGTACATAGATCCTTGTCCCATTACCTTCTGGTTCTCACTGGCAAGGTTCCGTAAAACGCGATTGATAGAGGAAACCTGAAAAAGACATCAAAGATATCTTCATGAGCTGAGAAAAATCTGTCATTTTTTTTAGGTCAGAAATAATGATTGACAGAACAGAAGTGCATGGTCGGAGACGAAATCAAACTCAAAGCTGCCATGTAAAATAATTAAAATTAAATGGCTGTTTGAAATAGATGATTCGCGATTGTGATGCCAACAAGAAGATGATGTTCTCGGTTATTATAGTGGTAATTTCAATGATGATTTTCAAAGAAAATAGTCAAGAATCCCGTTTTCATACCACGTGGTTTATTGGAGAACAATATATTAGGTCTATATTTCTATTTGACCAACGCTACACAATGGGAGATGTGGTCAGCATAACGTCAGTAGGCTTTAATTTCCAACGCTTCTCTGGTACCAGCTTAAGACTGGATTAACCTGAGAAGAGTTTAAGGCCAGAATAAAATTGGTCATGTCTGATCTAACATTCATAGATTATTCAGATTTTAAATGCCATTTTCATGTCAGTTTATTTTAACTTTCTAATGTCCCAACGATGACGTTAGTTTGACGCATAGGTTTACCCTGAATCTGAACCAGTAAAAATCTGCACTACGCAGCTGTCAATCTGATCTATTTCATTTGTTTGTTCTCACACAATTTGTCTTCTCTCAAACACTAAAAATCGACGGAACATGCACCGGATCGTGTCCTCTCCTGTGTGACCTGAGAAGCTACAAGTGACCACACAGAATCAACTTAAAAACTAAGCTTTCGGAAATCCTTATATACGTTCAGCTGACTGTTCAGTTTGTGCACAGGGAATTAAGCGCATGACCAGAGATCACAGAACAAGCAGAATGTTAAAAGAATATTAAAGTATTAGATAAGAATATGTGTTTCTAGTTTCGTTCTTTGAAATATTTATCTTTTTAGACTACGAATCCGACTGTGAGTTTCAGGTTATTTGAGTTTTAGAAAATTCAGTCCGTGAGTTGGAAAATGTTGCAACCCACTGGTATATGTGATGAAGAGGGAGGGATATATGTATATATATATATATATATATATATATATATATATATATATATATATATAGAGAGAGAGAGTGGGAATATGGAATCAGGAGAATGACTTGTAGAACAGGAGTGAGTTAATATCTTTGTATGTATCTTATGTGCGTATTGTTTGTCGATATACTGGTTAAATCCCAGGGATAGATATTGTGTGAACATTTTTCTGACTGGATCAGATTGTGTTAATGCTGGGATTAATACCGGAGGAATACGTATCGGAAGTAAGACTGACCTTGCACCTCTGACGTGAAAAGTTTAGGATGTCAGTGTGCTCGTCAACCGATGTCTAAGTGTCGAGATGGTTGGCGAGGTGTTGGTGAAGGCGAGTGTCACCAATGTAAATGAATGTTTCGAACAGTCAAACTTAGCGTCGTACAAGCTCATTATGTCCTGCGTTATCTATGCCTATATCTATGCTGGTTAAAAAAAACTCACATCTATATTTCTATATATTTAATACAGTACGATGGAACAACTTTCTATGTGGTTGATTCCCTAGTCGATCCACCTTAAAATCGTCAAACTACAGTACTAAGTGATTGAACGTGGATACATTCAGCAATCTTATATCAACTAAGGACTTATGTGGTCCAAACAAGTTTTACAACTGTATCCATATGAAAGAGATTCTAGATTTAATATTTACTTTGTTAGACATTCATATGTGCCTGTCTTACATGTGCCGTAGTGACGTTGTTAACGATATATTCACGTTCTCGACGCAAACCCCACAGAACACTAAGAGTGATTAACTTGCTTGATGAAATCGAAAGCAAACAAACATGCATGCCGTATTTCTATTAGGCAAAAAATCATTAATTAAATGTAGTCAATGTTCTATGCTAGAAGAAAATGTATTCGGACATAATAAAACGACCTAGACAAATAGATTGATTGATTGATAGGACCATCATCATTATACTTCAATGAGTAGCCATGTGTGTTCCTATCTCGTTCTTACACACGAAGATCTCAGAGGTAGTGCACCGTGACAAAGATGAGAGACCCAGCTATAATTTAGAAAACGGTGAAAATATTTAGTAGATATTTTATTTTGTCGTTCCACTGAATTTTTGCTCGGGCATAGACTTTCCAGCCTGCTCTTATCGATTTAAACCCTTTCGCTGCTACATACTTTCTGAAGACTGAGCTAAAAATAGCTACTCTTTGTTTCTAGGTCACAAACGTGAATGTACGCCTATAGCAGTGACAGTAGCAATGTATAACGTGTTAACACGTCTTTAACCCAAAGAGGAGAGATAATAACAGACGTGTTCGCCCGAGTGGTTACCGGGGCCCAAATTTGGGGTGTAAAGAATAGAACCACTGTTACCTGCCACGCATGTCGTAAGAGGCGACTAAGAAGGTTTGGCTGAAATCGGATGCACATGTCCTAAACGTGTAGAAGTCTATGCGTTTAGGGGCCTACCAAACCAATGTGCAACGTATACACGTTCTTGGCAAAGATCAAACATATCACAGTGTGATTAAAATTGATCGTAAAGAACGAACGCAAAGAAGAAGAAGAACAGACGTGTTAATGCGTTTTTAGAAGTGAATTAAAAAACGTATATATACGTCCTTAGCGGCTAAAGGGTTAAACTGCCAATTTTTCTTTTAAGTGCTCAACTTGAACACTGGATCTACTTTTCAATCGCCTCCGATAGGACTAGGAACTCGATGTCACCTACACTCAGATCTGGAATCTCTGGAAAAATTTCCCAAACTTTCCACGGGGGAGCGAACCGATTACCCTTGGAACGAGAAGCGAACATCTACCAGGCGAACATCTACCAGGCGAACATCTACCAGGCGAACATCTACCAGGCGAACATCTACCAAGAAAAAAAAACTAACTACAAAAAAAAAGTGTTGAGACCAAGGTCAAACAGTTGAATACTCTTATACAAAATATATATCTAATAAATAAAAGAGGAATCTGGCCTTATGATAACGGCCTAGACGTCATTAAATGTAGATGTGGTTTCCTGTGCGTGCACTGATAATCCCTGGGTTCTGAAAGTGACATAGATTAAGTCTGGACTTGACAACAAATTATGATCAACAGGAAATGTAGTCTTATCAACCATGAAATAAATATAGTGACACTGTCAGTGTCCTCGTCGACATTCCTGACGAAGATATACTGTGACCGTTGAAGGATTTACTACAGGATTGTTATAATGTTTCATATGTAATAAGTTAAACACTATTATTATATTGACTTAAGTAGCAGCTATCTCTCTCTCTGCCTTTTTAACCCGGATTGGGCATAGGCCCTCAACCAACTCATGCCAAGTCTTCCTATCTCAAGCTATCTACTGTAGCTCTCTCCAGCTCTTCTTTATATTGTTGATCTCTGCCTTAAAATCTCGTCTCCATGTATTTCTCGGCCTCCCCTCTTTCGTGTTCCCTGTGGGTTCCAGGACAATAAGTAGTAGCTATGCTTGTCATTAATTTGGAATATGTAATCTGGTGGTCTATGTGGCCAAGTGGTTAAAAAGTTTACCTTGTTAAAACAAGTTTAGTTAAGAAGGTTGTAAGTTCGATTCATGATCGCGTCGTTGTTCTGTTTTAGTTGTCGAACCCCAGGAATTAGGAGTTTTCGTTCTTTTGTCTTGCTTTCCGTAGGCAGTCTGTTAGAATCCGGACTACATCGTTCTGTTCATGAGTGCATTTTTCTGAAGACCCATAGAATTGTTGCTGGATTACTGAGTTCGTGCTCTGTACGGTACTCTCAGTAGGTGGCGTGTCATTTCTGCGGAGAGAGACCGAGTCATATGGGGTAAATTCGGTGCAATGAAGTCAATCCTTCGGCTTTAGAGCGTTTAAGATAAAAGTTTCTAGTATTTACGTCGTAACTTCGTTGATAATTCCACACAAAAACGTAATGCACCGTAAAAACGAACATCTGTTCAAGATAGCTTCTGACTGCAAGCGATCTACGTGTACCTGTCTACAAACTGAAATAGAAACCAGCTATCTGCTAGTGATCTACGTTGGATCGTTACAAAATTAGACAAGCTGATGCAGACATTGTGATACATTTAGACAACCGTAAGCTTGACAGAACAGAGCAACCAAGTAAATTGCAACGTGATACCAACTCTATAATCCCTGGTCTAGAAATGTGTAACGCGTATTGGTCATTGGTTTCTGAGCCGATATCATAGCACTCCGTGCAGACCTATAGGTGCACAGTCTCTCCCAACAGATGTCGAAAGGTATGTTTACTAACAGTTTTATTCTTGCCTTTGCCCGCTAAAAATTCAGGCGTATTCAAGGCACAGTGGTATGGCACTTCTGACTGCTATTTGGGTGAAGACTTGCTTTCCTTATTATCGGTGCACCCCGTGATACCTGATGGTTTCTGTGGCTTGCTGGTTAAACACACTCTCACTCTGTGCGCAACGGGTAACTCTATACTACTTAAATCGCTGGACAGATTCCACCCGTGTGGTACCGGGGCCCGCATGGGAAGCAAAGAATAGTACCACTGCGACCTACAAGTCATGTCGCAAGAGGCGACTGATGTAAGACCTAGGAATGCTATTCTAGTTAAAAAAAAATAGCATCGCAGAAATCGGATGTGCTGGCGTACTTGTAGACGCATCACTGGCACAACGTACAGTCGCTCCTAGGCTCAGGTCACATACAAATCACAATGGGCGGTTAACAAGTATATGGGACGTTCGAAGAAGAAGAAGTAATGGAGTCTCTGTAGTAAACAGTTGAAATATTTGGAATTTGTAAGTGATATTTCTTTGCTTATACAAACAACTAAAATTTACAAAGACAACAGATAACTTATAATCCGTATCTTCAAAAGTTGAACCGCGGATAAGTTACTATAAAGTAAATACAATTACAACACACATGATAATTAATGCAGATATCATACTGGAATCCAATATGATAAACCTAACAAAACAGTTCTATTTATATATCAATTTTGATTGCACGGGAGATACCTAAATGCGATATTATATTAGAAATTTGCATAGTAACATCAGCTTTTAAAAAACCTGACTAAAATAGTTGAAGAAATACGAAATGTTCAATTCCAATGTTATCTCTATCCTAACATATTTGATCGCGAGAGTTGGAACATGACTTCAGGTATAGAAGTAAATTGAATGCATTTGATCGCGAGAGTTGGAACATGACTTCAGGTATAGAAGTAAATTGAATGCATTTGAACATAGGTGTCTGCGAAAAATAATGAAAATATAATGGAACAAATTGATGACAAGTGATGAAATCAGTGTAATATCTGGTCAACCACTAGTAACAAATGTTACAAGACAAAAAAAGATAATACTGTATTTCTATTATTTCTCCATTTCTCGACTTTTTCCTTATTCATATCTCTTTATTTTCAACCTTTTTCTTCACATTTACCCTCTCTTCTCTCTTCCTTTCTTTAATCACTCCCTTCTTCTCTCACTCTTTCTATATAAAAAATAAATCCCAACAAACATATGCATTAATTTGAAGCCTCCCTCTACACTTTACGTAATTCTACTACCTTCTTCGTACTATACGTCTCAACTGTTACCACTCTACCCATCCATTCTGTGTGTCCTCAGTAGCCAGGATCACGCGACTAGCTAGTAACTTGCCTGTGAATACTATGATGATGAATAGGCAGTCTGTCTACATTCGCTAAGAAAGTTAAATAAGATTTAATCAACATTCAGTGTGTGTTACCATCTATCAAGTCAGTAACTAACCGAGCGTTGACAGGTTTACGAGTAGTTAGTCAGTCAGTTAGTCATCATCATTAAATAACTTGTCCAGGGGAGAAGTTTGCCACCTAAATAATTCTTCGGAATATCTCTCATAGGCCAGATGTACATTCCTATATAGCTGTCATGCTAAAATCATCAGTTACATCTTGAATCTCTCTTTTCTTTCTTCTTTCAGCTTTCAACAGAGAACATATATTTCACAATCTTTTTCCAGAGATTCCTCTCTCTTGCCATCCCTTCCAATTCTTTCAACGTCTTGCATATTCTTTTAATATCAGTCTTCATCTCTCTTCTTCAGGTATTTCTAGATCTTATCCTACTCCTCTTTCTCTGGTGGTTCCAAAACAATGCCCGTCTTGCAATGTTTCCTGTCGGTCTTCTCAATGTGTATTCTATCCATTGCCAGCGTCTCTTCCTTAGCTATTTTCTCACTGGTATCTGCTTAGTTCTTTCTCTGAGTTCATCCTTTGTAATCTTTTCATAAATCCATCTTCTTAATGATTTTATTATTCTCTTTGCCTGGATACATTTAGTCACAGAACAAATATGTAATGGCTAGCTGAACAGTGCCTACATCTTGTTGTGGGAGAATTCATAGACAAGACATTAACATGGACATAATGTAATCATGGACTACGACTTCTGGGCATGGATGTTCAAGTTAGACAATAATAAGTCACGGGTTATACAATAAATTGTGGTACGAATTAGCGTTATGCATAAGCGTTCGGCTATCGATTCGGACATAAGTGACTTGTGGGTTAGATCCCACACTCGACGTTCCCCGTCTGAGGAAAGGAATTTGCCATCCTACATCCGGCTCAATAGGTAGAGAAATGTAAAGTAACAGACATTTAATGCCATAAGGTCTGGCAATGCTACGAGATTTTATATGTATGTATATATATATGTTATAGATAACTTGCGTATGTATAATATTTCATGATTTCTTCTTCTTCTTCTTCTTCTTCTTCTTCTTCTTCGAACGTTCCATGTTGACCACTCTGTGTGATTTGTATGTGATCTGAGTCTAAGAGCGATTGTACGTTGTGCCAATTATGCGCCTAGTAGTAGGCCAGCACATCCGATTTCTACGCTGCTTTTTATTTACTAGGGTAGCATCCTAAGGGCCTACATCAGTCACCTCTTACGACATGCATTGTAGGTCGCAGTACTCTTTGCTTCCCTTGCGGGTTCCAGCACCACACAGGCGTAATTTCATGTCCAATGATATATGTCACATATGATATAAAAATGATATATGTCACTATGATATAAAAATGATATATGTCACATATGATATAAAAATGATATATGTCACATATGATATAAAAATGATATATGTCACATATGATATAAAAATGGTACATAGTATGTAACTCTGCTCAAACACGCTCTCTATCAAACAAAGAGACACACTCATGTACAAATGTACAACAGCAAGAAACATATACGTGCACAATTTTTGTGTACGAGATTTTCAAATATCATGACACTATGGTGCAGTATGAGAACTGCGACAGTGTAGTGGTTAGTGTATTCGCTTCTTATGTGCGTGGTTCGGGTTCAAGTTACAATTTCTTCTAGTCCCGGTTATTGCTTCTTGTCCCATTTATAGCTTCTAGTCCCAGTTATTTCTTCTGGTCCCAGTTATTGCTTCTAGTCGCAGTTATTGCTTCTAGTCCCATTTATAGCTTCTAGTCGCAGTTATTGCTTCTAGTCCCAGTTATTGTTTCTAGTCCCATTTATAGCTTCTAGTCCCAGTTATTGCTTCTAATCCCAGTTATTGTTTCTAATCCCAGTTACAGCTTCTAGTCCCAGTTATTGTTTCTAATCCCAGTTACAGCTTCTAGTCCCAGTTATTGCTTCTAATCCCAGTTACAGCTTCTAGTCCCAATTTCTTCTAATCCTAGTTATCGCTTCTAGTCCCATTTACAGCTTCTAGTCCCAGTTATTTCTTCTAGTCCCAGTTATTGCTTCTAGTCCCAGTTATTTCTTCTAGTCCCAGTTATTTCTTCTAGTCCCAGTTATTGCTTCTAGTCCCGGTTGTATGCTTCTAGTCCCAGTTATTGCTTCTAATCCCAGTTATAGCTTCTAGTCCCAATTTCTTCTAATCCTAGTTATCGCTTCTAGTCCCATTTATAGCTTCTAGTCCCAGTTATAGCTTCTAGTCCCAATTTCTTCTAATCCTAGTTATCGCTTCTAGTCCCATTTGCTTCTAATTCCATATATTGCTACCGTCTGGGTATATATTTTCCGCTCTTTCTATACCGATTTCGTCTGCCTGCCCTAGAGGCCCCATCTTACACCACGCGACTCATCCCCTGTCCTCCAGAGCTGCCCCGCCCCTGTCTCATCCAACTTGTTTTCATCGTGTCTACCGAAGCGTACACAACAACTTGGGACACGTGATCGAGCTCACTTTGTCAGGCCTTTCGTTCATTATGCCCTGTTCGTAGGAGGAGAAAATTACCTTAATGGAGGGTTCACATTCTAATAGAGGTGCCTAGCGCTCAAGGAGGTAGTTTTTGATGATGTCGAGGAGGAAGAGGAATGTGAGAGGAGAGAAAACTGGCACAGTAGAAAGAAAATATAAGGAGTGGTAGACTTGTTAATGGGAGAATGAGAAGTATGCCAAAAAATGAGTTTGAGTAGGGGAGGGGGATGACGGAAGGGGAGAGGATGATGGAAGGGGAGGGGGAGAAATGGTTCATAAAAGCAAGAGTGAGGAGTATGAGAGAGACGATTCTATGATACATACAAAAACATATACAGAAGTTCGCATAAACATAACGATACATGAAAACAGTCTTCTTCTTCTTCTTTGCGTTTGTTCTTTACGACCAATTTTAATCACTCTTTGTGTTATGTTTGATCTTTGCTAAGAACGTGTATACGTTGCACATTGGTTTGATAGGTCCTTAAACGCATATACTTCTACACGTTTAGGACACATGCATCCGATTTCAGCCAAACCTCCTTAATCGCCTCTTACGACATGCGTGGCAGGCAACAGTGGTTCTATTCTTTACACTCAAATTTGGGCCCCGGTAACCATTCGGGCGATTGAAAACAGTAAAAATATAAAAACATAACGAAACACACACAGAAACATATCAAACAAAACGAAACATACAGACATAAATATACAGACATAAATATACAGACATAAATATACAGACATAAATATACAGACATAAATATACAGACATAAATATACAGACATAAATATACAGACATAAATATACAGACATAAATATACAGACATAAATATACAGACATAAATATACAGACATAAATAAAGAAATGGTCTCATAAATATACATACAGAAACATATATAAAAATATATCCTACATACTTCCTGTCGTTCGCTTGAAATATTGTCTACATTTGCAACGTTGTCTCTTGTATAAACTTTACAAAATTATTACATTTCCCGTAGCATTTTCAGATCTTACGGTATGATGTACCTGTCATTCACATTTCTATACCCTAGTGTGCAGGAGGTAGTAGCGCCAATTCCGTTCCTCACATGTGTAACGTCGAGTGTGGGATTGAACCCACATCTGTCTTGTGTCCAAGTCGATAGACGAACGCTCTACACTCTACACTAGTCTGTCCTACACTCAAAAACATACAGAACAGTAAAACGACATACAGAAGGAAGAACTATACAGACACATAATGATACACACAGAACAGTAAAACGACATACAGAAGGAAGAACTATACAGACACATAATGATACACACAGAACAGTAAAACGACATACAGAAGGAGAGAAAAAATACATAAACATAAAAAACACACAGACTAGAGCAACAGAAAGACCATGCAGAGACATTAAAGACTTACAGAGACAGAGATAAAGACAAACTAAAGACATACAGAGACGGACGCAGACAAATTAAAGACATACAGAGACGGAGGCAGACAAACTGAAGACATACAGAGACAGAGGCAGACAAACTAAAGACATACAGAGACGGAGGCAGACAAACTAAAGACATACAGAGACAGAGACAGACAAACTGAAGACATACAGAGACAGAGGCAGACAAACTAAAGACATACAGAGACAGACAAACTGAAGACATACAGAGACGGAGGCAGACAAACTAAAGACATACAGAGACAGAGGCAGACAAACTGAAGACATACAGAGACAGAGGCAGACAAACTAAAGACATACAGAGACAGAGGCAGACAAACTAAAGACATACAGAGACAGAGACAGACAAACTAAAGACATACAGAGACAGAGACAGACAAACTGAAGACATACAGAGACAGAGGCAGACAAACTAAAGACATACAGAGACAGACAAACTGAAGACATACAGAGACAGAGACAGACAAACTAAAGACATACAGAGACAGACAAACTAAAGACATACAGAGATAGAGGCAGACAAACTAAAGATATACAGAGACACAAAGACAAATTAAAGACATACAGAGACAAACAGACAAACTAAAGACATACAGAGATAGAAACAAACAGACAAACTAAAGACATACATTGATAGAGACAAACAGAAAAACTAAAGACATACAGATACAGAGACAAACAAACTAAAAACACACAGAGACAGAGACAAAAAAGACAAACTAAAGACATACAAAGACAAAAAGACAAACTAAAGACAGAGACAAAAAGACAAACTAAAGACAGACAGAGACAACCTAAAGACAGACAGAGAGAGAGAGAGAACAAACTAAAGCATACAGAGACAAAGACAAACAGACAAGCTAAAGATAGACAGAGACAGAGACAAACTAAAGACAGACAGAGACAAAGACAAACTAAAGACAGACAGAGAGAACCTAAAGACAGACAGAGACAAACTAAAGACATACAGAGACAAACAGACAAGCTAAAGACATACAGAGATAGAGACAAACTAAAGACATACAGAGATAGAGACAAACTAAAGACATACAGAGACAAACATACACACTAAAGACATACAGAGACAAACAGATAAGCTAAAGACATACAGAGACAAACAGACAAACTAAAGACATACAGAGACAAACAGACAAACTAAAGACATACAGAGACAAACAGACAAGCTAAAGACATACAGAGACAGAGACAAACATGAAGCAGACAGACAGAGCAGAGACAAACAGACAAACTAAAGACATACAGAGACAGAGACAAACAGACAAACTAAAGACAGACAGAGACAGAGACAAACAAAAATAAAGACATCAGAGACAAACAGACAAACTAAAGACATAAGAGACAGAGACAAACAGGCAAGCTAAAGACAACAGAGAGAGACAAACAGACAAACTAAAGACATACAGAGACAGAGACAAACAGACAAACTAAAGACAGACAAGATACAGAGACAAACAGACAAACTAAAGACATACAGAGACAGAGACAAACAGACAAACTAAAGACAGACAGAGACAGAGACAAACAGACAAACTAAAGACAGACAGAGACAAACAGACAAACTAAAGACAGACAGAGACAAACAGACAAACTAAAGACAGACAGAGACAGAGACAAACAGACAAACTAAAGACAGACAGAGACAGAGACAAACAAACAAACTAAAGACATGCAGAGACAAACAGACAAACTAAAGACATACAGAGACAGAGACAAACAGACAAACTAAAGACAGACAGAGACAGAGACAAACAAACAAACTAAAGACATGCAGAGACAAACAGACAAACTAAAGACATACAGAGACAGAGACAAACAGACAAACTAAAGACATACAGAGACAGAGACAAACAGACAAACTAAAGACAGACAGAGACAAACAGACAAACTAAAGACAGACAGAGACAGAGACAAACAAAGACAGACAGAGACAGAGACAAACAGACAAACTAAAGACAGACAGAGACAAACAGACAAACTAAAGACAGACAGAGACAGAGACAAACAGACAAACTAAAGACAGACAGAGACAGAGACAAACAGACAAACTAAAGACAGACAGAGACAAACAGACAAACTAAAGACAGACAGAGACAGAGACAAACAACAAAATAAAAGATATGCACATTATTTGATGTATTTTACTATTTCAGTATATCTTTGGTCACTTTTTCTATTTTCTCTCTCTCTCTCCTCTCTCTCTCTCTGTTCTCTCTCTCTCTGTTTCTCCTCTCTCCTCTCTGTTTCTCCCTCTGTCTCTCTCCCTCTCTCGTGCATGCCCGCATGTATACATTCACTAAATACACACATCATTGGTAACCCTTCCTTAGCCCTCACGCGCACACACGGGACCTGAGAGAGCGATCTGACCGACCGGCCGATACCGCTACCTCACAAAGAGTGCCCTGCCACGAGAAGATCGGCCACCTGGAAATATTGGTCATTCAGGCAAAGACAATTTGATTTTTAAAGAAAAATTACCCGGATGAGTCAAACATAATTAATATCTGAGCACTGTCTCTCTTTCTCTCTGGGTATACATTAGGACAATCATTCATGGCTGTCTCTCTCTGTCCCTCTACTACTCTCTGACTATCTGTGATTTGCTCTTCATTTCCCGTGTCATGTCCATACGGGTAGGCTATTTCACGTCCAAACTTCTCACGTGTTACTAAGTCAAGCGTATTTGATAAGGTGCGTGCAAAGTGCGTTTGCGTGAGGCAACGGTCGCCTTCTGCGTGTGCGTTAAGACTAGATTTATCTTTTTTTTTTCTCTCCCTCTTTTCTCCTCTGGCTCGCACATTCTATTTCACTCCCTGGTTCACACATTCCCTCTTTCACTCCCTGGCTCAGACATTCTCTCTTTCCCTCTCTGGCTCACACACTCCCTCTTTCACTCTCTGACTCGCACATTCCCTCTTTCCCTCTCTAGCTCGCACCTTCTCTCTTTCCCTCTCTGACTCACACATTCTCTCTTTCTCTGAAATGTGTAGGTTTCATAGTAAAGAAAATAGTATCTACGCTCCTTCATGACGCTCTTACCAGTCAGATAACATAAGCAACTCTCAGAAGACTGTTTATTTAACTCACACAGACAAACAGAAAGCTCCTGACAATTGAAGAACACCATCATCTCACTAAAATATCGATATTGTTTAAGTTCGCTTAGAGGATCGCTAGTCTGTCTAGTCTAGTCTGAAGAGTCTGTCTAGTCTAGTCTGAAGAGTAAAGACAGCTTTTCCCTTGCTGTTGTTCCGAAGAGCGGAAGTTGTTTCTATCTTACTATACCTAGAAGACACAATAACTGAACATAACTGGGTTTGAACCTGTGTCATTGTTGCTGAGAGACCAGTGCTTTAACTGTTCAATGGAACTCTTCGTTATCAATGAACTTCTTCTTCTTTCTTCTTTGCTTTCATTCTTTACGACCAATTTTAATCACTCTTTGTGATATGTTTGATCTTTGCCAAGAATGTGTATACTTTGCACATTAGTTTGGTAGGCCCTAAACGCATATACTTGTACATGTTTAGGACACGTGCATCCGATTTAAGCCAAACCTCCTCAGTCGATTCTGACGACATACGTGGCAGGTAACAGTGGTTCTATTCTTTACACCCCAAGTTTGGGCATCGGTAACCACTCGGGCGTATGAACTTCTTAATGTATGGAACCCTAAAATATTTGTCTAAGAACTACGCCTACTTATTGACCATGTTAATTGCTCAAATATTTGTCTAAGAATTACGCCTACTTATTGACCATGTTAATTGCTCAAATATTTGTCTAAGAACTACGCCTACTTATTGACCATGTTAATTGCTCTATTATTTCCTTTGGTACCTAGAACTGTCCCTGTGACGTAGAGGTTATGTGCTCGTCTCTCGTGCCAACGGTACCAGGTTCGCTCCCTCGTGAAGCCATCTGGATATTTACGAAGAGATCTCTGGTCTCAGTGTAGGTGTGATCGAGTTTCTAGTCCTATCAGAGACGGACGATAAAACATAAGTCCCGTGTTCAATTTGAGCACGCAAAAAAACCAAACATTGGCAGTTCAAAATTGAGAAGAGCAGGCTGGAAAGCCGCTGCCCGGGAAAAATTCATTCCAAAAAGATCATCTTCTGAACGGTACAGGACGCATAAACGACTTCATCATCTGCTGAACCACAACCAACTCTAGATAACTAGGCCAAACAACTGACTCGGGCTCCTGACCTAGATCAGAAAAGGGGCCGGCAAATATAGAGGTTTAATAGAACAATGCAAGCTTTTTTGCAATTTTACTCAATTCTGTGAGTCCATGGTTATTTATTGGTGAAACATATTCATAATATTGATATTCCTTATTGTTAAACTTAACTTGTTGCATAATATAACTTCGATTTAGCATTTTGTGTTGATTTTAAAATGAATTCGTCTATATACACCAATACTGGAATGCGAGGTCACGTGGTGTAGTTGGGGTCTGATTTCCCATAATTCTTTCCTGAGTCCGAAGGCCCATAAGTTTATAGTTGGCTTTGGCTGAACGGTACAGGGGTGCATAAACGACTTCATCATCTTCTGAACGGTACAGGGGTGCATAAACGACTTCATCATCTTCTGAACGGTACAGGATGCATAAACGACTTCATCATCTTCTGAACGGTACAGGGGTGCATAAACGACTTCATCATCTTATGAACGGTACAGGGGTGCATAAACGACTTCATCATCTTATGAACGGTACAGGGGTGCATAAACGACTTCATCATCTTCTGAACGGTACAGGGATGCATAAACAACTTCATCATCTTCTGAACGGTACAGGACGCATAAACATCTTCATCATCTTCTGAACGGTACAGGACGCATAAACATCTTCATCATCTTCTGAACGGTACAGGGGTGCATAAACGACTTCATCATCTTCTGAACGGTACAGGACGCATAAACATCTTCATCATCTTCTGAACGGTACAGGACGCATAAACGTCTTCATCGTCTGCTGAACGATACAAGACGAATAATGCCGGAAACAGGCATCGACATGGATTTGACCGCAGTCAGATCCCCTTTCAGCTCATGTGCACGCGCTCGATAGTCTGGCTTCCGGAAGTACAGCACACAAGCGGTTTGGTGTTGTAATTAATTAAATCCATACTTAAGTGGTCGAGGCTTATTTGAGTGACCTCAGCCGCAGACTATACACGGATTACGCTGAACCCGTATACAACACGATACAACTTTCTTCACCGGATTAAGAGTGGAGTGTTCAGTAGCAAAATGGTGTGAGGGGGAGGAGCAGGGGTATTAGGGATTGTGAGTGGGATGTGGTCGGGTTCCTATAGGGATTAAGTCTTAAGATTCCTTACCAACTGAAGTGAAAGCTCCAAATATAATTAGAACATAGTCATCCGTGAGATACCGGGACCTACAAAGCAAGCAAAGAACAGTACCACTGCAAACTACAAGGCATGTCGTAAGAGGCGACTGATGTAAGACCTAGGGAAGTTACCATAGTAAATAAAAAGCATCGCAGAAATCGAATGTCCTAGAATGAGAAATCTAGTACTCAGGACATGTTCATATGTGCTCCGAGCCTCAGCTCAACAAATCCAGCAGCGCCCAGAAGCACAATACGACAGTTCAATGATGATTAATCCATCTTTTTTTTTTTTTACATATTTGGTATACAGTTCCTTTCGGGTTGTACCAATATCGACACCAATCTCTCTCTTTGTTCAGCGTCTGGGATTCACATCATTGAAACTCCTCTGTTCGGAAAGACTATCTCGGTGCGTTAAGAATGTCATTTCGGTACATAGCAGTTCTCTTTATAGTTTTCTATGGTAGCAAGTAGGTCAATCTATTAGCTCGATCATTATCCCTGACTACACAGGGATGAAAATGACGGAGATTTCTCTGATCCCAATCTATCTATCTGTACCAGTAACTCTACCCAGTTTCGTCTTACTATTCATGTTTACGAATAACACACAAATACAAGTTGTTAGAATACAGGCATCAACACACCTTGTTATCGACATTGTATATGTATGCAACAGACGGGAAGATGCGTCCATATAGCAAATATTATTCAAACACGATGGAGGTAACATCATTTTGTGTGGTGGTTTCAGCCATAGACATTATGAACTAGCACTTCTGTACATAACCTGTTGTGTATATGCTGACATTTTTGCCCATATATTGCCCAGGTATTGTCAATTTTACCCGCATGTTGCCATGTAATATTACTTTTACCCACATTTTGTCCATTTTATGTCACCGTTGCTAAACATTTTGTACACTTACTTTAGTTTTTGCCCACATTTTGTCCATCTAATGTCCCTTTTACCCACATGTTGCCCATTTAATATTACTTGTACCCACATTTTCTCCATGTCGTTTGTGTTTGATATTATCAACATTCCCCGTATCGTACATTTGCCTCATATTTATGTTGTTATTTTGATCGTTGATGTCTTTGTTGACGTGGAACGACACTTGACAATACTCTTTATTAAAATGTTGTAAATATATTACAAATCTCGTTTTCAGGATGACGAACCAAACCAAGTCTCCGTCGGATTAGCCTTCCTTACCCCACCAGGTTCTCTATTGTACTGTTCCGCTAAGCGGGTTCCTGAAAACCGACATTGTACTTGGTGGCGAAGCTATCGCTTGCCGCCGAGTGGCTCAATAGAAAGACTTGGCATTGATATCGGAAATACTCTATTTCACTCTATTCAGAGTTAGCAGGCATTAGTCGTCCGTCTATTATAGCTGGAGTTTTTCTCAATCGTATCGCCTGCTCAGAAACTATTTCACTTCTATTCAAAGGTCCAGGTTTGATCCTTTCAGACGCGCTAGATTCTCCCCAACTTGTGATCCGCCAGTACAGCTCCTGCTGTGAGACACCCGACGCATGACGGGGTGGATGTCTTGCCATACTTCATCTCTTTATGAAACTTGGGTGTTAGCTTCGGGGGACGGAGGATTTCAGCGGACGGTTATCTCGTGGTCTCAACAAGAGAGGGAGTGACGGTCACGAATGTACGAAACATCTTAACGATAATATCTCTTACCCTGGACAACGGTTTTCTCGAGAGACAACAATGAGCCCGTCTCTTTGAAGCTGCTGCTAAAAGGGTTGGTGCAAGACTTCCTGCAGCTTCATAGTGGTATAGGAATCCAAGAAGAATTTGTCTCTGCGGGACATCTCATGTCCTGCAGATACATCTCAGCTTTCTGGACATTAGTGTCTCCACATGATGTTTTCATGTCCTACAAATGAGTACTTGGAGTAAAATGGTAATACTCGATCAGATATACCAGAGTAACCTAGGTTTTATCGTCCCTCTTCGATAGGAGTAGGAACTCGATTTAAACTACACTGAGATCAGGGATCTCTGAAAAATATCTAGATGGCTCCACGAGGGATTGAACCTGGTACCTTTGATATGAGAGACAAGCATCTAGCCTCTACCCCACATAATTCAATTAGAGCACGTAAAAGAACCCTTGGCAGTTCAAAATGGATAAGAGCAGGCTGGAAAATCGCTGCCTAGGGTAAATTCATTACAAAAAATTAGCAATAAAATTTCTAAAAAAATTTCTCACCATCTTCAAAATTACACCAGTAACCCTCGCCAGTGCTACGGAGTTCTTGCACTGCAGCTGAGATCTTCCTGTGTAAGAAATAGATCTGAGTACACATGGTTACTCACCGAAGTGTAATGATGATGTTCCTATCAGTCAATCAATAAATATCATCTTTAGTTTAATAAACCGCCCAAGTGGTTACCGGGTCCCAAATTTGGAGTGTAAAGAATAGAACCACTGTTACCTGCCACGCATGTCGTAAGAGGTGACTAAGGAGGTTTAGCTGAAATCCGATGCACGTGTCCTAAACGTGTAGAAGTCTATGCGTTTAGGGCCTACCAAACCAATGTGCAACGTATACACGTTCTTGGCACAGATCAAACATATCACAAAGAGTGATTAAAAGTGGTCGTAAAGAACGAACGTAAAGAAGAAGAAGTTAAATAAAAAGATGGTATCTCAGTCTGCTATGCTGACAATACACTTCGTTTTTCTGATGTTTCAGATGTAATGTTTCTCATTGTATTGTGTATTTCCTAGCGACAAACCTATTTGCATCGTCTTAGTTTCTGTGTATATCCTGTTGAGGTAATTGTGCCCCCTTCATTGCTAATATATCTGTCTTATCATTGCCAGATCTGTTGTAGTGAAATATGATTAACTGTATCACAGCTCTGTTAAACTGCTGGCGTAGAATGTATAGCGTTTCTTACAGGCTGTTTAGTTCGACATTTTTATGTTTCCTTAGTTTCTCAACAACAGATAGCGCATGAGTAAAAAGAATTATTTGATTCTTTGTGATTTTTTTCTTTCATTAGAGTTTCTGTTGCATTTTTAAATGCACCTGCTTCTTCTTTACGGTTGATGTTAGTAGTCGGGTAAGCTGCAGTAAAATTATATACTAATATTCTTTTTCGTCTTCTGCGTTTGTTCTTTTCACTAATTTTTAGCATCTCTTTGTGGCCCCTCTATGTAACCCCTCTTTGTGGCTCCTCTATGTAACCCTCTTGTGGCCCTCTATGTAACCCCTCTTTGTGGCCCCTCTATGTAACCCCTCTTTGTGGCCCCTCTATGTAAGCCCCTCTTGTGGCCCCTCTATGAGCCCTCTTTGTGGCCCCTCTATGTAGCCCCTCTTTGTGGCTCCTCTATGTAACCCCTCTTTGTGGCTCCTCTATGTAACCCCTGGTCTGTGCCCTCTTGTGGCCCTCTATGTAACCCTCTTGTGGCTCCTCTATGTAACCCCTCTTTGTGGCTCCTCTATGTAACCCCTCTTTGTGGCTCCTCTATGTAACCCCTCTTTGTGGTCAATCTTTGTGGACCCTTTTGTGGCCCCTCTTGTGGCCTGTTTGTGGTTTTAGTCGAAGAACAGGAGTACGATATGCTGCTAGTTTACAGCACTTTACAAAGAGCTGTACCAAGTATCAAGTCTCGACTATCGACATCGAAACATAAGCTAAGATAATTCTACAACGTACAAAAACTGGATTTTAAAAAAACCGTTCGAACCAACAGGTCAGTATCAAATAAAGGATAAAAGTTCGTTTTGTATCCCGTGTTGTCTTGTTTACTTGTCTTATCATATAAATGCTTGTTTTTTTTTAAACACTTTATAAAACTAGCTTCCTTCGTGTGCAGAGGCACCCAATGGTGTCAGGGCTGCAAGGGAGCAAAGAATAGTACTATCTACAAGGCATGTCGATGGGGGACTGATGTAGGACCTAGGGAATCTACTCTAGTAATTAAAAAGCATCGCGAAAATCGAATGTGGTGGCCTACTTGTAGGCGTATAGCTAACACAACGTAAATCGCTCTTAGGCTCATCTCACATACAAATCATACAGAGCGGTTGAACGTTCGAAGAAGCAGAAGAAGATGAAGTGTACAGATGTTTAGTATTTATTCTAAAGTTGTTAGAGAAATGAACTCTTCTTACTAAAAAATCTTGTTTGTGTGTTACACAGATTTCCAAATTCAGAAATATTCCACTTCCTACATGTTCGTTTGAATTAGTTGTTGATAAGTTTGTATGTACGTAGTCATATGTTCGTAAGTAATGTTTCTCTCTCTACATTCCGCTTTCTAGATCTTCTTTGTAGTTCAGTCTGAATTTTTTCTCTTAATATCAGAAATGCTGTCTATCATTTCCAGGAAATTGTTTTTTTCCCCACTAGATCGTAAGCTAACATGTGTGGATTTGCTTTGTATGTGATGTATTGTTTAAAGGTTGATATTCTAGCTGATGTTGTATTGTTTGAAGGTTGATATTGTATTTGATGTTGTATTGTTTGAAGGTTGATATTGTAGTTGATGTAGTATTGTTTGAAGGTTGATATTGTAGTTGATGTTGTATTGTTTGAAGGTTGATATTGAAGTTGATGTTGTATTGTTTGAAAGTTGATATTGAAGTTGATGTTGTATTGTTTGAAAGTTGATATTGTAGTTGATGTTGTATTGTTTGAAAGTTGATATTGAAGTTGATGTTGTATTGTTTGAAAGTTGATATTGAAGTTGATGTTGTATTGTTTGAAGGTTGATATTGAAGTTGATGTTGTATTGTTTGAAGGTTGATATTGAAGTTGATGTTGTATTGTTTGAAGGTTGATATTGTAGTTGATGTTGTATTGTTTGAAGGTTGATATTGAAGTTGATGTTGTATTGTTTGAAGGTTGATATTGAAGTTGATGTTGTATTGTTTGAAAGTTGATATTGTAGTTGATGTTGTATTGTTTGAAAGTTGATATTGTAGTTGATGTTGTATTGTTTGAAGGTTGATATTGTAGTTGATGTTGTATTGTTTGAAGGTTGATATTGTAGTTGATGTTGTATTGTTTGAAGGTTGATATTGTAGTTGATGTTGTATTGTTTGAAAGTTGATATTGAAGTTGATGTTGTATTGTTTGAAGGTTGATATTGAAGTTGATGTTGTATTGTTTGAAGGTTGATTTTGAAGTTGATGTTGTATTGTTTGAAGGTTGATATTGAAGTTGATGTTGTATTATTTGAAGGTTGATATTGAAGTTGATGTTGTATTGTTTGAAGGTTGATATTGAAGTTGATGTAGTACTACGTTCTCCTTTATTGAAAAAGACTTTCTAATATTGCCCAGTTTGGGAATTCAGCACCCCCCTCCCCCCCAAACTATTCGACTCATAATGTTAATTTTTTCTTATTCGAGCTCTCCATATCGACCACATGTTAAATAAACCACTCTGTTATTTGTATATGATCTGAGCCTAAGAACGTCTGTACGTTGTGCTAGTTATGCGCCTACAAGCAGGCCAGCACATCCGATTCCCGAGAAGCTTTTTATTTACTAGGTAGCTTCCTAGGCCCTACCTAAGTCGCCTCTTACGACATGCTTTGTATGTAGCAGTGTTACTATTCTTTTCTCCCCTTTCGAGCCTCGACAAGACACAGGCGATAATGTTTATTTCAAATGAGTTCAGTAAATTTGCTTGTTTTTGAGTAGGTAATACCTTCCACGGTAGTTTCTCGGTGTTTCCCCTTGATTTCTTAGAAGCATTTATTTACTTGCAACTTTGTGTAGGAAATGAATAAGATAGTGCATTCTCTGCCTCTAACAGACAATTAAGTGATTAATTTTGTCAAGTCAAACTGTTCAACTCGTGAAGTGTGCCGCTAGGGCGGTCTCAGATATCCTGAAGGAGCATCTCAACTTTCGTTCAGTAGGAGAAGAGGTTTGAGGTCTTCATTAGATGCGACAAAGCTCACATTCAAGTGGCCATTACTGGAACGATATCAACATCTGACCTGAGAGCAAGTGTTGATCAACTATCGACAATTTGGTCAAATGTGTTTGAAAACACTGTCGTGACAAAATGTTTAACAGAAACTCAATTCTGAAAATGTGTTTGGAGACAATTAGGTCGTGAAACTATTCTTTGTTATTTGTTGTAGTCTCAGGGAACACCAGGTTCCAGCTTTCTATACAGATGTCAATGGTGCGCATATAACAAAGAATACCGCCCGAGTGGTTACCGGGGCCCAAATTTGGGGTGTAAAGAATAGAACCACTGGTACCTGCCATGCATGTCGTAAGAGACGACTAAGGAGGTTTGGCTGAAATCGGATGCACATGTCCTAAACGTGTAGAAGTCTATGTCTCCATCGATAATCATCTACTAAATCAAGTAAAAGATTTCACATACCTGGGAGCATTTTTTCAGCAAATGGAAGAATAACTAATGAAATTCAACACAGATGCAACAAAGCAAATCAAATGATAGGGCAAATGGCGCCAATTTTAAGATGCAAACACGTCACCATGAACACAAAAAGAGCAATGTTCAACACAATCTTTCTCCCCACATTATGTTACCAGTGCCAAACCTGGACGCTGACAACAAACGATAGAAGAAAACTAGTCACAACAGAGATGAAGTGTCTACGCAGAATGCTGGTGTAACAAGAAGAGACTGGTTGAGAAATGAAGACATCAGGAAAAAAATGGGTACAACATCAGTACTAGACTTCATCAAGAAACAACAAATTAAATGGTTCGGTCACGTAAGCAGATTACCATCAGACAGTGCACCCTAAAGAGCAATGCTGCTCCGATACAATGGGTACAAAGCAAAAGGCCGGCCACGCAAAAGATGGACCTCAGAGATAACAGAGGCGACGAAAGAGACTATCTACGAAGCGCATACTAGGGCCCGTTTTAGAAATCTCTTCCTGACCTGACGCTGTGAGGCATACAGGATTCGAGAAAGAAGAAGAAGAAGAAGAAGTCTATGCGTTTAGGGGCCTACCAAACCAATGTGCAACGTATACACGTTCTTGGCAAAGATCAAACATATCACAAAGAGTGATTAAAATTGGTCGTAAAGAACGAACGCAAAGAAGAAGAGAAAAACAAAGAATACATTCAGTATAGTTTTATCTACAACACCAAGTACTTTTTCTTCTTCTTCTTGTTTGTTCACCTGCTGTGAATTCAGGCGTAATCAATGCGCCTGGTATGGCACTTTTGACTGATTTTTTCTGATGGCTTACTTTCCTAATATCAGTCTCCTGCCATACAGGCTTGCCATCTCCGAATGCAGAGGTATCAACAAGTACTAAAATTTACGTGCCTGTCCCGTAACACCAAGATCGCAATATACAAAACTATATTGTTAATTCATCAATAAAATCAATTTTTCTATACGGAAAAGAAGTATGGAACAGACCAAAACACGATGAAACATTATTACAGACCTTTGAAAACAGAACCTTAACACGAATATTTGGGATAAACAAGGATGAAAATAATGAAGATAGGAGAAGGAAAAATAATAAGGATATGTATAATTTATGTATAATCATGATGACCAAGAAACATAGTGAAGACCAACATTTATATTTGAATACACAAAAAACAAAAATCATGTCAATAACAAAGCAAAGGCTCACTAACATCCAAATAAACAATGAAGAACTCCAATGTGTAGAGAGCTATGAATATCTGGGCTCAATAATTAACAATAACGGTGATTGCTCCATAGAGATCTCAAGAAGATTGACAATAGCAATCAAGAAGTTAAACACAATGAAGAACATGTGGCAAAGCACCAGCAAAATACTAAAATTAAAAATATTTAGAACATGCATTTTCCCAGTGACTACTTATGGTTGCGAATCATGGACTATTACACAAAAATTAATAACGAAAATCCAGTCCTTCGAAACTAAATGCTACAGAAAGATCCTACGAATACCATGGACAGAAAAAGAAAGAACACTGATGTCCTGAAAGAACTAAATGTTAAAGAGAATTGGCTGATAAACAACATACTATACAGAAAAATTACATACTTTGGTCACATCAAGCGTCACGATGGCCTGGAAAGAACAATACTAGAGGGCAGGGTCCCAGGACGCAGAAGCAGACCAAGAAGAAGATGGCTAAAAGATATTAAAGAAACCATGAACATGACCATCGACGAAGTGGGTGAACTGGCTAGAGACAGAGTGAATTTCAGATGTGCTGCAAAGAGAGCAACGTCCTATAAAGGATACGCACCTTGATGATGATAATTTATTTAAATCACCATTAATTATTACCCCCATGATGAAGTTTAATAGAATACTATGTCTAACGAACACTGAACAATGACAAGAACAGATAGCCTTAAACTGTATCTACATAAAAATAATAATAAAAGGTAAGATTCCACAAGGCAGATGCAGAAAACGATGGAGATATAACATTGAAGTAGAGATCTAGAAATACTAGGAGTTAACAAGTGAGATAATCATCCATAATCACTAAGTTAGGATAGTTGATAAATATATGTCACATAGTAGATGGTCACAGCACTAAGGATATCGTTTACGTACAGCTGGACTATGTGAATGTTTGAGGAAAACCACTTAGATTTAATAATATGTACAAGAGTTATATGAACTAGACATTGGGTATATACCATTCTTCTTCTTTGCATTCGTTCTTTACGACCAATTTTAATCAATCTTTGTGATATGTTTGATCTTTGCCAAGAACGTGTATACGTTGTACATTGGTTTGTAAGCCCTAAACGTATAGATTTCTACACGTTTAGGACATATGCATCCGATTTCATCCAAACCTCCTTAGCCGCCTCTTACGACATGCGTGGCAGGTAACAGTGGTTCTATTCTTTACACCCCAAATTTGGGCCCCGGTAACCACTCGGGCGGGACACATACTCAATCTTAGGGGAACTTTAGCTGCGACGGCGCCAAGTGGTCATTAATGAATATCTTAAGTAATGTGAAGCTGAACTCCTGCAACATACAATAAGGGTTTGAAAGGGGTTTTAAAGACGAAGGATTAACTTCACTGCACCGGGTTTTACCCCACATGACTCGGTCCCTCTCCGCAGAAATGGTACGCCACATGCCGAGAGTATTGCATAAAGCACGAACTCCTAGCTCCGGAACAATTATAGGGATCTCTGGGGAAAATGCATCGTGAACAGAAAGTCGTGACCGGATTCGAACCCACGACATTCGAAAAGAAAGCGAATGCTTAACCACTTAGCCACAGAGAGAAGGAGATACTGTACTTGATCACCTTTAACAATGCTGGGGTATAGAAACGGACAGTAAGTATTAGATAAACTGTCTAACAGTCCCAGTGAACAATCTTGGCGGTTAGATCTGAACAAGTACCATTCGAATATGACAGATGTTTGTAACAAAACTACATCTTTCGTTACTGGGCGCTAATGGTGCACTCCTGCAGGTCATGTCCTGTCCTTCTCTCCAAGTTGTCTTCACTTTGATATCGCTGACGTCATCTGTTCCGTTTGCCTGCAGTGCTTGTCGTGCAACCAGATCTCATCAACTTTCCCGCCAGAATTCGTGCCCTCTCTCGCCACGGCAAGAGCTCTAATTGCAGGCGATAATGAGGGCAGTTATTTCCTTGTCAATCTCTCTCTAGACTGGACAAGGACACGGCATGGTGAACCTCGCTCGTGGCATTCGTCGGCAAACAGCCAATCAAGCATGAGCATGATCGGGCTTTAGATTAACGCCATAATCGGATGATTTTTTAATTGATTGTATCAGTCATTTGCTAGTTAATGATGATGTTATTATCTGATGCTACCGCTGCTACAACTGCTGCAGCTGTTCTCGCCACTATCACAACAATGGCTACAAAAATAGCTACCGCCGCTGTTGTCGTCGTCATCTCATCAAATACAAAAAACAACTACCGCAGTGTTGATTTTGTAACCACAATAATCACTACCACAACTATTGTGGCTGCTGTTGTTGTTTCTACAACCACTAATGCTGTAACTGTTGCAACTAGCATACATATCTATACTATTATTTATGTCTTATGTTATTATTGTGATTACAACTTTCTGATACGCCCACTGTGACCATTACTACTACAATAACTATGCCACTACTACAACATAACTATGCCACTACTACACATAACTATGACCACTACTACAACAATAACTATGACCACTACAACAATAACTTGACCACTACTACTACATAACTATGACCATTACTGCAACAATAACTATGCCCACTACACACATAACTATGCCACTACTCAACAATAACTATGACCACTACTACAACAATAACTATGACCACTACTACAACAATAACTATGACCACTACTACAACAATAACTATGACCATTACTACAACAATAACTATGCCCACTACTACTACAACAATAACTATGCCCACTACTACTACAACAATAACTATGACCACTACTACAACAATAACTGTGACCACTACTACAACAATAACTATGACCATTACTACACAATACTATGCCCATACTACAACAATAACTATGCCACTACTACACTACATGACCATTACTCAACAATAACTATGCCCACTAACAACAATAACTATGCCACTACTAACAATAACTATGACCACTACTACAACAATAACTATGACCACTACTACAACAATAACTATGACCATTACTACAACAATAACTATGCCCACTACTACAACAATAACTATGCCCACTACTACTACAACAATAACTATGCCACTACTACAAAAATAACTATGCCCACTACTACAACAATAACTATGCCCACTACTACTACAACAATAACTATGCCCACTACTACAACAATAACTATGCCCACTACTACAACAATAACTATGACCACTACTACTACAACAATAACTATGACCCTTTGCACAATAACTATGCCACTACACAACAATAACTATGACCACTACTACAACAATAACTATGACCATTACACACATACTATGACCTTACTACAACAATAACTATGCCCACTACTACTACAACAATAACTATGCCAACTACTACTACAACAATAACTATGCCCACTACTACTACAACAATAACTATGCCAACTACTACTACAACAATAACTATGCCACTACTACACATAACTATGCCCAACTACAAACTACTCATCATACTACACTACAACAATAACTATCATCACTACCCTACAACAATACTATCATACTACTACAAGAATAACTATGACCACTACTACGACAACAACTATGACCATTACTACAACTATAAGTATGACTACTACTACTACTACTACAATAACTATGACCACTACTACTGCAACGCATGTGACAACGACTTCAGCAGCAGCTATTACTGTAACATCAACGACAATGACTAGCCACATTCTACCATTAACTCCTTTATTTCACATGTTATTACAACTATTACCATTATTATACTACTAACTACTCACAACTACTCCTACAACTACTCCTACAACTACTCTACAACTACCTACAACTACTCCTACAACTACTCCACAACTACCTTATAACATGACTATAATTACTCCTACAACTACTCCTATAACTACTCCTACAACTACTCCTACAACTACTCCTACAACTACTCCTACAACTACTCCTATAACAATGACTACAACTACTCCTACAATTTACTCCTATAACAATGACTACAACTACTCCCTACAACTACTCCTACAACTACTCCTACAACTACTCCTATAACAATGACCACAACTACTCCTATAACCACAACAACCACTACTAGTGTTATATATAAGGGAATAAGACCTCTGTAAGACGAGGGACAGTTCTTTTCAATCTAAGGAAGTGCCTTCTGTTGTGTATATCGGAGCGCGCAGTCCAACAAACATGAAAAATGAAGAATTAAATCCTTTCGGATAATCCACGATAATGAAGTGTGAGCTCGGTTTGTTATATATGTGTGTACTCTTTGTCTGGTAGGGAAGCTACGGAAATCTTCCATTTTCTATCTCTATCCCTCTTTCTCTCTCTCTCATATGTATACACACAAACAAACACACACACAGAAACACACACACTAACACGCATAAACACACACGCACACAAATACACACACAAACACACCAACACACACACAAACCACACACACACGTACACACACAAACACAATACACATACACACACAGAAACATACACAGACACACACAGTCACACACACAGAGAGACATCAGCTATGAATATTAAATACAAGAAACATAAAAATTGTTTTCCCTGGAATGTCTCCCAGATTGTTCTCCCAGGCAGACCCTAACGATCAAGTCTACATTCTCCTCCGAGATGAAGATATGAACAGAACCAAGTTTGTCGCTCGCTACATGATTGCATCGATCACCATATTGTCTCAACTATTATGACGCCCTCGGCGAAGAGACCGCGATTCTGATTTGACCGACGGTCATTATTCTTGCGGACCAGTGAGTGGACATGGATCGATTTTCTCACATACCGCGGGAGTTGTCAGGTGCGCGAGACCGTCTCATAGATTTTTAGAAATCAGATCAAGGTCAAGGCTAAAGAGAGCAAACAACGGAAATGTGTTGGTACTGTCGAGCTATTCTTAAATATCTGTACTCAGGACTTCTTCTATACAGGACAAGTACTCAAATCTTCTATACAGGACATGTACTCAAATCTTCTATACATGATATGTACTCAAATCTTCTATACAGGACATGTACTCAAATCTTCTATACAGGATATATACTCAAATCTTCTATACGGGATATGTACTCAAATCTTCTATACAGGATATGTACTCAAATCTTCTATACGGGATATGTACTCAAATCTTCTATACAGGATATGTACTCAAATCTTCTATACAGGATATGTACTCAAATCTTCTATACGGGATATGTACTCAAATCTTTTATACAGGATATGTACTCAAATCTTCTATACGGGATATGTACTCAAATCTTCTATACAGGATATGTACTCAAATCTTCTATACGGATATGACTCAAATCTTTTATACAGGATATGTACTCAAATCTTCTATACGGGATATGTACTCAAATCTATACGGGATATGTACTCAAATCTTCTATACAGGACATGTACTCAAATCTTCTATACAGGACATGTACTCAAATCTTCTATACAGGATATGTACTCAAATCTTCTATACAGGATATGTACTCAAATCTTCTATACAGGATATGTACTCAAATCTTCTATACAGGATATGTACTCAAATCTTCTATACAGGATATGTACTCAAATCTTCTATACAGGATATGTACTCAAATCTTCTATACGGGATGTGTACTCAAATCTTCTATACAGGATATGTACTCAAATCTTCTATACAGGATATGTACTCAAATCGTCTATACAGGATATGTACTCAAATCTTCTATACAGGATATGTACTCAAATCTTCTATACAGGATATGTACTCAAATCTTCTATACAGGATATGTACTCAAATCTTCTATACAGGATATGTACTCAAATCTTCTATACAGGATATGTACTCAAATCTTCTATACAGGATATGTACTCAAATCTTCTATACGGGATATGTACTCAAATCTTCTATACAGGATATGTACTCAAATTTCTATACGGATATGTACTCAAATCTTCTATAGGATATGTACTCAAATCTTCTATACGGGATATGTACCAAATCTTCTATACGGGATATGTACTCAAATCTTCTATAAGATATGTACTCAAATCTTCTATACAGGATATGTACTCAAATCTTCTATACAGGATATGTACTCAAATCTTCTATACGGGATATGTACTCAAATCTTCTATACAGGATATGTACTTTAAATCTTCTATAGGGACATGTACTCAAATCTTCTATACAGACATGTACTCAAATCTTCTATACAGGATATGTACTCAAATCTTCTATACGGGATATGTACTCAAATCTTCTATACAGGATATGTACTCAAATCTTCTATACAGGATATGTACTCAAATCTTCTATACGGGACAAGTACTCAAATCTTCTATACAGGATATGTACTCAAATCTTCTATACAGGATATGTACTCAAATCTTCTATACGGGATATGTACTCAAATCTTCTATACGGATATGCTCAAATCTTCTATACGGATATGTACTCAAATCTTCTATACAGGATATGTACTCAAATCTTCTATACAGGATATGTACTCAAATCTTCTATACAGGATATGTACTCAAATCTTCTATGCAGGATATGTACTCAAATCTTCTATACAGGATATGTACTCAAATCTTCTATACAGGATATGTACTCAAATCTTCTATAAGGGACAAGTACTCAAATCTTCTATAAGGGACAAGTACATATATCTTCTATATAGGACAAATATTCAAATCTTCTATACGGGATATGTACTCAAATCTTCTATACGGGATATGTACTCAAATCTTCTATACGGGATATGTACTCAAATCTTCTATACGGGATATGTACTCAAATCTTCTATACAGGATATGTACTCAAATCTTCTATACAGGATATGTACTCAAATCTTCTATACAGGATATGTACTCAAATCTTCTATGCAGGATATGTACTCAAATCTTCTATACAGGATATGTACTCAAATCTTCTATACAGGATATGTACTCAAATCTTCTATAAGGGACAAGTACTCAAATCTTCTATAAGGGACAAGTACATATATCTTCTATATAGGACAAATATTCAAATCTTCTATACGGGACATGTACTCAAATCTTCTATACGGGACAAGTACTCAAATCTTATGTCCTGGACAAGTAGCTAAATCTTATATACGGGAGAAGTACTTATATCTTTTATATATATCTAATCCCAACAACATCGAGTCAGTATATAGCACAACAGTTAGTCAGTCTTTATCACAACAGTTAGTCAGTGTATAGCACAACAGTTAGTGTATATCACACCAGTTAGTCAGTATATAGCACAACAGTTAGTCAGTATATAGCACAACAGTTAGTCAGTATATAGCACAATAATTAGTCAGTATATAGCACAACAGTTAGTCAGTCTCTATCCCAACAGTTAGTCAGTGTATATCACAACAGTCAGTGTATATCACAACAGTTAGTCAGTATATAGCCCAACAGTTAGTCAGTCTCTATCACAACAATTAGTCAGTATATAGCACAACAGTTAGTCAGTCTCTATCACAACAGTTAGTCAGTGTATATCACAACAGTCAGTGTATATCACAACAGTTAGTCAGTCTCTATCACAACAGTTAGTCAGTATATATCACAACAGTTAGTCAGTGTCTATCACAACAGTTAGTCAGTATCTATCACAACAGTTAGTCAGTGTCTATCACAACAGTTAGTCAGTATCTATCACAACAGTTAGTCAGTATCTATCACAACAGTTAGTCAGTGTCTATCACAACAGTTAGTCAGTATCTATCACAACAGTTAGTCAGTGTATATCACAACAGTTAGTCAGTATCTATCACAACAGTTAGTCAGTGTCTATCACAACAGTTAGTCAGTGTCTATCACAACAGTTAGTCAGTATATAGCACAAAAGTCGGTATCTAGTTCAACTTTTAATCAGTACATGATGAACAGCATAGGCGTTCATAATTTAAAGCAGGAGAGGTGGGGTGGGGGAAGGGGGGCCGCAAGTGCCACCTTTGGAAAGACTTGCTTTTTCATAACATAGCCTTATGCGAACCTGATCTTCTTCATTTCTGCGTGGTTTATTTTAAGAACTCCAATTTCAAAAATTCATTTTGCTCCCTCCAAATTGATGGAAACGCCCATGCTGAACATTATTCTCTCAACAATCAGTCAGCGACAAGCAGAACGATCCGTCAATCATATCTTGTTCAACCTGTAGCTAGTATCTAACTTAATATTCAGTCTGTACTTAACAGAACATTAGACAAATGACTAGAAGAGATGGAGATATATTAATACCAAAATGAAGTTAGAAATAAATGAGCTACTCACGCTTGGTATGTTCTCCTGGTTACAAATTCCTTCGCTGAGTAACCGATCTCGGATCTCCCAGGCGAAGATGCTGGGACACTCACGTTTGTAGTGCGCTATCCTTCCGACCACATCATTTGTGGCCACGCGCGGTTTAGAGCCACCTATTGCACGCGGTCTGATGCTACCTGTCTCGTAGTAGCGTCCTAGAATCTTGCTGACACAACCGTTAGAGACCTGCACAGATGACATTTTGGAAATTACAGGTATCAGTGAGGTGTGAGAATTGTCTCTTAAGTTACAGGTAGGAGTCAGAGGTGATAGAATATTTCAGGGACACTTAACAATCACATACTGCTTTCTCTTCTTCAAACGCTCTATATATATATCAATTGTTAACCACTCTGTGTGATTTGTATGTGATCTAAGCCTAAGAGCGATTGTACGTTGTACCATTTATGCCCCTACAAGTTGACCAGAACATCCGATTTCTGCAATGTTTTTATTTACTAGGTAATTTCCTAGGTCCTACATCAGTCACCGTCACCTCTTATGACATGCCTTGTAGGTCACAGTGGTACTATTGTTTACTTCCTGGGCTGGCCCCAGCACCACACGGGAGAATCACATACTATATACAATCTCATCAACATCTAGTAGCTTGTCATATATATAACCTTGCAACAATAACAGTCATTCTTAAGATGTCTTTGTTATAAGTCAAATGTTTGAGATGGTTCCCATTGTCATTTAGTAAACGGTGAGAATATTATTTAGGAATTATATTTTGTATTTTTTTACCTCGTGAATTTAGCCAGTTGCAACGGCTTTCCAGCTTGCTCTTCTCGATTTTGAACTGAAAATTGGTCTCTTTTACGTGCTCAACTCGAACACGGACCTACGTTTTATCGTCCGTCTCCGATAGGACTAGAAACTCGATCTCACCTACACTGAGATCGGGGATCTCTTGAAAAATATTCCAATGGCTCCACGAGGGAGAGAAACAAGTACATTTAGAACAAAAAGCGATAATCTAGCCTCTCTACGCTACAAAGACCCCCACGTAAACATGTAACAAAAAGCGATCATCTAGCCTTCTACGCTACAAGACCCCACGTAAAATGTAACAGCGAAACTCTATCGATGTAAACAGTAACAAAGCGATCATCTAGTCTCTTAATATTCAGTATATATATTGGAACTGCAGTAAAACTATTTGATTGGCAAAAACGTAATTACAAAGTACTGTAGTTTTACAAATTACAAAAACAATTTAGGTAAGTGTTGTAGTTAATGTGTGGTGTATGTAATTTCGTCACTATTGTTTTAATTTCTTAGATACGTTTGTATTTGGTCGTCCATTTGTGTTTCATTTTAATTTGTCACTCCTGTTTGTTCGTTTGCTTGATAAAGGCCTTGTTGGTCGAAACTTGCTGTATTTTGTCATTGTTTTTGTAATTTGTAAACTACAGTACTTTGTAATTACGTGTTTTGCTAATCTAGCCTCTCTACGCTACAAAGACCCCCACGTAAACATGTAACAAAAAGCGATCATCTAGCCTCTCTGCGCTATATACAAAGACCCCCACTTAAACATGTATAATGTTTGTACCACACATTATCGAAGCTGACAGCAAGGATGTTGATTCTTTTATCTTTTCTGATATCAAATTTTCTTTCCGTTTTATTCTTTCTTTAACATACAACGATGTGTAGATAATGAGTGATATTATTTAACCAGATGAAACAATCTTGAGCTAAGGCTCTCCCAGGAAGCTATGCCAGTGTTGAAAGATTTCAAAGATGCTTTCTGTGAGTCTGTGAAGCGGGTTTTTTTTTTCTGCCCAGTTTCCTGTTTTTTCTGCCGAGCTCTCTTTACTGCCTCTGTTTTATGATACTATTTCCCCAAAATCTGAACATAGTCATGGGCGTATATGCTTTAAGGCAAGGATGGATGGGAGAGGGGGAGTGTAAGTACCACCCCTGGAGAATGTCTTTATGATAACATAATTTTATGAGAAACTGGTCTTCTTAATTTCCGCGTTGTAAACTACCAAATAACATTTGAAAACAATTTATTTTACCCTTCCCTGGACAAATTTATGATTTATGTGTACGCCCACGAACATAACTTGCAGATCTGAGCATGCTGTAGTCAAGTATGGACAGTTTATAGTCTGGTTATTATTTTTTTATAATAAGTACTACGTCCATTTTTCCCCGACCCAGAAGTACTTGAGCTTTCAGCTCTTCGGCTCGGTGCCATGGATTTCGTAACCCTTCGGCTCGGTGCCACGAACACCGTAAATCTGGAGAATCTGTGGCTTTTTCTGCCAGCCCGAGGAATTGAACCCGCACTCATAGAGGGCTTGTCACACCGTCGTCCAACGCGCTACGAACACGCTGGGCAGGCGGGCCGTCCTTTGTTTAACACTTCGTGTCAGCACGTTGTACATATGTTTCATATTAATTAGCAACTAAACTTTGCTATTGCAACTAATAAAAGTGTGGGCGTGTTGAAAACACAAGTTATTTGTTAGCAGGCTCGTGCGGAATAGGAATGTGAAATTTAAAAACCAAAAGATAAGAAATAAAATAGTTTTTGAAAACAAATATCAAATGTGCCCACCCTTCTTCTTCTTTGCGATCGCTATTTTGATGATTATACCGTTAGACGCGTTCTTATGATGAAGTTGACTGTTGTCTGGAGCTCATCTCTAGTGCCATGTAGTTTGATGATTATACCGTTAGACGTGTTCTTATGATGAAGTCAACTGTTGTCTGGAGCTCATCTCTGTGCCATGTAGTTTTGATGATTATACCGTTAGACGTGTTCTTATGATGAAGACGACTGTTGTCTGGAGCTCATCTCTGGTGCCATGTAGTTTTGATGATTATACCGTTAGACGTGTTCTTATGATGAAGTCGACTGTTGTCTGGAGCTCATCTCTGGTGCCATGTAGTTTTGATGATTATACCGTCAGACGTGTTGTTATGATGAAGTCGACTGTTGTCTGGAGCTCATCTCTGGTTCCATGTAGTTTTGATGATTATACCGTCAGACGTGTTCTTATGATGAAGTCGACTGTTGTCTGGAGCTCATCTCTGGTGCCATGTAGTTTTGATGATTATACCGTTAGACGCGTTCTTATGATGAAGTCGACTGTTGTCTGGAGCTCATCTCTAGTGCCATGTAGTTTTGATGATTATACCGTCAGACGTGTTCTTATGATGAAGTCGACTGTTGTCTGGAGCTCATCTCTGGTGCCATGTAGTTTTGATGATTATACCGTTAGACGCGTTCTTATGATGAAGTCGACTGTTGTCTGGAGCTCATCTCTGGTGCCATGCGCCCACTCATGGTTGGAGCTTGTATGTCATAGAGACAGACGTGTCACCTACATCAACTTTTTAAGAGTTGCTGGGAGAGTTACTTCTGAAGTCGAAGAACGCACGCCTGTATGGCGGGGGATACCTATAAATGAAAAGCAGGGCTTCACGCAAAAATCAGTCAGAAGAGCCATGTCAAGTGTCCTGGTTACGCATGAATTCACAACAGGCGAACTCATGAAGAAGAAGACTGGGAGACCTGTGATATCTTTGAAGATGAAGAATTTGAAGAAGGTCGGGGAAGAAAGGAAGTACAGATGGTTGGGAGATGTAGGAAGTACAGTCAGATCAGGAGTGGAGGAACTGAAGACAGGTGGGAGGATGAAGAGAATCTAGAGAGTGTGGAGATATAAGGAGTACAGTCAGATCATTGGATGGAGCAACTGAAGACAGGTGGGAGGATGAAGAGAATCTAGAGAGTGTGGAGATATAAGGAGTACAGTCAGATCATTGATGGAGCAACTGAAGACAGGTGGGAGGATGAAGAGAATCTAGAGAGTGTGGAGATATAAGGAGTACAGTCAGATCATTGATGGAGCAACTGAAGACAGGTGGGAGGATGAAGAGAATCTAGAGAGTGGGAGATGTAGGAGTACAGACTGTTTGGAGATTAAGGAGAAGAAATATTTTGGAAATGGAAAGATTGGAGATAGATTGAAGAGTACAGACAGAGTGAAAGATTTAGGGATGAGAGAGACGTCAGGGATTTAGGAAATACAAAACATTTGATAATTGAAAGATTATAAATATGGAAAATGGCTCACCTGCAGAATGCGAGAGATGTCACAAGGCCTGGCTCCACTATGTGCCAACTCTACTATTCTCTGTCTGGTGGTATCTGGTAGTGGTCGCCCATTAACGAAGACGCCTCCCAGCTGATTGACCCCACTGTGACCTGTAGGATAAATATTAAAGTTTATGTAAGTTATAAACGCTAACTTGGATGTTCATTTACGAGAGGCGTGTCTATCCTTGTTGATTAATTGTGAGAGGTGTGTCTATCCTTGTTGATTAATTGTGAGAGGCGTGTCTATCCTTGTTGATTAATTGTGAGAGGCGTGTCTATCCTTGTTGATTTGTGAGAGGCGTGTCTATCCTTGTTGATTAATTGTGAGAGGCGTGTCTATCCTCTATTTGGATCAATTACGGAGAGTGTGTCTGTCCTTGTTGATTAATTATGAGAGGCGTGTCTATCCTTGCTGATCAGTTATGAGAGGAGTCTCTATTCTTGTTGTTCAGTTATGAGGGGGCGTGTCTATCTTTGTTGAATAATTATGAGGGGCGTTTCTATCCTTTCTTCAATCAATTATGAGAGGTGTATCTATCCTTTCTTCAATCAATTATGAGAGGTGTATCTATCCTTTCTTCAATCAATTATGAGAGGTGTGTCCATCCTTTCTTCAATCAATTATGAGAGGTGTGTCTATCCTTTCTTCAATCAATTATGAGAGGTGTGTCTATCTTTGGCTTATCAATTATACGATAATCTATCCTTGTTGATCAATTATTAGAGGGGAATCTATCTTTCTCTATTTATCAATGATACAATTGTGACTATTAGAATAGTTTACTTACACAAAATAAGAATTGCGTAATAGAGTAGAACAATAGACAAGCTTGTGTACTAGAGTAGAACAATAGACAAGGTTGTATACTAGAGTAGAACAATAGACAAGCTTGTATACTAGAGTAGAACAATAGACAAGCTTGTGTACTAGAGTAGAACAATAGACAAGCTTGTGTACTAGAGTAGAACAATAGACAAGCTTGTGTACTAGAGTAGAACAATAGACAAGCTTGTGCACTAGAGTAGAACAATAGACAAGCTTGTATACTAGAGTAGAACATTAGCCAAGGTTATATAATAGAGCAGAGCGATGGCGAATGTTACATGCAAGAGCGCCCGTGTGATGCCGTGTCCACAGTGGGAGCAAAGAATAGCAACACTGCGACCTACAAGGCATGTCGTAAGAGGCGACTGAGGTAGCAGCCTAGGGAAGCTACCTTAGTAAATAAAAACATCGCAGAAAATGTAGATGCATAACTGGCATAACGCACAATCGTTCTTAGGCTCAGATCACATACAAATAACAAAGAGTGGTTAACAAGTGGTCGATATGGAGCGTTTGAAGAAGAAGAAGATACACAAGAAGAGTATAACTATATAAATGTGTAAGATTAAACGTAATGTGTTATTTGTACAGAAAACACAGCAGTCGCATTGATTCTAGGATTTAAGACAAGAAATTAGCGGATTAAAAGCTAATATAGGCAGGGCATCGCTCAGAACCATGCAAAAGTTCAGTGTCCGGACACTCTGTGCATAGCAGTTTCTTCCCGATGGGCTGGAGTTATATCCGTTCGACCTTGTAGCGAGGCAGATGACATCCGGAAGATGTCAGCGTCCATTGGCGAGGCAATCTCGTCACAGGAAGGCCGAGTCTGGTTTCGTGACATAATTCATCTGACTGTAGACATCACGATTCACTTCCTGGACATTAGCATCAATTATTGCCTAAATGTACCCAGCTACATTCAGACATCATTTACAAATTGTTATGCAAATTCCAGAATATTGTTTATTAATTCTAACTAGCGTACAGTTGGTAGAGAAGCCGGGCGTCCCGTGGACACAGTAGAGAAGCCGGGCGTCCCGTGGACACAGTAGAGAAGCCGGGCGTCCCGTGGACACAGTGAAAGCAGACATGCACCGTGGACACATAGAAAAGTCATGACATGCACCGTGGACACAGTAGAAAAGTCATGACATGCACCGTGACACAAGAGTCGACATGCACCGGAACAAAAAGTCATGACATGCACCGTGGGCACAATAGAAAAGTCATGACATAGACAATATATATAAAATGAATTATTACATTGGCCGAGATCTCTTCATAATCTCAAGTGTTGTGCCCTTACATTAGTCATTATACTTCTCTTCTATCTCTTATGTTGTCTTTATGACAGCTCTTTTACTGTCTTCTATCCATCTCTTGTGTTGTCTCCCTTCCATCAAAAGTAGTCTTCCTCCACCGTTGGTTGTGCCCCTTTTCCATCTCTCGTGATGTCTTACTTATATTGTAGAACTCACATACCTCACCGAGTAGGAGTCCTCAGTATAAGCATACTCAGGCTGGTTGTGAGGTTTCAGCACTACACACGCCTGAGTTGTTGAGTTTCTGGCAAGCACCACGCCGAGTTGTTGGAACTTTCTACAGCACCAGCACACTCGCAGAGTTGTGAGTTTTGCACACACACTACGCGCCTGGAGTTGTTGGAACTCTGCGCACTAACACACACGCCTGGAGTTGTTGGAGGTTTCTGCACAAGCACTCACGCCAGAGTTGTTGGAGGTTCGCACCAAGCACACACGCCGGAGTTGTTGGAACTTCTGCAGCACTACACTCTCGCACGGCTATTTACTTCTGCAGCCAACCACCTGGTTGGAGTTCTCGCACTAGCACTACGCCCAGAGTTGTGGAGGTTGCAGCACTAAGCCTACACGCCTGAGTTGTTGGAGGGTTTCTGCACATAGCACTACACGCCTAGAGTTGTTGGAGCTTTCTGCAGTACTAAGCACTACACGCCCTAGAGTTGTTGGAGGTTTCTGCAGCACTAAGCGCTACACGCCTGGAATGTTGGAGCTTTCTGCAGCACTAGCACACACGCCAGAGTTGTTGGAGCTTTCTGCAGCACTAAGCACTACACGCCTGGAGTTGTTGGAGGTTTCTCAGCACTAGCATAGCACTACACGCCTAGAGTTGTTGGAGCTTGGGTCTGAAAGAAAGCCGGGACCCTCCCCACTTAAAATAGGAAAGCTCAAAATTCCTGGGGGCTCAAAGAAAATAAGAAGAATAAGTACAGTCTCCATTTCATCTTTCGTGTTGTCTTCATCCTTTGTAAGTGCTATTTCTCTCTCTCTCTCTCTCTCTCTCTCTCGTGATCCCGTACGTGCTATCTTAATTTCATCGGTCATTTCCACCTCTCTCCCCCTCTCGTCCTCCTCATTACATGTCCAGTGCTATTTCAATTTCAACATTCATGTGAATAATAACTTTTTCTGTTTTTATTTTCAAACCCTAGGGGAAGCACTGGATCCAAGGAAGGTTAAAAAAAAAAAACAACAACAGATATTAAGGACCTCCGGAATTATTTTACTTTTTTAACCAAACATAGATTCGAACCACAACCTATATTTCTTACAGCAGAGAGCTAGCTGGTTGCGCTGTGAGAAACGCTCGTCTGCAGGGCTAGGGTTTGCTGTCTATTTATTGACCATTTCACCAAAGGCTTTCCTTAAAATGTTTGTGCTGACTCGATTCCATCACTCAACATCATTACATTCTCTCTTTCTCATTGTCTGTATTGTTTTACTTCCATTGCTGGTTTTGTCTTCCGTTCTTTGGTCGTCTTGTTTTCTCCTCAATATATTTCTCTCTTTTGTTATACCTCTACTGATGTTTTCCTCTGTACCTCGCCTCTCTCTATTTCTCTGTTATACCTCTACTGATGTTTCCTCTGTACCCCTCTCTCTCTATTTTCTGTTATACCTCTACTGATGTTTCTCCTCTGTACTTCTCTCTCTCTCTCTATCTCTCTGTTATACCTCTACTGATGTTTCCCCTCTGTACCTCTCGCCGTATTTATTATATCTCTAATGATCTTTCCCCTCAGTTTCTCTCTCTCTCTCTGTTATATCTCCAATGATGCTATTGCCCCCGCTCAGCTTCTAAACATGTCTTGTAAAAATGTAATTTCCTAAATTTGACAACAGGAAATCACTGAGAGTTGACTGTCACTATGACGACTGTCGCCAAGACGACTGACAACAAATCAAGAGTTGAAAGTGCACGCAATGTGTCTTTTTGTGACAGAGATGGCATTGCGTTACTTCATTTTCTTCATTATCATCATCATCATCACGAGCCATCATTGTGCTATTGCTGCTAGAAGAGAAGAGTACATCTCGATAAGAAGGTAGAATATCACTTCCTTTTCCCCACTGAGAGAATAGAACAATATCACTTCACTTTCTTTACTGAGAGAATAGAACAACATCACTTCACTTTCTTTACTGAGAGAATAGACCAACATCACTTCCCTTTCTTTACTGAGAGAATAGAACAACATCACTTCACTTTTCGAGAAACCATCACTTTCTTTACTGAGAGAATAGAACCAATATCACTTCACTTTCTTTACTGGAGAATAGACCAACATCACTTCACTTTCTTTACTGAGAGAATAGAACAACATCACTTCCCTTTCTTTACTGAGAGAATAGACCAACATCACTTCCCTTTTACTGAGAGAATAGACCAACATCCCTTCCCTTTTACTGAGAGAATAGACCAACATCACTTCACTTTCTTTACTGAGAGAATAGAACAATATCACTTCCCTTTCTTTACTGAGAGAATAAACAAATCACTTCCTTTCTACTGAGAGAATAGACCAACATCACTCTTTTTACTGAGAGAATAGACCAGATCACTTCACTTTCTTTACTGAGTTAATAGACCAACATCACTTCACTTTCTTTACTGAGAGAATAGAACAATATCACTTCACTTTCCTCACTGAGATAATAGAATATCACTACTCACTTAAATACTTCTCCTGAGAATATCTACATATTAACCATATCTACTTGTCCGGAAAGTTTCAACAAATTCATGAAATTAGATAACAATATTTGAAATTATTAAGTGAAATGTTAAATGAAGTGTTCAGTAAAGAACAGGAACGGATATAGAAAGTCATGAATTGCTGAGTTCTAGTAGTACACGATCACATTAACTGATTTCCGTTCTGTGGTCGCGTAGAGGGATGGGTACATCCGGCCGTTTAGTACTGGACTCTTGTACGCTCATTCCAATATTACTATATTACTGATATTACTTCAGTGACTCGTATTCATAGTCATCATAAGAAATATCTTGTATTGACATGTCTGGCACTTACTAAAATAGCATGAACTCTGGAGCGCAGTGAGATGATGATTGTGATTCGATGGTGATTGGCAACTAGATCAAAGCTCATAAGAAACTTGGGTCATGAATTATTTCAATATTTTTGATATTCATGATTTCGCCGAGACAACTTTGAACAGATCTAGAAAATAGGAATATTATCAATAATGGGAGGTAGATGAAGGATTATAGGATGAAGAGGTGGGAGGAGTGACAGAAGATAACAGTAGAGGTATGAGGAGTCGCAGGAGATAATAGTTCAGGTAAGAAGAGCAATAGAGGACTGAGGTAGACGTGTGCCAGATCAGAATCCTTAGTCCAAGTTTCTTGAACTCAATTGTGCATTTTTCTATGATCTTTTTACTTTAACTTCTAGGTCTGACTCTCTCACTCCTACTTCTAAACTCACTCTTTCATTCCTATTTCTAAACTCACTCTCTCACTCATATTTCTAGATCTCACTCTCTCACTCCTACTTCTAAACTCACTCTCTCACTCATATTTCTAAACTCACTTCACTCCTTTCTAAACTCCTCTCACTCCTATTTCCAAACTCACTCTCTCACTCCATTTCAACTCACTCTCTACCAGACTCACTCCTCTACCTCTAAGACTCCCTCACTCCTACTCATAAACTAACCATCTCTCAAACTCCGTATCTCCATAACAGTTTGCGTGTTTCTAAGACTAGAACTGACAATAGTGTTAATCCCATCTTCTCAAACCTCTGACCTTGTAACTTGGGAAAAGACTTCACAGACAAGGTCACAAATACCAGACAGACATGTTGAGAGAAGTTCCTGTTTGCCCTAACCATTCCTACAGGTTTCTGCTGAAGGAGAGATCACGTGTAGACAAAGAGGAACCAGGAAGTAAAACGTGACCAATAGTTGGTCTGATTTCTTAAGTTACTACAGCAGCACTCGGCACACGTATAAACTCAAGACCAGCAGCCTTTAGACATCCAGAGAACATCTCATATCTGAGGTCGAGACCTTGCTTTTAAGGCAGACGAGGACACAGACGCGATGGTGTGAACAAGGTTATTTCCGTTGGCAGAGGTCAAACATCGAGACATATTTCTCTGGGTGTATTTCTATCGAAGGTTGGACATACAAAGATATTTCTCGCCATACATTTAATTCTAAAAGTTAATTGCATATCCTTTACATGACTTTGCGAAACAACCCCAGCTTTTTAACGCTGTTTGTGATTTTTCTAGGCATTATTACGTTCAGTAGTTTGCCATTGCTTTCTGAACGGGTGGTGCCATCGTCCTTTGTAAAAATCCACGCGAAACAATTTGCAACCAAATTGTCCACAGCGTGATTCGAACTCAGAACGTCCGGGTTAATAGACCGAGTCACTATATCTCTAGGCTACAGACATTTAGTTCTACACACATAATATATGTGTATTTCTCCTTCTTCTTCAATGATCCAGCGGCACTTGATCTCTTGTCCTTCGACGCAATACTACGTAGTGGTATCTGCATGTGTTTGTAAGTTGTTCTTTTGTTCCGTATAATGTGGTTACATTTATGTACACAATTTTACCTACTGACACATGCACGTGATGTGTACATATGTACATCTGAAAGACTGTATACAAATATAGATTAATACCCGCGAACATACACCTATGACTACGCATACATACATACGAACATACACCTATGACTACGCATACATACATACATACACCTATGACTACGCATACATACGAACATACACCTATGACTACGCATACATACGAACATACACCTATGACTACGCATACATACATACATACACCTATGACTACGCATACATACATACATACACCTATGACTACGCATACATACGAACATACACCTATGACTACGCATACATACGAACATACACCTATGACTACGCATACATACGAACATACACCATGACTACATATACGAACATACACCTATGACTACGCATACATACGAACATACACCTATGACTACGCATACATACGAACATACACCTATGACTACGCATACATACGAACATACACCTATGACTACGCATACATACATACATAAGTGATAAACACATGTATTCATATACACCCAATACGCCAACGATATGCAACATAGTGTCTTGAACGATGCTTACAGAGCAAGCTATGTTGTGTACATAGAGAAACCGTAGGCATATGTTGTATACATAGAAAAAACGTAGACATGCTGTATACATAGAGAAACCGTAGGCGCATGCTGTATACATAGAGAAACCGTAGGCACATGTTGTATACATAGAGAAAACGTAGGCACATGTTGTATATGTAGAGAGAAAGCGTAGACACATGTTGTATATATGGAGAAAACGTAGGCACATGTTGTATACATGGAGAAAACGTAGGCACATGTTGTATACATAGAGAAAACGTAGGCACATGTTGTATACATGGAGAAAACGTAGGCACATGTTGTATATATGGAGAAAACGTAGGCACATATTGTATATGTAGAGAGAAAACGTAGGCACATGTTGTATATATGGAGAAAACGTAAGCACGTGTTGTATATGTAGAGAGAAAACGTAGGCACATGTTGTATATGTAGAGAGAAAACGTAGGCACATGTTGTATACATAGAGAAAACGTAGGCACATGTTGTATATAGAGAGAGAAAACGTAGGCACATGTTGTATATGTAGAGAGAAAACGTAGGCACATGTTGTATATGTAGAGAGAAAACGTAGGCACATGTTGTATACATAGAGAAAACGTAGGCACATGTTGTATACATAGAGAAAACGTAGGCACATGTTGTATACATAGAGAAAACGTAGGCACATGTTGTATACATAGAGAAAACGTAGGCACATGTTATTTACATAGAGAACAAATGAACAACCAGTAACAAAAGATGTAAGGAACCGAAATAATGTTGTGGTCTAAAGATGGTAGTTGTTTATTGAATACCCGAGCTAGCTGATGTTCACAAATGGTCGCCATGCAGCTTAAAGTGTTTACTCAACGTCCTCCGCCGGTCTGTAGTGACGTGTTGGAAGTCAACAAACTCAGGGATTAATGGGCTGGCTTCTAATGTCTGATGAGTGTTTGCACTGCTGTAGCCATTTTTGAAATCCCCGTCAATTGGATTAGAAAGTAATGCGTGCGCTACAGTTGCTGCAAGCAAACGATGCAAGATTAGTTCTGGAAATACATGAACGTGCGGGCGTGACTGATGCATGAGATGAACAATCCGAGGTTTGCTTGCATTGTCTCCACAGTTATGGTTTGTCACCTTCAGCCGTTATTGTCAATGAAACAACAGAAACACTACACTCAGTGTTGGTGCTTCTTCTTCTTCTTCTACTTCTTTTTTTTCTTCCAACGTTTTCAGGCATCGACTCTATATAATTTGTCTTGAAGTGACATCGACTTGTTCACTTCTAAAGTAGTTAGTGGTTAACCGGAGTCTGTGTACATCTCCATATAGTTTGTCTTGAAATGACATCAACTGTATACATCTCCATATAGTTTGTCTTGAACTGACATCGACTTGTATACATCTAAAGTAGTTAGTGGTTAACTGGAGTCTGTAAGTAGAATGTTTACTAACACAACCTTTTTTTTGAGCAAATCAGGATGTAACGTAATTAAGTAGAATGTATGTCTGTATGACAGTGGACACCCGTACATCATCAAGAATAAGAAGTCAAGTCTGTATGGCGGGGGATATCTGTACATCATCAAGTATAAGAAGTCAAGTCTGTATGGCGGGGGATATCTGTACATCATCAAGTATAAGAAGTCAAGTCTGTATGACGGGGGATATCTGTACATCATCAAGTATAAGAAGTCACGTCTGTATGACGGGGGATATCTGTACATCATCAAGTATAAGAAGTCACGTCTGTATGGCGGGGACACCTGTACATCATCAAGTATAAGAAGTCACGTCTGTATGGCGGGGGACACCCGTACATCATCAAGTATAAGAAGACCCGTCTGTATGGCGGGGGACACCCGTACATCATCAAGTATAAGAAGTCACGTCTGAATGGCGAGGGACACTGATAATAAGGAAACCAGACATTCTAGCAAAAATCAGTTAAAAGCACCATACAAGGTATTCTGGTTACACCTGAATTCATAGCGGCGGGGAAGGGGGAACGCAAGAAGAAGAAGAAGAATTCGTTCAGTTTTTATTTACTAGGTAGCTTCCTAGATATCTACCTCCGTCGCCTCTTAGACGTGCCTTGTGGGTCGCAGTGTTACTATTTTGTTCTCCCCTTGCGAGTCCCATCAAGACACGAGCAGTGTTGAGTATAATATGATATCTATTGTGATAACACCTAACATGATGCTTGAAATATTCAGCCAGGAGAAGACGATCAGCGGTCTATTTGATGAAGTGGTGTCCCTTTGATGAGGTCGCACGTGTAACCCTCAGCCAAGACGTGACACTCATGTGGCGTGCTAGTGTTGGGTGATCACACAGACACGCACACAGGAGGAAGGAAACAAAATGGCAGGACTTGAAACACAAATCTGGGCTTTTAACTTCCCTTACAAGACGGATGATCGATATGTGGCAGTGAGGACACTGATAAACAGCTTTACACGCTTGTATTGAGTGGTTTCTCAAACAGCTTACACACTTATATTGAGTGGTTTCTCAAACAGCTTACACACTTATATTGAGTGGTTTCTCAAACAGCTTACACACAGTGTATTGAGTGGTTTCCCCACACATCTTACACATTTGTATTGAGTGGTTTTTCAAGCAGCTTACACACAGTGTATTGAGTAGTTTCCCACACAGCTTACACACTGTGTATTTAGTGGTTTCTCAAACAGCTTACACACAGTGTATTGAGTGGTTTCTTAAGCCTTTCACTTCGTAATTTATTTCCCACCCTGACGCGTTGACTTCGCATTGTATACTAAACTAGCCAGTATATTGGCTTTGCGTCATGTTCAAAATTACTATAAGTCAGTTTATTGGCTTAGAAGGGTGAAAGAGTTAAACAGCTTTATATACTTGTATTGAGTGTTTTTTTTTTATTGCATTCGGCAAATAAATCTGTACAGATAAACAAAGACAATTCAGTAACATAAACGTGTTAGTAAACTTGGAGAAATATAGAAGACAAAAATCAGAAAGACAAATAACATACATACAACACATATAGTGTATGAATCGTGCATACACAAATACAATCACGCAAACACGTTCGCGCTAACACACACACACACACACACACACACACACACACACACACACGCTAGGCGGTCTTACTTAAAGTTAATTTTGAAAATAAAATATGTAAAATGTATACATTCTACTTTTCTACTAATTCAGCAGTAGATCTTAGTTTGAAAGATACCATCCAATTATTGTCAGATCCCCAACAGCTTAGCAATGATGGCTCATGCACACATGACAGTGTTGTTTAACACATAACTTATATATATATATATATATATATATATATATATATATATATATATATATATAAAATTACAATATACAGGGCCGTGCGGTATATTTTCTCAGTATGATGCAAGTCTTCGAAATGCCGCCCTTAAATAATTTTTCTTTAAAATAACCTTCAATTGTGATATTGATTTCGTTGCTTATGCCGCCCCCACCCCCTTTCGGTGCCGCCTGATGCGGCCGTTTCTATACATCATATCATGGCACGGCCCTGACAATATATCAATGTTCTTAATTTGGATACGATAACTGTCATGTAGTATCATCCTATCTGATAACTATGGTTTTAATTACAAGTTTCTATATTAATCCGCAGTGGACATATTCACACACACACACACACACACACACCTACACACACACACACACACACACACATATATATATATATACAGCTAATGGTGAGACATGGACCATTGATTAAGCGGTGGAGAAGATCATTAATGCTTTTTGAAAGCAAATGCTACAGTATCAAGTACTTAGAATATCATGGACAGAGAAAAGAACAAATGTTTCTGTTCTGTAACAGCTTTAAATTAGAGACAGTTGGCTATTAAAGAGCATAACATCAAGGAAAATTAAATATTACGGACAAAGCAAACGACATGAGTGTCTAGAGAAGATCATTTTGGAGGGAATAGTGCATGGAATAAGAATGAGAGGAAGACCTAGAAGACGTTGGGTGCAAGATGTCGTTGATGATCTGAGAATGACTGCTGCTGACGGCGTTCAACTTGCACAGAACAGAGAGTTGTTTTTTTCAGGACTACTGTCATGGGATCCAAGTTCTAGAAGGGACAAGCTACTTGATGATGATGATTGATGATTGGTGAGTGTTGGAAATAATAAAATAGAAGTTATGTTACGAAATGTTGAAGCAACATCAACTTTTAAAAGTTTAAATAAAATATGGAACTTCAAATTACATACTTTCAAAACTAAATTACAAATTTTTAATTTCACTAATATATCAATCCTAACATATGCTAGCAGCAAGAGTTGGAAAATGATTAAAGACATAGATAGCAAGTTGAAAGCGTCTGAAAATAGATGCCTGAGAAAAATAATGAACATAAAATTGAACAAATTCTGGAGAAGTGATGAAAGCATACCTTGACGTGACTAGTAACAATGATTGCCGTGACTAGCGATATAACTTTACGTGACTAACAAAAATGATGGACGTAACTAGAAGCAGAACTTGACGTGACTAGAAGCAGAACGTGACGTGACTAGCAGCAGTGATTGACGTGACAAGCAGCGGTGATTGACGTGACTAGAGACAAAATGAAAACAATGAGGTGACTATGATACTTGCAGTCTGTAATGTGACAGCAACTTCTGAAAGACTAACAAATATAGGGTATATGGGATATACTCTTGTAGAGTTGGATGAAATCTAAGAGATAACACAATGATAATCAAAGAAGCAACAAGAAGATGAGGAAATACCTGGCTCAAGCAACATCCTAGACGGCTTTAGACGCTGAAAAAAAGGAAACACGGAAAACAGAAAATCAGAGAGTAAATACATAAATAAATCATAAACATTGCAGACAAAAACAAAACAATTTTAGACTTAAGCAAAGATTTCAAAAGCGATAGTTTATATGCAAAACAAACATAGCAGTCTACAAACTGGGAAAAAGTGTTTACAGAGGTTGTAAACAAAGCTAAACACATATTTTAGCAGACAGAATAATACAGACTAATGATATTATATCTATATTTGAGAAAACACATGGCCAATCCCAATATCAGTCCAGACAAGCTTTGGAGATGTACATGGACTCCCTGAGTTGACCACTAACTACTAAGTATACAAATCGATGTCAGTCCAAGACAAGCTATATGGAGATGAACATGGACTCTGCTGAACCACTACTACTTGGAAAAGTATATAATCGATGTCTGAAAACGTTGGAAGAAGAAGAGTTATCTATATTTGAGATGAAGATAGAGAGACCATGATGAAGAGAATAGATAATATTCGACGATTTGATTGATTGATTGATTGGTAGATAAAGCATCGTTAAATTGCACTTTGAGTGAAAACAATTTGTAGTTCGATCCTTTCTTATACAAGAGGAGCTCATTGGCAGTACACGAGCCCTGTAGCGCCGGTGAAGTCCCTGATTAATTTAGAAAACGATACAAACATGTCGCAGGATTTAATTTAATCTTTATAAGAAATTTGGTATGCTTCAACTTTGTGGAATCTACTCTCTGATTCTCAACTACTTAGTCTTCTTTTATCTGCCTGTAATTTAACACGGAACATACCTTTAATCGCAGTTTCAGATATGACTGGAACCTGATCTCATCTACTTTGAGACAAGGGTTCTGAATAATTTCTAATGCTCACTGGGAGAAACCAATACATTTGAAACAGATTGAGACATTTACCTCCATGTCACGAGAACACTTGCTATGCAGAAGATATGCATCAACAATCAGCTATGCTCTGAATGATCCTATAAGCGAGTAACCATTGTGCTCCTTACCTTTCTTAACAGAAAGATCTTAGCTCAGTGCATGAACTCCTAGCACCTGGCGAAGGTCCCTGATGTAATTTTTGAACATGGTGAAAATATCCCTGCTCTTCTTGATTTGAACTGTCAATGTTCTTTTCTGTAGTCAAGTTGAACAGGCACCTACGTTTTATCGTTCGTATCAGATAGGACTAGGAACTCGATCTCACCAACACTGAAAAATACCCATATGGCTCAACGAGGGAGCGAACCTAGTAACTTTGGAACGAGAGATGATCACTTAACCTCTGCGCCTGAGAAAACCACTAGTAACTTTGGAACGAGAGACGATCACTTAACCTCTGCGCCTGAGTAAACCACTATTAACTTTGGAATGAGAGACGATCACTTAACCTCTGCGCCTGAGTAAACCACTATTAACTTTGGAACGAGAGACGATCACTTAACCTCTGCGCCTGAGTAAACCACTATTAACTTTGGAATGAGAGACGATCACTTAACCTCTGCGCCTGAGTAAACCACTATTAACTTTGGAACGAGAGACGATCACTTAACCTCTGCGCCTGAGTAAACCACTAGTAACTTTGGAACGAGAGACGATCCACTTAACACTCTGCGCCTGAGTAAACCATATTAACTTTGGAACGAGAGACGATCACTAACCTCTGCCTGAGTAAACCACTATAACTTGGAACGAGAGACGATCACTTAACCTCTGCGCCTGAGTAAATCACTAGTAACTTGGAACGAGACGATCATAACCTCTGCGCCAGTAAACCTATACTTTGGAACGAGAGACGATCACTTAACCTCTGCGCCTGAGTAAACCACTAGTACCTTTGGAACGAGAGACGATCACTTAACCTCTGCGCCTGAGTAAACCACTATTAACTTTGGAACGAGAGACGATCACTTAACCTCTGCGCCTGAGTAAACCACTATTAACTTTGGAACAGAGACGATCATAACCTCTCCCTGAGTAACCACTTAACTTGGAACGAGACGATCATTTAACCTCTGCCCTGAGTAAACCACTATAACTTTGGAACGAGAGACGATCACTTAACCTCTGCGCCTGAGTAAACCACTAGTAACTTTGGAACGAGAGACGATCACTTAACCTCTGCGCCTGAGTAAACCACTATTAACTTTGGAACGAGAGACGATCACTTAACCTCTGCGCCTGAGTAAACCACTAGTAACTTTGGAACGAGAGACGATCACTTAACCTCTGCGCCTGAGTAAACCACTAGTAACTTTGGAACGAGAGACGATCACTTAACCTCTGCGCCTGAGTAAACCACTAGTAACTTTGTAACGAGAGACGATCACTTAACCTCTGCGCCTGAGTAAACCACTATTAACTTTGGAACGAGAGACGATCACTTAACCTCTGCGCCTGAGTAAACCACTATAAACTTTGGAACGAGAGACGATCACTTAACCTCTGCGCCTGAGTAAACCACTAGTAACTTTGGAACGAGAGACGATCACTTAACCTCTGCGCCTGAGTAAACCACTAGTAACTTTGGAACGAGAGACGATCACTTAACCTCTGCCTGAGTAAACCACTATTAACTTTGAAAAGATCTAATGATCGAAATGTGTCGTGTATTTTTGTTATCTTGTCTACATAATTTCTCCATGTTGTAAAACTGTAATTAGCATGTTCTGTAAACTCATGTTCTGTAAACTCATGTTCTGTAAACTCATGTTCTGTAAACTCATGTTCTGTAAACTCATGTTCTGTAAACTCATGTTCTGTAAACTCATGTTCTGTAAACTCATGTTCTGTAAACTCATGTTCTGTAAACTCATGTTCTGTAAACTCATGTTCTGTAAACTCATGAAATCTATAAACGCCTGTCCTGTAAACTCATGTTCTGTAAGACCTTAACATCATCATCAAAGAATCAGTTTAACAACATTGACTAAATTCAAATGTGTTTAATAAATTACTTTTCAGAATTTAATTGTAAAACAGTTCGATTTATTGTATGCATATCAACTGCTAACTTTCTGATGTGCATGAATAACATGGAGGGTAAGCTGAATTATTTCTTGAACTTTGTTCAAAGAGTGAAGAATAGTTCATGGAATTTTAGAATCAAAGAAAATATATCTTCTTTTTTTTTCATTATCTCAAACAGCACCAAAAATAAAAACTTCACAAAACTTCACATATAATTGGACACAAAATCGTTGTTGTATTTTGTAGCAACCTGCCACTGTGAACATTAATTTTCTATTTTTATTAATTTGGAAACAAAGAGCATAAATTGTTGAATAAAAGGCATGGTAAATAATGCTTTAAAATAAAAATAAAATAATAATATGGATGTGTTTTTTATGACAAAATCAAGCAACATTGTTTGTCCAGAACTTGAGGTGAGATATCGTGAATACATTTTTTGAACCTCGCTAAATTAAATTTCTATATGTCTTATTCTAATCACAGCTGAAGTGACATCTGGGATGTCTTCTATTAATTTTTAACATGGCGTTTCTTATTCATTTTAAAAGCAATTATCTTTTTTTTTTTAATGTACTTTGAAGTCTGGGAGTAATTTCATTTTGGACAAATAGATTTTGGGCTAATACAGGAAAAAAAATGTTCCCTGACCTAAACGAACAACACAACAAATGTTGCAAGTCTAGTTGCAATCTCATAATCTCATCTGTACGTCGTATTTCATTTCGCACAGACAGTTCCCACTCTCCCCACCACTCTTCCCATATTTAGTCCTTCTTGTCCACACAACTCATGAATACTTGGATGTATAAAAAAAAGCCCCACCCACCGACCACGCAAAACATTCTAAATAAGATAGAGGAATAAATAAAATAATTTCTAATAACAAAAAAATCCCCATAAAAACCACAAACACAGAAACGACGCCGAGAAGTGAAAAAGTTGACCGCAGAAGCAATAAATTTGTGGACGTCCCCATTGACACTGTCAGTTTGGCAACCAGGCAAATAATGAGCAGGCATTGATTGCCTTGACGTCGATGACACTGAAGATAAGCAATCTCGCACCAGCACTCTTTGACGTTAAACATTAATTTAAACAAATCCAGGCCAGCTATACTTTAAAGTTTTAGGTCAGTAGAGAAGCTTCATCACTGCATAAGAAAGAGTTGATCAAGTGGGTTTGTCCATAGCTAGGAGCAGCCAGAGATAGTAACTGACCACTCACAAACTCATTTGTAATGCGGGCGTCAGTACTTCGCGCACGGTTCGCTAGCTCCAATACCAGACCCGCCTACCTGGGACGCACGTACATTATGGAAACACTATATTTGATGTCCATTAACAAGTAACATGTGCGCCCATGAGATGATTAGATGACATAGCAGAATCCTCTTAAAACGCAAAAAATGACCATACACAATCAAGTCACAAAAACAGTGCAAAACAAAAACAGAAAACCGAAACACAGAGCAACAACTCGGTAGCAGTATGACGACAAAAGAAGAGGAACAAGCAACAGTCTTGTCTTCAATTTATTCTTCTTCTTCTTTGCGTTCGTTCTTTACGACTAATTTTAATCACTCTTTGTGATATGTTTGATCTTTGCAAAGAACGTGTATACGTTGCACATTGGTTTGGTAGGCCCCTAAACGCATAGACTTCTACACGTTTAGGACATGTGCATCCGATTTCAGCCAAACCTCCTTAGTCGCCTCTTACGACATGCGTGGCAGGTAACAGTGGTTCTATTCTTTACACCCCAAATTTGGGTCCCGGTAACCACTCGGGGGTTCAATTTATTAACTTGTACTATCCTAGGTAGTAGCCGTCCATCGCAAGAGATGATGACAACAGCCTCAGACGTGTGCTACTGCCCCTCTCTGATGTGTGCGAAGGTGACTGTAGAGTCCAATCCTAGAACACAATCCCCTACTACATGTGGAGCATACATGTTCAAGGTTAGACATGTACGTGTTGTGTGTTCTGTCTTTTCGCACAGCTCGTTTTCTCTGTGCCTCAGCGGCAAGACGATTCTCAGCTACACGAGTTTCTCTTGCGTTGTTGTGTTACAGCGCCACGTTTGGCGATCTTGCGCCAGGGATTCCCAGGACGTGGTGTCTATATCGAAGCATTTCAGAGACACTAAGAGTGTCTTTAAAGCGGCTTTTTTCGTCCACCTGACCAGCGAGTTCGTAGCGTGTTGGACGACGGGTGACAAGCTCCATTTGAGTGCAGTTCAATTCCACGGGCTGGCAGAAAAGCCACAGGTTCTCCAGATTTACGGTGTGAGTGGCACCGAACCTAAGGGTTACGATGTCCTTGGCACCGAGCCGAAGAGCTGAAAGCTCAAGTGCTTCTGGATCGGGGGAAAAAGCGGTTTTTTTTGTCCACCAGCTGAACGTCTGCCCCTTCATACGTGCTCATAGGACGGATTTGTATAACGAATAAACTTGCATCTAACGACTCGAACACAAGTCATGTTGTGGGTTCAATCCCCTAATCGTTGTTCCACACGTGCGGAAAGGAATTGGTCCGTCTTCACATTAGGTATAGAAATCGGAAGTGACAGGCTATTCATACGCTAATGTCTGAGAAGACTACAGGATTATATGGTTTTTTTTAATATCCAAAACGGCACAGCGGTTTGGAGAGAACGATAATGGAAGTTATGCTAAACGGCACAGCGGTTTGGAGAGAATGATAATGGAAGTTATGCTAAACGGCACAGCGGTTTGGAGAGAACGATAATGGAAGTTATGCTAAACGGCACAGCGGTTTGGAGAGAACGGTAATGGAAGTTATGCTAAACGGCACAACGGTTTGGAGAGAACGATAATGGAAGTTATGCTAAACGGCACAGCGGTTTGGAGAGAACGATAATGGAAGTTATGCTAAACGGCACAGCGGTTTGGAGAGAACGATAATGGAAGTTATGCTAAACGGCACAGCGGTTTGGAGAGAACGATAATGGAAGTTATGCTAAACGGCACAACGGTTTGGAGAGAACGATAATGGAAGTTATGCTAAACGGCACAACGGTTTGGAGAGAACGATAATGGAAGTTATGCTAAACGGCACAGCGGTTTGGAGAGAACGATAATGCAAGACATGGTTCATAGAGTACTTGACAGGGGACGACCAAGACGATGGAGACAGCAGGTCACCAAAGAAACATTGAACACGACGCTGGAGGAGGCAGGAGAACTTGTTAGATACAGAGTTTTTCAGGGTGGCTATGATGTAAGCGACGTTCCACACGGGACATGCTATTACTTGTTCATATGTGAATGTGTGTATTCGTGAGTGCTTGTGTGTGTGTGTAGGTTCGTGGATGTGTTCTGCCAACACACTATTTCAAAAAATATAGATACACCTCTGGACACGTCTCACCAGAGACTATCTACTAGCATGCCTGACTCACTTAACATTCTCATGTCCTACAAGACTGCCCCTGTATGTCCTCCTAGAAAGGACTACTGGTCCTACTACACTACATTCAAAACTACACGGTACCAGAGATGAGCTCTATACAACCGTCGACTTCATCATAAGAACGCGTCTGGTGGTCATCATCATCAGGTGCGGTGCCGGCTGGCGTAGGCGATCATGGATCTCCACAAATCTCTGTCGTTGGTGTTTGCTATCAACTCAGACGTTGACGCTCTACCGTGCCATGAAGTTAGACCATCCAACATTTTCTCTCTCTGTCTGGTGGTATAATCATCAAAATAGCGATCGCAAAGAAGAAAAAGACAAAACATTCTCTCGTGTGGGTATGTATCTTCCGTCACAGAAAGAGCGACAACTGCCACGTGCAACAAGTTACTCACATGACAGAACTTCAATTCTATCAAGCAGACTGAACCAGTAATTAATTGTTTACATACAATTGTCCTACTGACCTCAATTAACACTTCATTCGCATAAACAACGTTTCATTCATGAAATTTTCATACATTAAATCACGTGACCACTAATACACCAATCAGTAAACAGCTTAAGTGAGAATGTCAATATGATCGACAGTGCCCGTATTAACAAACCGTGCAACCTGCTTCCCACTTGATTGGCCAGATGATGGACTTTTCCACTTTCTCATTTGCATTTCACTAAACACCCGATTCCCGTTCCTTTGGAAATAGTGTCACACCTGCTGGCTGCATACATTATTTTTGGTCTATAAACTAATTATTGCCTTTAGTCACCATGTTGGGGCAGTCTTGTCTTATATGTGTTACGAATCGCCAGTTCTTTGTGTGACTATAGTATAAATGTTAGCGTGACATGAATACCAATCGTATGTTCTATGTGGGACACTAGTATCAACCCTGAGTTCTATATGTTGATTGATTGATTGATTTATAGAACCATCATCATTGCACTTCGGTGAGTAACCATGTGTGCTCCGATCTCTTTCTTACACAAGAAGATCTCAGTTACAGTGCAAAGAGCTCCAGTATCCCCTGCGAGAGTACCAGATGTAATATGGAGGTAGTGAAGATATTTTATATGAATTTTGTTTTTAATCTTTAAATTCATGAGTTCTATATATGATCTACGTATCATTCTTATGTTCTATATGTGATCGTAGTTCGTAGTATCATTATTATGTTCTATATGTGATCTAAGTATCATTCTTATGTTCTATATGTGATCTGAACATCATTCTTATGTTCTATATGTGATCTGAGTATCATTCTTATGTTCTATATGTGATCTAAGTATCATTCTTATGTTCTATATGTGATCTAAGTATCATTCTTATGTTCTATATGTGATCTGAACATCATTCTTATGTTCTATATGTGATCTAAGTATCATTCTTATGTTCTATATGTGATCTGAACATCATTCTTATGTTCTATATGTGATCTAAGTATCATTCTTATGTTCTATATGTGATCTGAACATCATTCTTATGTTCTATATGTGATCTAAGTATCATTCTTATGTTCTATATGTGATCTGAACATCATTCTTATGTTCTATATGTGATCTAAGTATCATTCTTATGTTCTATATGTGATCTGAGTATCATTCTTATGTTCTATATGTGATCTGAGTATCATTCTTATGTTCTATATGTGATCTAAGTATCATTCTTATGTTCTATATGTGATCTGAACATCATTCTTATGTTCTATATGTGATCGTAGTTCGTAGTATCATTATTATGTTCTATATGTGATCGTAGTTCGTAGTATCATTATTATGTTCTATATGTGATCTAAGTATCATTCTTATGTTCTATATGTGATCTGAACATCATTCTTATGTTCTATATGTGATCTGAGTATCATTCTTATGTTCTATATGTGATCTGAACATCATTCTTATGTTCTATATGTGATCTAAGTATCATTCTTATGTTCTATATGTGATCTGAGTATCATTCTTATGTTCTATATGTGATCTGAGTATCATTCTTATGTTCTATATGTGATCTAAGTATCATTCTTATGTTCTATATGTGATCTGAACATCATTCTTATGTTCTATATGTGATCTGAGTATCATTCTTATGTTCTATATGTGATCTGAACATCATTCTTATGTTCTATATGTGATCTAAGTATCATTCTTATGTTCTATATGTGATCTGAGTATCATTCTTATGTTCTATATGTGATCTGAGTATCATTATTATGTTCTATATGTGATCTGAGTATCATTCTTATGTTCTATATGTGATCTGAACATCATTCTTATGTTCTATATGTGATCTGAACATCATTCTTATGTTCTATATGTGATCTGAACATCATTCTTATGTTCTATATGTGATCAGAGTATCATTCTTATGTTCTATATGTGATCAGAGTATCATTCTGTTCTATCTGAAAAAGGAAATAAAAACAAAGGATTGACTTCATTGCACTGGGTTTCCCCACAGCGCTCTGTCTCTATCGGGAAAGATGATATACCATCTGCCGAAATTGTTGCACACAGCACGTAGCTCCAGCAACAATTCTAAGGTACGGATTCTCATCCGCAACCTTCAGAAAAACAGGCAAACGTCTTAACCTCTTCGCCTCACTGCACATACAAGACGATATATCATATAGTACTGTACTATCCAATGTTTTATACATTAGAATGTATCTGATTAATAACTGTTGTAGTAGCCGATGCCGTATGTCAATTACAATAATAATACTAACAAGAAGAATAATAATACAGCAATATTTAATAGTAACATTAATTTTAACCCATTTGTTCCTCTGGGCCGATATATCGGCACGCAATAATTTTTTAAATGGCACAAAGCTAGTGAACTGGCAAATGTAGTATATTTTGTGATATAAATGTGTCTGGAGACTAAAGAAATTATGGAGTGAAAGTGTTTAGAAAAAGGTAATAACAGATAAAATCATCATCCTGACTAAACAATTCAATTTAAAATAAAATAGTGCATACGGAAATACAAAAACATACGGTTATTTCGAAACACTTTGTCTTTGAAATTATGATTAGCGTTTAAAAGGGCGCAGTAAAACAGAGCGCAAGGAATGTATCACACGGTTGCTATGGCGTTGAATGTGGTTTAGTATAGCGTACTTGAAAACACCAAATAAGTTTATTTGTATAAGCGCAATCTGTCAATGTTTGCAAATGTCAACTAGAATCCTAGATTTCGTCAGTTTAGACAGCAGTGAGGATCAGGAATATAAATATCTCAATTTTACAGCTGGCTTTTGGAAAACAGAAGTTAGAAACAGAAATAAATAATCCTCATTTGAAAGAAAACATCTACTTCCGGTGTGATCGATAGTTGCTTGTGGCGATGTGATGCCAGCTTGTAGAGAAGCTACAAATGTCTACAACTATCAGAGCAACTGTTGTAACAATATTAGAAGCAGATCTCAGAACTGTTGTGAAAATGAATACTGAGGAGAATCGGCGCAGGGCAACATGAAACCGGTGCAGCGGCATCGCAGTCTGTAAGTTTATTGTATCTGTGTAACCAACATGACCAGGTTTTTATAACAAACGAAAATATTCTAACATTTTGTAGCCGTTATGAATATTGTTTATTTCTTTTATTGAATCGTCCAGAAATTCGAGTATGTTCTAGTATTTGTTGATTAACTTTCCCATTTCACATTGTTGTTTTTCTGTAAGTGTTGATTTATATAACCAAGCTAAGATTCTACTAACAATTTACGGAGTGTGTAGGTATGGGAAGGTTTTCTGAACAGGGTTGGGCGTTCTGTTCTGAAAGTGGAATGTCACCCTTATTCAACGAGCAACAGATGATAGTAGTAGTGAGCAGTGAAGGCTAATCTAGGTAGAACATTGTCAGGAATAAGCAGGCGATATTGTGAGTGAAAGATCATATTCTATGAATAGAAAGAAGATTGTTGCAGAAATGAAGAAACGTTTGAGTAATGAAAGAGAGTCTGGGCAATGAAGAATTGTCTGATTAATGAACGACATTTTAACCGATTGTAGAAGGCCAACATCGGTCTCGTCGAGTTAGCTGAACACAGACTAAAACAAGTCTCTGTTTGGCCAACTTCGATATGCAGGATACTATGATCAATACATGTAACACATATCCTATTTGCAGGATACTTTGAGCAATGCACGTAAATTATAACTTGTAAGAACAGATGTTTGTTAAAGTACATCATTAAGTGAATACTGACTTCAAACAGGCCAGATCGTTTTGTTAAAGAAAGAAAAGTTTAAAAAAACAAAAGCACCAGTCGTAGCGAACGAAGATTGAAAGTGATTTGAGATTTGAAATGAAGGCCCCGCACTAGATTTGCATAAAATCTGTAGCAACGCATAATTGTATGAGGAAATGATACAATAGGTGAATCATTAACTGCCCTCATCAGCGAACCATGTTGCTCTATCAAAACAACAAATATAAATATACAACAGGAGATGACATTAACTGGCACGTGATTTGACACGCTGTTTCCTACGCTAGAACAGTGAATATTCACAAACAGCACACCAAGTATGATCAATAACATGCTCAGACAACACTTGCGAAAATTAAACTGAGAAGTTGTCATAAAAATTGTTCGGATTTGTGCTAGTGTTAGAATGTCTACAGAACAGTTGTGAGAATAACTTATGCTGAAGCGTTGAACTAGAGCATAGATTCCCAAACTTTTCGGCCCACCGCCCACTTTGCACAACATAAACTTTGCAACGCCTCCCCCTCCACATTTTAACAGTTTCCCAACGCCCTTCCCCCAATATGCATGCTATATTTTCTCTTTGACATAGAAAAGTGATATATTTCTGTAATACATGGTCAGTTTTCAAATGATTATATACATGAACTAGAAAATTGATGAAAAAATGGATCGTGTAAGATGGGAATAAGATGAATTAAAATGCAGAATTCAAATTTTAAATGATTATTCAATCGCAAAATCACGAATATAATTGATTCTAAAATATTAAAAAAAATTAATTTCGTCTTTAAGGAGCCACCGACCCCAACTCGCCAGAACACGCTTCACATTCTTGAGAACCCGCTATCGCCCTCTAGAACGCTTCAGCGCCCACTGGGGGCGGTACTGCCCACTTTGAGAAACGCTGAACTAGAGTGTTGAATTAAAGCATGACGATGTACAGTAACCCACAGGTCTGAGATGGTCAGATAGGATAAGATCAGATCTGGAGAAAACCGTAGGGAGGCTGCGATAAAACTAAGTAAATAGGCGTATAGACAAAAGATATGTAAATTACAGCATTACAGAAGCTATGAAAAATAAATGATGTCAATATGATTTATGTTTCCACCTGGGCGCACAGGGAAAGCAAAGAATAGTAACACTGCCACCTACAAGGCATGTCGTAAGAGGCGACTTGCTCACTCACTGACTCTTCTCTCGTTCCCAAACTCACCCATTTCACCTGTCATTCGTTCACTTTTTCTTTCACACACTTCAACTTGTAAATTTACTCCGTCTAAAACAATTCATTTTTTCCGTTCCTCAATCACTCATTCTCTCACCAACACATTCACTCACTCGCTCCTTCCTTCACTAACTCATTCCCTCACTCACTTCATCATAATTTCACTCACTTCTACAATTACACACTCACTCACTCATACACTTGTTTACTCACGCCAGGTTTAACTCCTTCAACCTCTCATTAATTTACTCATCCCTCCTCCCTACTCCATCCTCCACTCACGCAATCGCCGATTCTTACACTGACCACCGTGCTCTCTCATTATCTATCACAACCACTCATTTACACAATCGTCTAAACGCTCACTCAGTGCAATATTTATTTATCTGTTCCCTGACTCGCAGTTAAGTGGTGCGGAACCGGAACACTGCATTCTATCATTGAGAAAGTATTGTATACGGTGATATATGTCCATATGTAAGATCAAATAAAGCAAATTAAATCGTGTGTTACTGGGGCTCGTAAGGGGAGCAATGAATAGTAACACTGGGACTTACAAGGCATGTCGTAAGAGGCGCCTGAGGTAGGGGCCTAGGGAAGCTACACTAGTAAATAAAAGTATTGCATAAATTGGATGTGCTGGCCTACTTGTCGGTGCATAACTGGCACAAAGTGCAATCGCTCTTAGGTTCAATTTACATACAAATTACAAGTTTAATATGTAGACAATATAGAGCATTTAAAGAAGAAGAAGAAGAAATCATAAGACAATCGGTATCAATTTTGTTCTGTAAACATGTCACAATGAACACTAAAAGTATCAATTTTGTTATGTAAACATGTCACAATGAACACTAAAAGTATCAATTTTGTTCTGTAAACATGTCACAATGAACACTAAAAGTATCAATTTTGTTCTGTATACATGTCACCATGAACACTAAAAGTATCAATTTTGTTATGTAAACATGTCACCATGAACACTAAAAGTATCAATTTTGTTCTGTAAACATGTCACAATGAACATTAAAAGTATCAATTTTGTTATGTAAACATGTCACAATGAACACTAAAAGTATCAATTTTGTTCTGTAAACATGTCACAATGAACACTAAAAGTATCAATTTTGTTCTGTAAACATGTCACCATGAACATTAAATGTATCAATTTTGTTATGTAAACATGTCACCATGAACACTAAATGTATCAATTTTGTTATGTAAACATGTCACCATGAACACTAAAAGTATCAATTTTGTTCTGTAAACATGTCACCATGAACACTAAAAGTATCAATTTTTTTATGTAAACATGTCACCATGAACACTAAAAGTATCAATTTTGTTCTGTAAACATGTCACAATGAACACTAAAAGTATCAATTTTGTTCTGTAAACATGTCACCATGAACACTAAAAGTATCAATTTTGTTATGTAAACATGTCACAATGAACACTAAAATTATCAATTTTGTTCTGTAAACATGTCACTATGAACACTAAAAGTATCACTTTTGTTATGTAAACATGTCACAATGAACACTAAAAGTATCAATTTTGTTATGTAAACATGTCACAATGAACACTAAAAGTATCAATTTTGTTATGTAAACATGTCACAATGAACACTAAAAGTATCAATTTTGTTCTGCAAACATGTCACCATGAACACTAAAAGTATCAATTTTGTTATGTAAACATGTCACAATGAACACTAAAAGTATCAATTTTGTTATGTAAACATGTCACAATGAACACTAAAAGTATCAATTTTGTTATGTAAACATGTCACAATGAACACTAAAAGTATCAATTTTGTTATGTAAACATGTCACAATGAACACTAAAAGTATCAATTTTGTTATGTAAACATGTCACAATGAACACTAAAAGTATCAATTTTGTTATGTAAACATGTCACAATGAACACTAAAAGTATCAATTTTGTTATGTAAACATGTCACCATGAACACTAAAAGTATCAAATGCAAACATGTCACCATGAACACTAAAAGTATCAATTTTGATGAAACATGTCACCATGAACACTAAAAGTTTGAAATGCAAACATGTCACCATGAACACTAAAAGTTTGAAATGCAAACATGTCACCATGAACACTAAAAGTATCAAATCAAACATCCCATAACACTAAGTTAAATGAAACATGTCACCATGAACACTAAAAGTTTGAAATGCAAACATGTCACAATGAACACTAAAAGTTTGAAATGCAAACATGTCACCATGAACACTAAAAGTTTGAAATGCAAACATGTCACCATGAACACTAAAAGTTTGAAATGTAAACATGTCACAATGAACACTAAAAGTTTGAAATGCAAACATGTCACCATGAACACTAAAAGTTTGAAATGTAAACATGTCACAATGAACACTAAAAGTTTGAAATGCAAACATGTCACCATGAACAATAAAAGTTTGAAATGTAAACATGTCACCATGAACACTAAAAGTGCATTGTTCAACATAATATTTCTCCCAACATTATGCTATTTTTTTTTTCCGATCCAGAAGCACGTGAGCTGAAAGCTCTTCGGCTCGGTGTCATGGACATCGTAACCCTTCGGCTCGGTGCCACGAACACCGTAAATCTGGGGAACCTGTAGCTTTTCTGCCAGTTCGCGGAATTGAACCCGCACTTACAGAGGACCAGTCACCCGTAGTCCAACGCGCTACGAACACGCTGGGCAGGCGGGCAACATCATGCTATCAGTGCCAAGTCTAGGCTCTGACATCAAACAATAGAAGAAAACTAGTAACAACAGAGATAAAGTGTCTAAGCAGAATGATGGAAGCATAAAAAAGAAACCGATTGAGAAATGAAGACAACTGGAAAAAAGGGTACAACATCAGTACTGAACTTCATCAAGAAACAACACATTAAATGGTTCGGTCACATAAGCAGATTATCAACAGATAGTGCGCCACAAAGAGCAATGTTACTCCGATACAGGGATACAAAGTAAAGGTCATCCACGCAAAATGTGAACTCAGAGTAACAGAGGCAAGGAAAAACATTGTTTATGAAGCTCACACAAAAGACAGTTCTATAAATCTCTTCTTAACCTGACACTGTGAGACAAAACAGGATTAAAGAGCAGAAAAAAAAGCCAGTAAAAACTCCAGAAACAAGAATACATTTTAGTAGTTGATGTAGGTAGCTAAGGATGAAGTGGCTAAGGTAAATATGTAAGGCGAAGCTGTTTAATTAATAAACCAGAATTTTAATATATGCAAATGAGATGTTTGTAACACGCGCCACACTAGCAGTTCATCACGTGCTGAAGTGTTTCTCGCCTGCTGTAGCCTGGTCCACCCTACTGAGAACAGATAGTATAAATGCTCCATCATCACCATGGAGAACAAAAGCTACAACGGAGCTGGTAGCTGTGCTAGCTAGAACAATAAGGGTGATAACATCAGGATTCACAATGCGAGCAACACATAAATATTGAAGTTTAAAAAACAATATCAATGCAAACGAATCATGAAAAAATATTTGTATTTCAGATTTTAATTTATCAGATAACTGATCGCCCATGTGGTGCCGCAAGGAAAGCAAAGAGTAGTACCACTGCTACCTGCAATGCATGTCGTAAGAGGCGACTGATGTAGGATCTAGGAAGCTACCCTAGTAAATAAAAAGCAGCGCAGAAATCGGATGTACTTGTAGGTGAAACACGTACAAACAAAGTACTATAGTTTTACAAAATACATAAACAGTGACGATAAACAGCAACGTTTCGACCAACAAGGCCTTTATCAAGCAAGGCCTTTATCCCGTTTCTATTTCGTTATTCGTTTTTATTCCAGATTTTCCTTAGATACGTTGGTGTTCGTTTGCTTGATAAAAGGGCCCTTTTTGGTCGAAACGTTGCTGTTTATCGTCACTGTTTATGTATTTTGTAAAACTATAGTACTTTGTTTGTACGTGTTTCACTATTTACCACGTTTTACTGCAGTCTTCCCCCTATTTCGATACTTGTAGGTGCATAACTGACACAACGTACAATCGCTCTTAGGCTCAAATCACACAGAGAGTGGTTAACAATTGGTCGATATGGAGCGTTTGAAGAAAAAAGAAGATAAATGGCGATCACTACATGCTAAATACATGGTAAACCTATGATACATATATGATACATACGTATATTACAATGATAAGTGTATAACGTTGATACAAGAGAAATTATATATATGACTATCATCTCAAATTGCAATAGAAGTCAAGAGACTGGACAAGTGATAGAAATGTAACTTAGTGAAGAGATGTTCTATTTTGGCAAGGTTCTGTAGACGGCTGATGTAACTTAGTGAAGAATTGTTCTATTTTGGCAAGGTTCTGTAGACGGCTGATGTAACTTAGTGAAGAGATGTTCTATTTTGGCAAGGTTCTGTAGACGGCTGATGTAACTTAGTGAAGAATTGTTCTATTTTGGCAAGGTTCTGTAGACGGCTGATGCAACTTAGTGAAGAATTGTTCTATTTTGGCAAGGTTCTGTAGACGGCTGATGTAACTTAGTGAAGAATTGTTCTATTTTGGCAAGGTTCTGTAGACGGCTGATGTAACTTAGTGAAGAGTTGTTCTATTTTGGCAAGGTTCCTAAGACGACTGATGTAACATAGAATATATTTTTAAAGGAATGTTGTTTTGAATCTTTTTAATGAATTCTGCCAGGGCAGCGACTGGCCCGCCTGCTCTTCTCAATTTGGAACTGTCACGGGTTCTTTTATGTGCTCAAAATGAACACTAGAACTACGTTTTATCGTCCGTCTGCGATAGACTAGAAACTCGATCTCACCTGCATTGAGATCGGGAATCTCTGGGAAAATATCCAGATGGCTCTACAAGGGAGCGAACCTGGTACTTTTGGCATGAGAGACCAGCGCCTAACCTCTGCGCCACAGAGAACTCTGGACTGTTAACTGAGACAAATCCAAGCATCACATTAGGTTGACATTTTTCGCATGTGCTGCTTCTACATGCTGTAGGAATCTATAACACGGAACACACAACGTATTCACGTTTTCGGTGCAAAATAAATATAGATAACAAAGAGTGGTTAATAACTTGATTGATAAGAGTGGTTAATAACTTGATTGATAAGAGTGGTTAATAACTTGATTGATAAGAGTGGTTAATAACTTGATTGATAAGAGTGGTTAATAACTTGATTGATAAGAGTGGTTAATAACTTGATTGATAAGAGTGGTTAATAACTTGATTGATAAGAGTGGTTAATAACTTGATTGATAAGAGTGGTTAATAACTTGATTGATAAGAGTGGTTAATAACTTGATTGATAAGAGTGGTTAATAACTTGATTGATAAGAGTGGTTAATAACTTGATTGATAAGAATGAGCACAAATAAGAATAAAAGTGGAGAGTTGTAAGATGTAGATTTTGTTCGACAAGAGTGAGATTGTTCTGTGCATTGTTCTAGACTATAACTGTAAACAATTAAATGTTGGATATTGATACATTTATAGTTAGACTTGTACTTTTCTTCAACAAATTCTAAACGAGGTGGGTGGGTAGTCGTCACTCTAACGTCGATAGAATTTACTTCTCCTTGTTACTTTGGTTGTAGCCTCTGATAACATACGGCCGGCGAGATTTACTTCTCCTTGTTACTTTGGTTGTAGCCTCTGATAACATAAGGCCGGCGAGATTTACTTCTCCTTGTTACTTTGGTTGTAGCCTCTGATAACATAAGGCCGGCGAGATTTACTTCTCCTTGTTACTTTGGTTGTAGCCTCTGATAACATAAGGCCGGCGAGCTCAGGTAAAATTTTTAGGAAATAAGACCCCAACTGTCACGTGATCCTCGAGCTTTAGTGTTTTTTGTAAATATATTAATTTTTCAACAATACAATATGCAAGAATCAAGGTCATATTATGTTACAAATGAAGTTTAAATCTAGGGAATATCAGTATTATTAACACTTTCATTAATAAATAACAGTGAACGCATTGCATTGTGGAAAATTACAAAAAATGATTGCAGTTTTCTATCAAACATATACAAAAATCAGCCCCCATTAAGCAGGAATTGTATATTTCCCGTCTGAGCTAGTAGGCCGTATGTTGCCGGGGACCACGATTTGGTACAGAACTGAAACTGGATTAATCGTACAGTCACTTAGGCCGTCCGCACACGGGTCGACTGGTTTGTGACTTTAATTGCAAACTGATTTTACACTAGTCACATACACAACCAGTTCGCAACTAAAACGAAACCTACCCCCACACACGAGCATGTTGAGCGTCTGAAACCAGTCATGTCGGATCCATCAAGATAGGTACTTTGCTATTGTAGAAATATACTTGGTATCCATCTTTAGAACTATGATGTCAAGTAGTAGTTCAGATGAAGAAGATATTATTGTAGGAACATACTTGGTATCCATCTTTAGAACTATGATGTCAAGTAGTTGTTCAGATGAAGAAGATATTATTGTAGGAACATACTTGGTATCCATCTTTAGAACTATGATGTCAAGTAGTTGTTCAGATGAAGAGATATTGTAGGAACATACTTGGTATCCATCTTAGAACTATGATGTCAGTAGTTGTTCAGATGAAGAGATATTATTGACTATTATCATCATGTAGAAATAAAAGAGCATTAAGGAAGTATTGGTGTCATCCTGATATAAATAGAAATACTCATTTAAGGCTGTTTGTAGCAGCACAACAACTAAATGAAGAGATATCAAGTTTATAGCATTCTATAGAACGTCCAAAGGTTGTTATATGAAATTGTTGAGAATGGTTACTCCTTACATCACGAAGATGGACACAAACATGAGGGAATGTGTGGGTGCAGATGAAAGACTATTAATAACTTTGAGGTAAGCTATTTTAATTAGTCAAATTTAATACCAAAAAAATATTTTGTTGTTATTGTAAATTGGTTAGATCGAGACCCCAGAGAAGCCGGTATAATACTCATTTTCCCTGGTGTTCACTAGCAACCATGCAACTCAACTGCTCTGAGACCTAGAAATACAGTCGCTCACAACCAGTTGTGGACTGGTTTGAAATCAGTTTAGTTTCAGTCGACCCGTGTGTGGTCCCATACTCCTATACACAGGCAAGGTCACAAGATAGTTGCATGCTCAACCGGTTTGGGACTCGCGTTGCAAACCAGTCGACCCTTGTGAGGGTGGCCTTAGGATCGATGAAATCACACTACAACTGGAAATCGAACCGAGATAACCTGTCTGGAAGTTAAATGAGCCACTATGCTAACGCGGCTCTCGAGTTTTAATTGTTCCAATACTAACTATAGCAGGATTTGAACTCAACTTGTTTATTAACATCTACTAGGACAGTCTGGTCAAACGGATTAGAGCGCAGCTCCCATGCGGAAGACCCGTGTTCCATGCACGGTAAATTCAATGCATTTTTCTGTTGTTGGCATAAAAGAGAAATCATAACCTGAGCAACTTTGCAGCGACTGCAATAACCATTCGGCCATTAAATTCTTCAGGCTCTTACCCATAGAATGTGAACTGTACCAGGTACAGTGTCTCCATAGAATGTGAACTGTACCAGGTACAGTGTATCCATAGAATGTGAACTGTACCAGGTACAGTGTCTCCATAGAATGTGAACTGTACCAGGTACAGTGTCTCCATAGAATGTGAACTGTACCAGGTACAGTGTATCCATAGAATGTGAACTGTATCAGTGTACAAGTGTTGAATTTAACTGACAATAGAAATGTAACTGATAATTAACAGTGTCATGAAGCTCTTCTTCTTCTTCTTCTTCTTCTTTGCAATCGGTTTCGTCTTATACACCTACCTGCTGCATCAATCATGCACTAACCGACTCAATCAGTAATTCACTCAATCATTTTATTAGTGAACTAAGCAGTCATTCACCTACCTACTGCAACAATCATGCACTAACTGACTCATTCATTCACATAATCATTATATTAGTAAACCAAGCACCCATTCACCTACATACTGCAACAATCATACACTAACTGACTCATTCATTCACATAATCATTATATTAGTAAACCAAGCACCCATTCACCTACATACTGCAACAATCATGCACTAACTGACTCAATCATTCACACAATCATTATATTAGTGAACCAAGCACCCATTCACCTACATACTGCAACAATCATGCACTACCTGACTCAATCATTCATTTATTCTCATCGTTCACTGAAGCACATAGAAATATTTTCAAACAGCTAAAACAGATTCTAGAGCTGGTTGATGACAACTATGTTCTCTTGTTACTGAACTTGCTGTAGCAAGAGCCGAGATACAGACCCGGGTCTGCTCACAACTTCACAACAGTATCTACTTACAACATCGTCTTGAAGTTGTGCCAGCAATCTCTGATATTTCTTACTATACACAGACGGATCATCAGACACGACAGCGAGGAAAGGAGAGGCCGGAACCATCATCATACTCCAAGATGGCACTGCACTAACAAATTCAAGTGCCACTGGAGAACTATCAACAAATTTTAGAGCCGAACAACAGGCAATTGTGGATGCCTCAAAAATACTGCAGCAAAGAAACATCCAAAACAACAAACTTGTCTTCCTTTGCGACTGCTTGTCAGTCCTGCAGGCCACACAAAGGGAACCACAAGATAACATGGAAAGAGAGCTGATAGGCAGGGAGAGGCAGAGAGAGAGGCAGAGAGAGAGGCAGAGAGAGAGGCTAAGAGAGGCAGAGAGAGGTAGAGAGAGGCAGAGAGAGGCAGAGAGAGAGGCAGAGAGAGAGGCAGAGAGAGATAGAGAGAGAGAGCGTCATTGCCGTGCGGTGATATTATGAAACAGATAACTAGAGAGAGAGAGAGAGAGAGAGAGAGACTATAATACTGGTCTCGTACGATGATATTGAATCCCAGAGCCAGTTAATGGTCAGTGTGATCCATCTAACGACAATTGTACGTATACTGACTCATATCTGTTAGAGCTACCAAATGTAAACATTGCAGTGAATTAGAATAGAATCACATATCAGGAATATGGACAGAGTAATATTGATGAGTAATACAACACCAAAGGAAAACAACATCACAACAACATCAAAAGTAACAACAGCAAAATAAGTTGTAAGAGTTTCAGACAAAATATGGACCTCAGAGATAACAGAGGCGACGAAAGAGACTATCTACGAAGCGCATACTAGGGCCCGTTTTAGAAATCTCTTCCTGACCTGACGCTGTGAGGCAAACAGGATTCGAGAAAGAAAGAAAGTTTCAGAATCGGCAGGCAAAGGAAAGCCAGCCCAACAACTATAGTAGACAGAAGGAGAATGTTGTAGCTACCACAGTTCAGGAACACCAACATCACAACAACAACAACAACATGTACCAGTGATCTTACCTCGCTTTCTGGTAGGTTTTTGGCGCGTTGGCACTTCCGGCCGTATCTGGACTATGACTGTTTGGAGAGTTTGCATGTGACGAGTGGCTGTGCTCCTCTTCTGGGAGGGGAGAAAACGGAGATTAGTCAAACAACAAGAAAGTTTCATGTCTGTTCGTTTGTTTGTTTTTGTGCAGAGAATATATATGTATCTATCTAAAGATATACTGGGATATTTCTCTAATTTTTCCTCTTGTATTTGAATTAATCTCGAAATGTGCAGAATTGTTCAGTAAGGAAGATGATGTTGAAATGTGTAAAATTGTTCAGTGGCGGAGATGATGTTGAAATGTGTAGAATTGTTCAGTGGCGGAGATGATGTTGAAATGTGTAGAATTGTTCAGTGGTGAAGATGATGTTGAAATGTGTAGAATTGTTCAGTGGTGAAGATGATGTTGAAATGTGTAGAATTGTTCAGTGGGAGAGATAATGTTGAAATGTGTGGAATTGTTCAGTGGCGGAGATGATGTTGAAATGTGTAGAATTGTTCAGTGGTGAAGATGATGTTGAAATGTGTAGAATTGTTCAGTGGTGAAGATGATGTTGAAATGTGTAGAATTGTTCAGTGGGAGAGATAATGTTGAAATGTGTAGAATTGTTCAGTGGTGAAGATGATGTTGAAATGTGTAGAATTGTTCAGTGGTGAAGATGATGTTGAAATGTGTAGAATTGTTCAGTGGGAGAGATAATGTTGAAATGTGTAGAATTGTTCAGTGGTGAAGATGATGTTGAAATGTGTAGAATTGTTCAGTGGTGAAGATGATATTGAAATGTGTAGAATTGTTCAGTGGGAGATGATGTTGAAATGTGTAGAATTGTTCAGTGGCGGAGATGATGTTGAAATGTGTAGAATTGTTCAGTGGCGGAGATGATGTTGAAATGTGTAGAATTGTTCAGTGGCGGAGATGATGTTGAAATGTGTAGAATTGTTCAGTGGGAGATGATGTTGAAATGTGTAGAATTGTTCAGTGGTGAAGATGATGTTGAAATGTGTAGAATTGTTCAGTGGCGAAGAGGATGTTGAAATGTGTAGAATTGTTCAGTGGCGGAGATGATGTTGGTTAAGCAATGAGAGTAAAACAAAATATATCATAGAGAGCGTGGATATTTGATGAAGATTAAACTAGCGGTATTTACTGAAAGTTTTCACATTTACTTCAAACATTCGTACACAAACTAAGCTGTTGCTACTCACAGTCTTCACACACAAACTAAGCTGTTGCTACTCACAGTCTTCACACACAAACTAAGCTGTTGCTACTGAGAGTCTTCACACACAAACTATGCTGTTGCTACTCACAGTCTTCACACACAAACTAAGCTGTTGCTACTCAGAGTCTTCACACACAAACTAAGCTGTTGCTACTCAGAGTCTTCACACACAAACTAAAATGTTGCTACTGAGAGTCTTCACACACAAACTAAGCTGTTGCTACTCAGAGTCTTCACACACAAACTAAGCTGTTGCTACTCAGAGTCTTCACACACAAACTAAGCTGTTGCTACTCAGAGTCTTCACACACAAACTAAAGCTGTTTTTCCTTCTTATCTTCACACACAAACTAAACTATTGCTACTCAGAGTCTTCACAAACAAACCTAAGTTGTTTTTGCTTCTAATCTTCACACACAAACTAAAGTCTTTAATCCACATCTTGCCCGTCTGCCCAGCGTGTTCGTAGCGCGTTGGACTACGGGTGACTATCCCTCTGTGTGTGCAGGTTCAATTCCGCGGGATGGCAGAAAAAGCCACATATTCCCCAGATTTACGGTGTTCGTGGCACCGAACCGAAGGGTTACGATGTCCATGGCACCGAGCCGAAGAGCTGAAAAGCTCAAGTGCTTCTGGATCGGAAAAAAATCCACATCTTCATATACAACATTACTATATTTATAACCACTTTGAATATCTAATTATTTCAACCTACAAGCATACATTGTCCGTCTGCTTAAAATGACCCACATATGAACTACAAGTTAGTGACGCCCTGACAACATGGTACAGCGAAGAAGTGGTAAATTAAATAGATTTTAAAAAAGCAATGGACAGAGAAAATATCTGTTCAAGATGCTGTTTGTGTACTAGGAGAAAGTTGAGACGGAAATATATGTCACTGTATGACGTATCAGGGAAATGGAATCCATCAGCTTCGTTCCCCAGACCACACGTCATTACCGATCTCGTGAAATGAAATGTTAAATTATCAATAATTGCAAACAATAATTAAAACCACAAATGACAGAAATAATTGATTTGCCCAAATCAGTTTAAATTGTAAACAATAAACTAAAAATATATTTCTTTTCATCATCTTTAAATAGCTTGCCCTAAACAGAACTTTACCATTTGAACAGTTTTTCCTAGTTTTTCTCTATCACAGGCCAGATCATCGTCTCAGAAATGGCTTCAGAATATAACGTCTGCAGCGTGATCTAACTTTATACAGCATCATCATCATCAAGGTGCGTATCCTTTATATGACGTTGCTCTCTTTTTTTGCAGCGCATCTGAGATTCACTCTGTCTCTAGCTAGTTCACCCACTTTGTAGATAGTCATATTCATGGTTTCTTTAATATCTTGTAGCCATCTTCTTCTTGGTCTACCTCTGCGTCCTGGGACCCTGCCCTCTAATATTGTTCTTTCCAGGCCATCGTGACGCTTAATGTGACCAAAGTATCTAATTGTTTATCAGCCAAATCTCTTCAACATTTAGTTCTTTCAGGACATCAGTGTACTTTCTTCTTTCTTCCCATGATATTAGTAGGATCTTTCTGTAGCATTTAGTTTTGAAGGACTAGATTTTCGTTCATGCAGCATCGTTCATGCAGCATCGTTCATGCAGCATCGTTCTTGCAGCATCGTTTATGCAGCATCGTTCATGCAGCATCGTTCTTGCAGCATAGACAAATACAATTTAGAGCGGTTGGCCAAAGATAGGCAATCATGGCGAGAGGAAGTGAGGTGTGGCTTAAAAAGATTAGAAAGAACAACATCATCCACATATGGAGGCAAAAGAGAACGCAGAGGGCAGAGAGATCATCCTGTGTATCAGCTCCAGTCTCCAGTTTCACCTGCAGCAACTGTGGGAAAGATTGCCACTATAGAATACTACATTACAGCCACAACATACGATGTGACTCAGCACAGAACAAACTATGGCAGGCAAAACCTATTGTCTCTTGAGACGAGGTCAATGATGATTGTTACTTGATGCTGTTGTTTCTTAATGTGGCTGCTGTTTGTGCTGTTGTCTTAATGTGGCTGCTGTTTGTTGCTGTTGTTTCTTAATGTGGTTGCTGTTTGTTGCTGTTGATGCTAGATATAATTGATACTTGTTACTGCTGGGGGATAAGAATTCTAGCTGATCGCTTTCATATTAAATGTAAGTTGTAAAACATTTCTCCACATCATCCACTATCCAAGTGCAAGATTGTGTACATTTCTCCACATCATCCACTGTCCAAGTGCAAGATTGTGTACATTTCTCCACCTCATCCACTGTCCAAGTGTAAGAATGTGTACATTTCTCCCCTTCATCCACTGTCCAAGTGTACGATTGCGTACATTTCTCCACATCATCCACTGTCCAAGTGCAAGATTGTGTACATTTCTCTACAATATACCATGTCCGTTTTACATCTATTTCCTCAACTTGGTCCCATAGACATGACTTCTAATCTCCTCAACTTGGTCCCATAGACATGGCTTCTAATCTCATCAACTTGGTCCCATAGACATGACTTCTAATCTCCTCAACTAGGTCCCATAGACATGACTTCTAATCTCCTCAACTAGGTCCCATAGACATGACTTCTAATCTCCTCAACTTGGTCCCATAGACATGGCTTCTAATCTCCTCAACTTGGTCCCATAGACATGACTTCTAATCTCCTCAACTTGGTCCCATAGACATGGCTTCTAATCTCCTCAACTTGGTCACATAGACATAACTTCTAATCTCCTCAACTTGGTCCCATAGACATAACTTCTAATCTCCTCAACTTGGTCCCATAGACATGACTTCTAATCTCCTCAACTAGGTCCCATAGACATGACTTCTAATCTTCTCAACTTGGTCCCATAGATATGACTTCCAATCTCCTCAACTAGGTCCCATAGACATGACTTCTAATCTTCTCAACTTGGTCCCATAGACATGACTTCTAATCTTCTCAACTTGGTCCCATAGACATGACTTCTAATCTTCTCAACTTGGTCCCATAGACATGACTTCTAATCTTCTCAACTTGGTCCCATAGACATGACTTCTAATCTCCTCAACTTGGTCACATAGACATGACTTCTAATCTCCTCAACTAGGTCCCATAGACATGACTTCTAATCTTCTCAACTAGGTCCCATAGACATGACTTCTAATCTCCTCAACTTGGTCCCATAGACATGACTTCTAATCTCCTCAACTTGGTCCCATAGACATGACTTCTAATCTTCTCAACTTGGTCCCATAGACATAACTTCTAATCTCAACAGCTTGCAATATGCCTTACTATAATTACTAATTCCCTTCTGCATTCTCTCTGCACTTTTCTGTATATCATTCAACTCTCCTCTTCCCGTCCTTGCTCCTGGCTTTGCATGTCTCCTCCTTCCCTCCCTCCCTTTTTCTCTGTTATTCTCCCTTTGTTTTATTCACGGCAATCTCTGAGCGGCAGTTTCTTGTTTATTGTCGAATCAATAGTAAAGCACAATATTGCATGTCAGTTGAACGTTCAGTTTTAAAGCTATGTTCTCTTAACTGTAACGGAATGTGAGACTGAACTGGCTTGACTGTAAGTGACAGAAACTATGAATGACTGTACAATCTAGAGATGTTAAGGGCAGAGTCAGGGAGTCAGTGTATGACATTAAGATGTTAATTGCAGAGACAGGGAGTCAGTGTATGAATGGCAGAAACAGAGAGTCAGTGTATGCCACTAAAGATATGAATGGCAGACACAGTGCGTCATTGTATGAATGTTAAAGACAGGGAGTCAGTGTATGACACTAAAGATGTGGTTGACAGAGACAGGGAGTCAGTGTATGAATGTCAAAGACAGGGAGTCAGTATATGACACTAAAGATGTGAATGACAGAGACCTAGAGTCAGTGTATGCCACTAAAGATGTGAATGGCAGAGACCGAGAGTCAGTGTATGACACTAAAGATGTGAATGACAGAGACCTAGAGTCAGTGTATGCCACTAAAGATGTGAATGGCAGAGACCGAGAGTCAGTGTATGACACTAAAGATGTGAATGACAGAGACCGAGAGTCAGTGTATGACACTAAAGATGTGAATGACAGAGACCGAGAGTCAGTGTATGACACTAAAGATGTGAATGGCAGAGACCGAGAGTCAGTGTATGACACTAAAGATGTAAATGACAGAGACCGAGAGTCAGTGTATGACACTAAAGATGTGAATGGCAGAGATCGAGAGTCAGTGTATGACACTAAAGATGTGAATGACAGAGACCGAGAGTCAGTGTACGACACTAAAGATGTGAATGACAGAGACTGAGATTATGAATGACTGTGAATCCAGCAAAGTTAATGGTAGAGATCGGGATTGTGGGGAACAGTGAATCAACATGAGTTAACAACACACGATGGGTGATTTGGTCAACACTACACGGAGGGTTGATATGGTCAACACTACACTCGGGTTGATATGGTCTACACTACACGGGGGTTGATATGGTCTACACTACACGGGGGTTGATATGGTCAACGAGAAAATTAAGTGGAACCACATGGGGCGCCAGTCAAAAATACTTTAAAATATTTATCAGCAGGGCATACGACCACACCTGGAATATGGGTCAGCTGCATGGTGCCCAGCATCAAATACCACATTAGGAGAACTGGATAAGGTGCAAAACCAGGCGCTTCGTGTCATCACAGGAGCAATGAAAACAACACCAATAGTGGAGATGGAAAGAGTGGGGGAATACAAGCACTGAGAGAACACAGACACAAAAGTGATGACGCAGGCAGAAAAGTTTCTGAGTATGCCAAGCCACCCAATGGAAAACAGATTAAAAATCTAGCATTGGGGCGGCTGAAAAGAAGCAGCTTTATTCACCAGGCCAAAAGACTGAATAGGCAAACCTCAGACCTACCAAAAGTTGGCATTCCCATAAAGTCTGTGCCAGAGCAAACCCCTTGGAGAGAGGAGACTGAACCAGAAGTATGTATCCAGACAGAAGTGAAAGGAATATTCGACAAGGATGAGCAGAACAGCATACAACGCAAGACAGTCACTCTCAGTTTACTTGATGAAGAATACCCACATGACCTCTGGGTCCGGGTATACACGGATGGGTCAGCAGAAAATGCAGTGACGAATGGAGGAGCAGGAGTGTACATAGAATACCCAAACAACGCTAGAGATGCGATTAAAGTACCAACGGGGAAATTCTGTCACAACTATGATGCAGAAATTCAGGCAATCAAGGTGGCAACTGAAAAACTGTTGAATACCAGACCCGATCATCAACCTGTTGTATTTTTGACTGATGCAAAATCAGCACTCCAAGCACTTCAGTCCAGAAAATTGCCAGGTCTACAGACCCTACTGTCTAAATTGTCCAAGCATCGCAGGGTCGTCTTGCAGTGGATACCCTCTCACTGTGGAATACCAGGAAATGAAACAGCAGACCGATTGGCCAAGGAAGGTGCTGCAGGAGAGCAGCCGGATGTGCCAGTTACCTACCACCAAAAGAAAAGGATGATTAAATCAATGAGAAAGCCACAAATACCAACACAAGACGATTACTATAATATGAGCAGATTGGAACAAGTTGTGATTCTGCGCCTTAGAACAGGACACAATCGGCCCGCAGCCACATGTATACAAAATTCAAGATTGGCAATTCAGCCATGTGTACATGTGGACAGGCAAACCAGACTGCAGAGCACATACTTCAAGACTGCCCCAAATATGATACACTGAGGCAAACTCACTGGCCTAACGAAACAACACTCGACATAAAACTACACGGACCTCTGTGTGAGCTACAAAAGACAGTGAAGTTCATACAAGAGACAACATTGAATATATAGACATATTTCAAGCGAACGAAAGGAAGGATATGGCCAACACTACACGGGAGTTGATATGATCAACACTACACGTGTGTTGATATGGTCAACACTACACGATGTATGATTTGTTTAAAACTACGCCGACATTTATTTACCAATGTTTTTTCTGATACCCAGTTGAGTCTCGACTTGAGAGCCGCTCCGATTGGAGACAAAAAACCCTTTGGAGATTGATCTTGGGATCACGAGCCGACAAAGTATGTTCCCTAACCACTACACTACCGCGGCTCTATTGTTTTTATTATAACAGAAATATATTTGTATCATCTTCTGTAAACGTGTTTTGTTATATATCACGATACAAATCGATGTTTGGTAATGTCAGATTACCCATCACGTCTACACTAAGATAGATAGATACATTACTCCGTAGCATTTTCAGACTTTAGAGTATGAAGTACTTGTCACTTCACATTTCTAGACCCTAGTGTGCAAGAGGTAGGGGACCAAATTCCTTCCCTCACATGTGGAGCGTCGAGTGTGGGATTGGACCCACAACCCACTTGTTCCCGAGTTGATAGGCAAACGTTTACTCATTACGTTAATCTGTTCTACAGATTTATAACTAAGAGAATATTAAATAAAAATTATATGACAATAGGTGGAGGAGGCGGGAGAACTCGCAAAAGACAAAAAGTTTTTCAGACAGGCGTGGATGAAAGCGACACTCCACAAGGAACATGCTACTACTTGACAATAGGAGTAATGGAAATATATATTTCATACCACAATACTGACATTATTTTACTGGAAAGATATAGGAATACATGTAAAGGAAGAAATAGTAGGAATATATGTAAAGGAAGAAATAGTAGGAATACATGTAAAGGAAGAAATAGTAGCAATACATGTAAAGGAAGAAACAGTAGCAATACATGTAAAGAAAGAAATAGTAGGAATACATGTAAAGAAAGAAATAGTAGCAATACATGTAAAGGAAGAAATAGTAGGAATACATGTAAAGAAAGAAATAGTAGCAATACATGTAAAGAAAGAAATAGTAGCAATACATGTAAAGGAAGAAATAGTAAGAATACATGTAAAGGAAGAAATAGTAGGAATACATGTAAAGTAAGAAATAGTAGGAATACATGTAAAGAAAGAAATAGTAGGAATACATGTAAAGGAAGAAATAGTAGGAATACATGTAAAGGAAGAAATAGTAGAAATACATGTAAAGGAAGAAATAGTAGGAATACATGTAAAGAAAGAAATAGTAGGAATACATGTAAAGAAAGAAATAGTAGGAATACATGTAAAGGAAGAAACAGTAGCAATACATGTAAAGGAAGAAATAGTAGAAATACATTTTTATGAATGGAATATTAAGAGATTACTAGTGGACATTTAATGAGAATTAAGAGATTACTAGTGGACATTTAATGAGAATTAAGAGATTACTAGTGAACATTTAATGAGAATTAAGAGATTACTAGTGAACATTTAATGAGAATTAAGAGATTACTAGTGGACATTTAATGAGAATTAAGAGATTACTAGTGAACATTTAATGAGAATTAAGAGATTACTAGTGAACATTTAATGAGAATTAAGAGAGTACTAGTGAACATTTAATGAGAATTAAGAGAGTACTAGTGGACATTTAATGAGAATTAAGATTGTACTAGTGGACATTTAATGAGAATGAGAAACAACCAACCAACAATAATTACATACAATAAAAAGATATCCGGTACCAGAGCCAAGGGAAGACCAAGGAAAAGATGGATGGACAATATCAAGACCACATTAAATAAACACAGATATAACACAAGGGCGACTGATCTGGCCCTGGAACGCAAATTAAAGCTCCCACCCCTAGACTTAACGACAGGAGTGGACAACTTATTCCATTATCAACCTAGGGAAAGACAATTTACAATAGTCAGAATATGAAGAGAATGGAATAGTTAAAATACTATGGTCAACGTTGAACGGAATTGTTAGGAAATACCCTAGAAAATGTTGTATCTAACACTACAATAGAGATATATTTCTCTGTGGCAATGTGAGAAATGTCTCGTGCACTGCACCGCTAAGTTTGCGCAGAAATGTGTGGCGCGTGCAGATTCGGTCTACAGTTTATGGAACGGTATTAAATGGCGATTGAGTGCATGCGCTGGAGAGACGAGATTTTGGGGAAAAGGGGTGTCCTAGAGCGAGAGTGAGTACAGATCAAAGAGCTATTAATGAGTGGCGTGGTTAGTGAGGTTTAAATACAGGATGAGTGATGCCTACAATAGGAGGAACATGTGGTTAATTCAATATTGAATGAATATAGGCATGTAAGGGTGGATGTAGGGAACGATGAACAAACCAGGCTTTGTGAATCACGTGTCTTCTTGTAACATCCATGCGTGGATGTGGATTACCAACACACATTCTGACATGCACGTGACAACAGAGAGACGGACACATGTAACAACAGACAGACAGACATAGCGGCGACATGATGAAGTGGATGAAATAAATATAAATACAAGGCTAAAATGTGAGGCTAGTTATTGCATGCCATTAAATTGTTGCATAACAGGGAACTTGATCAAACACATTACACGCTTGATGAGAATGTTGATGTTATTTCAATGTTTATGTTGTCACCACAAACAACAACCACATAAACACAACACTGTTGCAGTAGAAGTAGAAGACAAATGGAGAGGCCATTAGAAGATAAGGAAAAAAAAACAAGTATAGTCTTTGTTTATGATTGAAATCCTCAAGTAATCTGGCCTTTATCGTCTGAAACCAGCCATGATATTTTATTGTCCTTCTGGCTCGAGCGGGATCTTCTGGGATTCCCGCGTGATGAGGCGTATGAATATTGAGTCGATTGGGGAGATAACTGCGACTGCTGTATAGGGTGTTCGCCCTTGTCAGATAGGGGACAGTACTGGGTGGTGCAACCGGTGTATGCGAGTAAATTGGGCTAAGGATTGTGTGTGCTAGGGTGAGATTTGAACCGTATAACTGGAGACATGATTGTGTAAAGAAAGAATAAAGCTATCAATAGTGGATTGAAGAAATGATTGTATATAGAAAGAACAAGATCAACACTAGTGGATTGAAGAAATGATTGTGTATAGAAAGAACAAGATCAACACTAGTGGATTGAAGAAATGATTGTGTATAGAAAGAACAAGGTTAGCACTAATGGATTGAAGAAATGATTGTGTATAGAAAGAACAAGGTTAACACTAATGGATTGATGAGATCAATCAATCGGGAGTGTTAAGACTATTTTTATAGTTTTCTTTTCATGACAGTTACGAAATGTGTGTTGAACCCTAGATGAAATAAATCAGATTGGTAACGATTTAGTGCAGATAAGGAGAGAGGGTAGCCGAATAGTTGAACGCGCGAGTGTTTCCTGGCGGAAAGCGTCCCGAGTTAGACCCATCGGTAAAGTCAAACTTTTGTTGTGTTTGGAAAAAAATAAAATCTATAACCTTTACAAGCGTGGCGACAGCTTCAGACAAGCAGTTTTATTCATCTGCACTATACAACCCTCCTTCGTACTCTCAGACATGGGAACAAATCGCGGTACGGACAGTGTTTTTATGTGTGTACTTAAATACAAAAGCTAAGAGACAAGACTTAATACAGTTTGTATATAGAATGAGAAACAAGAGAGCATCTTGAACTGTATTAAACAAGTATATGTAATTGATTAACTCAAAGACAGATCATAAAATATCATCAAGTTTACATACAACCATTTGTTTATAGACAATCTACTCGTCTAAACAATCAAACACAAACTCATGAACACGATGCGATCCACATGTTACAAGTTGAATAAATACGGACGTGCAATAATTCACTATATACTTGAAATTCACTTTGTTCGTTTTTAAAAAAAAATCGCTTCACAAGTTTTTGCTTAATACACTTTGTATTACTCTCCTCTCCGTCTCTCTCTGCCACATAATTTGTTTGTTTGTTTTCCCCTGCAGTTTTTCTATTTATTGTGTTAGTCTCTGATTGTTTTATTGGAGCCTGTTTCAGCCAAGGGACGTTTTTATTCAATGTAATAACGAGTAATTTTCTGTGTAGCAATTTCAGGGCATGTTGATCAAAGAGAAGAGAAAAATAAGAACCAAGTTCGTCATGTTGTACGGAGAATACATTTATTTGTACTTTTTATTATATATATTTATTTGTGTGTGTTAGGTTCGCATTTTTTCATTGACCGTCGGCACACGATGGGTAATGTGGTCAACATAACATCGGTCGCATTTATTTTACAGAGCATTTCTTGGTACTTAATTGAGTCTGGCGAGACATGAGAGCCGTTATGGTAGGAAAAATAAATGCAATACTCACTATTGAATTAAACCTGGACAACCTGATGCCTTGCAGGTCGGCTGGGAACATCCAAATGCTGACGGAGAGCGAACCCAGTAAACGCTGGCTGAAACCTGGCACGTCGCCGAAGGATAAGCACCAGGGCTCCAAATGGCGCTGAGTGATGTGACGTAAAAATACGTTCTTGGCAAAGGTTGTTTATATATCACAATAAGAATGACAAAAATGGCCAAAAATAACGATCGAGAGAGAGAGAGAGAACCCGGACCATCAGTGTAAGAAACGAGTTCACTATCAAACTACGCTACTGTGAAACTCGTTTGTACTCTTTGAGATTATTTTCTTTTATTTCAAGTATGACAGTCTCTTGAAGCCTTTCAACTTAAGAACAATTATTCTATTGGTTATGTCGAGTCTGTGTGGCTAGCAGTCTTATTGTATTTCTCTCCTACCGGTATACATTACATAGCGCCTATAATCAATTTCTCCCTACTGTTCTATCCTGTGCAACTCATTCAATCTCTTCTACAGCATTGTCCGATATTTATCGCTTCTATCGTTCGTTTCAAGATTTCCTTAGAGTTTTCTTTCTTCTATTTCTTGACAACAAATATTGCGAATAAGAAAGAGTTCATTCAAGAGAATTAGAACAATTTTTGATCCGGCTTGTTTGTGTGTTTTGTTTGTTTGTTTGTTTGTGTGTTTTGTTTGTTTGTTTGTTTGTTTGTTTGGTTGCATGTTTGTTTGTGTGTTTGTTTGTTTGTTATGAAGGACAGTACATATTTATAAAGTCGAGACATGATCTTTCAATCTAACAGCGATAATTGTTTGGCGTTATATCAGGACGTGTAGGCCAACAAACATAAAAAAAAATAAGAATCAATTTCTTGCAGATAATCCGGTTTATTTGAGATCAGGCTTGGTTGTAAATTTTTGTATACATTTTTTTTTTTGGGTTGAGGAAGGGAATTTGGTAGGAAGGGGAGTACAATTTAAGAGAGTTTGAACATATTATTCTATGCGCAGGGCCATGCGGTATATTTTCACAGTATGATGCAAGTCTTCGAAATGCCGCCACTTAATTGTTTTTTTCTTTTAAGTAACCTTCAATTGTGATTTTGATTTCGCTGCTTATGCCGCCCCTCTTGCGGTGCCGTCTGATGCGGTCACCTCTTTGTATCATAGCACGGCACCGCTCTGTGGTATCCTTTACTTGAAGATGACTGTTTAGTGGAAATGTCAAACTGTGTTATATAATATATTACTTCTTCTTCAAACGCTCCATATCGACCACCTGTTAACCACTCTTTGTAATTTGTATGTGATCTAAGCCTAAGAGCGATTGTGCGTTGTGTCAGTTATGCGCCTACAAGTAGGAGAGCACATCCGATTTATGCGATGCTTTTTATTTACTAGTGTAGCTTCCTAGACTCCTACATCAGTCACCTCTTACGACATGCCTTTTAGGTCGCAGAATTACTATTCTTTGCTCCCCCAGTGAGCCCCGGTAAAACACGGGCGATAATATAATACTAGCTTTGGCACTGTAACTTGTCTTTTATGGTCTATAGCTCCATAGCTCCAGTTTAGTCTGCAGAAAAACAAAACTAGAGCCAGACAAGAGGAAATATTGGCAAGATGTACAGTTAAAGATGAAGTTTGTTGTTGTGTAGAACAGATTTAATAATAATGAACTGATGGTGTTTGCAAACAATACAAATAATAATAATATGAATACAACAGATTTAAGAGAAGGTTCACGTAGATGATAAATGGGAAGATGATGAAGAATTTGAGGAAAGTGTATTAAGCAAAACTGTAAGGATTTTTTTAAACGAACAAAGTCTTCTTCTTCTTCTTTGCGTTCGTTCTTTACAACCAATTTAAATCCCTCTTTGTGATATGTATGATCTTTGCCAAGAACGTGTATACGTTGCACATTTGGTAGGCCCCTAAACGCATAGACTTCTGCATGTTTAGGACATGTGCATCCGATTTCAGTCAAACCTCCTTAGTCGCCTCTTACGACATTCATGGCAGGTAACAGTGGTTCTATTCTTTACACCCCAAATTTAGGCCCCGGCAACCACTCGGGCGAAACGAACAAAGTGAATTTCAAGTAAATAGTGAATAGCACGTCGTATTTATTCAACTTGTAACATATGGATCGCATCGTGTTCATAAGTTTGTGTTTGATTGTTTAGACGAGTAGATTGTCTATAAACAAATCGTTGTATGTAAACTTGATGATATTTTATGATCTGTCTTTGAGTTAATCAATTACATATACTTGTTTAATACAGTTCAAGATACTCTCTTGTTTCTCATTCTATATACAAACTGTATTAAGTCTTGTCTCTTAGCTTTTGTATTTAAGTACACACATAAAAACACTCGATGAAAAATCAGATGAAGCAGAGGAAAGAGAAGAAGTGGATGATTAAAATTAAGAAAAAATTGACGAAAGGATGAAATGGATGGATGGAGAAATCAGTTTTAAACAAGGAAGAAGAGAAGAATCGAATGAGGAAGAAGTAAATGAAAGATTAAGAAAAAGAAGTTGATGAAGAAGGAGAAAATAAGGGAAAAGAAATGAATGTCATAGAAGAAATGGAAGAATGAAAAGAGAGTCAAGAAAGACAAGTGGGTGAGTGAGAAAATGACGGACAAGTGGGTGAGTGAGAAGATGACGGACAAGTGGATGGTGAGAAAATAGGAAAGGGATGAAAGAGAAGAAAGGATGAGGAGAAGATGAGAAAGATTAAGAAAAACGGACAAGTGGATGAAATGAGAAGATGAGGAAAGTGGTGATAGAAGAGAGGAAGAAGTGAAGAAGAAGAAGACAAGTGGATGAGTAGAAGATGACGGACAAGTGGATGAGTGAGATGACGGACAAGTGGATGAGTGAGAAGATGAGAAAGGGATGATAAAATGAGAAAGATGAGTGAAAATACGACAAATGAGAAGATGACGGACAAGTGGATGAATGCGAATAGGAGGGAAAGAAATGAAGAAGGAGAGGTAGAAGTGAATTAGAGCGGAAAAAAAGAAAATGTGGAAGAAAATGCATAAATAGTGAGTGAATGAAGTGAATTAAGTGAATGAAGGGAATGAAGAAGTGTGACTAAAAGTGAGAAGATGATGTAAGTAAACAATCACAATGATACCAGCATGATATGATTGTCACAGAGAGAAAATTCCATCACATGATTGTCACAGAGAGAAAGATTCTAGCATGATATGATTGTCACAGAGAGGATAGATTCCAGCACGATATGATTGTCTCAGAGGAAAGATTCAGCACGATATGATTGTCTCAGAGAGGAAAGATTTAACTTGAAATGTTACAAGTTCTTCAGTTATCTTACTCTGTCCTTTCCTCAATCCGGGAGGGTTGAATGCTCAAACCACGTGATGGCCTGCGCCCGCGACCAGGAGACAGCTATCTTAATTACGTGCGGCTTGGCCAACCATTAGAAGAGACTTAACGGTGAAAACGTTGAAAATGCATGAGATGGCTGAAACGGCGGAGACCGAGGGGACATCGAGAGAGGCTATGGATTATGTATGTCAAATTAACGACACAGACGGACAGACATTATTCCATTCAAACCTCCCTATTTCTCTCTCTCTCTCTCTTTCTCAATCTCCTCACATTTTCTCACTAGCTAGCTTCAGGCCCCAGGTCGACACAGACCTGAAGGCGGGAAGTGTATGTCATTGATAAAGATTTGCTGTTCAAGTAACATTGTATATGATTGGAGGCAATGACATGGTCATAGCAAGTAGCCAACTGACACTAGTAGGATTATGTGAATGAACAGGCAGGTCATGAATATATCATGTGAATTATGAACTATACAAGAAAACACAGAAACTACATGAACTTTTAGAACTTCTAAAGAGAGAGAGAGAAAGAAGTCTTAGAACTTAAAGAGAAAGTTTTAGAGATTAGAGAGAGAGAGGACATTTTAGAACTTAGAGAGAAGAAGGTTTAGAGCTTAGAGAAAGGACGTTTTAGAACTTTGAGGGAGGAAGTTTTAGAACGTAGAGAGAGAGAGAGAGAGAGAGAGAGAGCGTTTTAGAGCTTAAAGAGAAGACGTTTAATAGCGTCGAGGGAGGAGGTTTTAGAGCTTAGAGAGAGGAAGTTTTAGAGCCTCGTGAGAGAGAGAGGAAGTTTCGGAACGTAGAGAGAGAGAAAAAGTTTTAGAACTCAGAGAGAGGAAGTTTTAGAATTTAGAGTGAGAGGAAGTTTTAGAACATATATAGAGAGAAGATGTATTAGAGCTTCGAGAGAGGAAGTTTTAGAACTTAGAGAGAGGGGACGTTTTAGTGCTTAGAGAGAGAGAGAGTTTTAGAAATTAGAGGAAGTTTTAGAACTTAGAGAGAGAGTAGGAATTTTAGTGTTAGCTTAGAGAGAGACAGTTTTAGAAATTAGAGGAAGTTTTAGAACTTAGAGAGAGAGAAAGGGAGAATTTGTTTAGAGGGTATTTAGCTAGAGAGTATGAGAGGATATTTAGTGAGAGAGAGGATATTTAGTGTAGAGGAAGGTATTTTAGTTGAGAGAGGATATTTTACTTGAGAGAGAGATATTTAGTGCTAGAGAGAGTATTTTAGTAGAGAGTATTTTAGTGCTTAGAGAGAGGAGGATATTTTAGTGCTTAGAGAGAGGATATTTTGGTAGAAGTTAGAGAGAGGATATTTTAGTGCTTAGAGGATATTTGTAGAGAGAGGATATTTTAGTGCTTAGAGAGAGGATATTTTAGTGTTAGAGGAGAGGATATTTTAGTGCTTAGAGAGAGGATATTTTAGTGCTTAAAAGAGAGGATATTTTAGGCTTAAAGAGGATATTTTAGTGCTTAGAGAGGAGGATATTTTAGTGCTTAGAGGAGAGGATATTTTAGAGCTTAAGAGAGAGGATATTTTAGAGCTTAAAGAGAGAAGACGTTTTTGAGCTTAGAGAGAGAGAGGATATTTTAGAGCTTAAAGAAGAAGACGTTTTGAGAATAATTTAAGTGATTCAATATTATTGAATGTATTTTGTGTCCTTCACAAATAACGTCATCTGTTTCCCACAAATCCTGTCAAATGTCCCTCACAATACTGCCATGTGTCAGCATAAATACTGCCATGTGTCACACACAAATACTGCCATGTGTCACACACAAATACTGTCATGTGTCACACACAAATACTGTCAAGTGTCAGTCAAAATTAGAGATTGTTTATTTCTATTACTAGTTCCTACAATTTCTGCTAATTGTTTGTTAACTATGATATGTCATCTTAATGTATTTATTATACTATGTCATTATAATGTATTTATTATACTATGTCATCTTAATGTATTTATTATACTATGTCATCTTAATATATTTATTATACTATGTCATCTTAATGTATTTATTATACAATGTCATCTTAATGTATTTATTATACTATGTCATCTTAATATATTTATTATACTATGTCATCTTAATGTATTTATTATACTATGTCATCTTAATATATTTATTATACTATGTCATCTTAATGTATTTATTATACTATGTCATCTTAATATATTTATTATACTATGTCATCTTAATGTATTTATTATACTATGTCATCTTAATGTATTCATTATACTATGTCATCTTAATGTATTCATACAAACGTTGATTCTATCAAATATGCTCTCTCTTCTTTTGGGTTTCTGATACAAGTTTGCTTCGGTTACAGTTCATTTGATACTTTGTCTCAAGTTGCTTATATCGTACAGCTTCTTACATGTATTATGAATGTCGTACAACTTCTTACATGTATTATGAATGTCGTACAACTTCTTACATGTATTGTAAATGTAATACAACTGCTTACATGTATTGTGAATGTCGTACAACTTCTTACATGTATTGTGAATGTAATACAACTGCTTACATGTATTGTGAATGTCGTACAACTGCTTACATGTATTGTGAATGTAATACAACTGCTTACGGGTATTTTAATGACAAGTTATATTTTGTGCAAAAGACAGGCGTATCTTAATCCGAGAGGAAATATGAATCTGATTGTGATGATTGAGAGAAATGTTAATCTAAACGATATATCCATTACAACTTTTGTTTCTTCCGAGAAAGTGAATTTGAGTGACTTATGTGACAGATACGTCACGGTATTGTGCAATTACGTGTAGTTAGCAGCTTCGCTTGATAAACACACCTTAAACAGTCAACCACCTGTAACACCCCTGTTAAACACCTGTCAACCACCTGTTAAACACACCTGTTAAACACACATATCTAAGGTGAGATATAAACATAAGTGAACTTGTTAATGCCTGTATCATATGCCCATCTCACTCCTGCTCATCATACCACTCTCTGTGTTGACAACTCTCAGGAAATGACGGAGGAAGGCAAAGAACTCGAGCTCAGAAAGGGACACAAAATAAGCAGATAGCAATCTTAAGGAGATTTCTGGTTCATTTCATGAGCGGCGGCATTTGGGAGTGAGTTTCATTGGCAACTATTTATTTAGATAATAGAAAGAAGGATAGAGTGAGAAAAAAGCAATGAAAGTTCATTGTTAATTTTCTTTTTTCTGGACAAATTTCGTCAAAATGTATCATGTTATTGGATGCTGGTGTTTTGGGGTTTTTTTTCTGAAGTGTTGGGGTTTTTTTTTATGGTTGAATTTGTGGTTTTCTTTTTTTTTAAGTGCTGTATTGAATGTTGTTATTTTTTTCCAAAAGTGTTGTTTTGGAAATTGGTGTTTTCTTCAAAGTGCTGTGTTGGATGCTGATTTTGTTTTTCTGACGTGGTGTTTTGAATATTGGTTTTTTTCTAAAGCGTTGTGTTGGATGTTGGTTTAATTTTTTTTAATATGCTGTATTGAATGTTGGTGTCTTTACCAAAGTGTTGCGTGCGATGCTGGTCCACATTATTTTATTGTGTGTTGTTGTATGGATATGATGTGTAGAGTGATGGTATAAGAGAAAAAATATATGTGAAAATGTTTCTGGTAGTGGTATGTTGTTGGTTTATGATACTGATGTTGGTTATGTTCATACTGAAGTTGTAGATGGTGGTGCTATGTTGTTGGTTTATGATACTGATGTTGGTTATGTTCATACTGAAGTTGTAGATGGTGGTGTTATGTTGTTGGTTTATGATACTGATGTTGGTTATGTTCATACTGAAGTTGTAGTTGGTAGTGCTATGTTGTTGGTTTATGATACTGATGTTGGTTATGTTCATACTGAAGTTGTAGATGGTGGTGCTATGTTGTTGGTTTATGATACTGATGTTGGTTATGTTCATACTGAAGTTGTAGATGGTGGTGTTATGTTGTTGGTTTATGATACTGATGGTGATTATGTTCATACTGAAGTTGTAGATGGTGGTGATGTCGATAGGGATGTTAACGATAAAGATGTTGATGATATTGTTGCTGCTGATGTTTGGTAGTGATATTTAGTTTAGGTATGTGATTGATGCTTGGTAGTGATATTAAGTTTAGTTATGTGGTTGATATTACCATTTTACGATCATGATGATGCACCACAAGACAACAACGATCATATCTCACCTTTGGCTGGCATGTTGCTCTTGAACAGCCGGATCTCCAGGATTTCAGTGTTTGTCTCAACTTATAACTCCAACGAATACACTCAACTACTACTACTGCCTCAACTACAATCTATGATCTACAACGAACTGCACAGTTTGCAGAAGAACCACCAGGTTTAAAGAAATTTCCTATCAAAATCCTTTCACTGCGTGTTTGATGTTGAATATGTCCATAAAGATCAGCAGATAGATCAGTTAGCCATATGCTTGTATGTATAAAGTCTGTGCTATCACTAAATCGTTGATGGGTACAGAGGAAATGATACAAGAACTTCTCTAGAATATTGGGATTCAATGAAAGTTGGTTGAAAACTTTGTAAGTAGCAGACCAATCTTGCAGGAGATTTCTACTATTCTTCTCAGAAATCTGGATGATCAAATAAACGAGTACAGCTCATCTGACGTATGTTTTCCTTTGCATGAACACCGCCACTCCAGCGATCCAGTTATATGTGAAGTAGCCATTGACAGTGTAGTTCGTAATTTTATTTATCTATTTCTGTGGGAAACAAAAAATAGACAAAATCATCTTGAGAATAAATTTTAGATCTACAATTGTACTGTCTTAGATCTACAATTATACTGTTTGAGATCTACAATATGAACTCCATTCGTCAACCATAACTACAACAAAATGATCTGCTAAACATATTGAGAAAATCAGTTTCGCCTCAAGAACAACATTGCAATTGTTACTATTTCTATTACTACTACTACTTCTTCTACTACTACTACTACTACTTCTACTACTACTACTACTAATACTACTACTACTTCTACTACTACTACTACTACTACTACTAATACTACTACTACTACTACTCTACTACTACTTCTACTACTACTACTTCTACTACTACTTCTACTACTACTACTACTATTACTACTACTACTTCTACTACTACTTCTACTACTACTACTTCTACTACTACTACTACTACTGCTACTACTACTACAACAACTACTACTGCTGCTACTACCATTGCTACAAAGGTAGTAGATGTGATGTTGAGAAACGTACAAGTAAAACATGAAAGTTGAAGACCCATTTTTTGTTTATTTGACTAACAAACAATAAGACAACAGAATATGAAATTGTTAGATGATAAAGCAGAACAGCGATGTCCAGCGCGGTGCCTGCAGGCGTCTTGTCATATGTGTGATACATCATTGGCGTGCCTGCAGGCGTCTTGTCATATGTGTGATACATCATTGGCGTACCTGCAGGCGTCTTGTCATATGTGTGATACATCATTGGCGTGCCTGCAGGCGTCTTGTCATATGTGTGATACATCATTGGCGTGCCTGCAGGCGTCTTGTCATATGTGTGATACATCATTGGCGACTCTTAAGTTTATTCCTAAGGCTTTAACATTAATCAGAATTCCAAGAAAAATATGTGTTTTTGAATAACATTATCATTCACTTTTTGATATGCACAATATATTACAAAAATGATTAAACTTATAATCAGGATTAAGTTTTCATCTATTATTATTTTGTATTGATGTAATTGTTAATGTTTCTTTATTATAATTATTAATATTATGATTTAAATTGTCGCTTGACGTCCGCGTCTCCCCAATCATTAATCTGATGCGCTCCAATATACGTAAACGATGGATAGCATTGGAGTAGAAGCTCTAACAATGAGTGAGACTTACGAGAAGACAAGGCAGTAAAATATAGTATTGCAAACAAGCAACGAAAGCAATAAAGACAGTGAATAATATAACTAAATGAAGCTAGTGAGTGATGCGCTGTTCTGATAACTGACAGAAGATCGATAAAGACACAATAATTTAACAGTCAGTGAATTGATTAATTGATTGACTGATAGGAACATTATCATTGAGTTCTGTTCGCTACGATCACTGTTTTTATGATGGAAAATCTCAGTAGACGTACATGCACTCCGCAGCACCGGCAAGGGTGCCAGGTGTAATCTTGAGGACTTAGAATATTTGCATATATTTGTTTAATGACAGTAATCATTAATGACAGTTATCACCAACAGCAGCATAAGAAAGAAAGTTGGCACAAAACCGTGCTTGAATTACATAGATAAGCAAAGAATGAAGTGGTTTGGCCACATAATAAGAATGCATCCAAACTCCAAAATATACAGAGTCTTCTACAACAGAACATCGGGAAAGAAGGCAAGAGGAAGACCACGGAAAAGATCGTTAGATGGCGTAGCAGAATCCTGTGAAAGAGCAAAGATAACAATCACACAAGCCACCAGAACAGGACAAGACAAAAACAGAAAACCACGACACTGGGCAACAACCCGGTAGCAGTGTGACGACAAAAGAAGAAGAAGAATCATTGAAGAAAGTAAAGAACAATTTCCTTATTTTTAAAATAAGATAGCCAATACATATATATATATATATATATGCAGTATATTTGATTTGCATAACTAGTTGTTGATAAGTCAAAGTCATACTTGGAATACTAATTAAAAGTCTTGAAGAAATATGTCATCATCATCACTTATATAATGTCCTTGCAGAATGTCGCTTTCCTCACAGACTGCCTGAATAAACTATCTGTCTCTAATAAGTTCTCTCCTCTTTTCTAACGTCGAGTTCAATTTTTCTTTGATGTCCTACTGCCACCGTCATTTTTATCTTCTGATATCCTACTGCACCGTCATTCTCTGCTCACAAGAACCAGTCCTTCCATTACTTTTCTCTCCACACACCATGTCGTTTAAGGTGAAGGAAATATTTCATTTTCCGGGACATGATATTGTTTATGAGCCAATGCTCCACGATATATGTAGTCTTGTAGTATGTCCTTGTTTTGTTAAATATTTTCTGTCCAGAGCGTTCTATAAATATTTCTGTAAGAAAATATATAAGTATAGACAAATGATCAAATTAATCACCATTGTCTATCCTGGCATTAAGAAGCAACCAACTATAGGAAGTGTCAATTATTATTCCCTTGATGTGATTTAAAACAAACAATCTGAGACCTATGGATGACACAGTCTTATTTAGCTGAATGTGAAAAGTAATTACTAGAATTGATGAAACAAATAACCAGCATAAGCTGTGAAATATGGAAAAGATATTAATATTGATACAACAAAATCTATGATAAGTAGATAAACAAGTGAAAAAACGAAAATTAAACATTAAAAGACAGAAAGCCTGCAAGAAATAAAACATTTCGTGTTGTATTATATACAAACAATAAAATATCAACTTTAAATATATAGAAGCAGTGTCCTGGGAGTGTTATGTAGTGAGTGCTGGAAAAGGGACACCCCCCCCAAAAAAAACTGGATACATTACAAACTAAATGTTTAAGAAGAATCTTGTGAATATTATGACAAAATATAAATTAAGAGCTGATAAAACGAGCATACTGTGCATCATTGGAGGCCATCATTAGAAGATGAAATGTATTGATCATGTATGATATATTCCAGTTAGTATATTGGCTAGAACACTCTCCAGGTAGAGACAAGGATGGGAAAAGAAGGCATGTGTGTTCAAAGAAAACATGAAGAAGAACTGTGAAAACAAAGTTGAAAGATTGTGTCCTGAGATGTGAAACAATTAATAGAAAGACGGCAGAACGGCAGCAATTGAAATCTCTTGTGGGAGCTGTATATGTCAAACGAGACATGAAGATGACATATCAAACGAGACATGAAGATGACATGTCAAACGAGACATGAAGATAACATATCAAACGAGACATGAAGATAACATATCAAACGAGACATGAAGATGACATATCAAACGAGACATGAAGATGACATGTCAAACGAGACATGAAGATGACATGTCAAACAGAGACATGAAGGTGACATATCAAACGAGACATGAAGATGCCATATCCAAACGAGACATGAAGATGACATGTCAAACGAGACATGAAGATGCCATGTCATAACGAGACATGAATATGACATATCAAACGAGACATGAAGATGACATGTCAAACGAGACATGAAGGTGACATGTCAAACGAGACATGAAGATGACATGTCAAACGAGACATGAAGATGACATGTAAAACGAGACATGAAGGTGACATGTCAAACGAGACATGAAGATAACATATCAAACGAGACATGAAGATAACATATCAAACGAGACATGAAGATGACATATCAAACGAGACATGAAGATGACATGTCAAACGAGACATGAAGAGTGACACAGATAGATAGAAACAATAACAAATGATGAAAGATTGTTATTAGAAATTCAGGAAAATAATAGAAACTTCTACATAATAACGCTGACATTGGATGCGCGTTTCCTTTTGTCTTCTTCTTTTTCCTTGATACTGACTGACAAATCAAGCATTGGCTATCTCGTCTTGTTGCATCTCGTAGGGAATCGAATCACCATCATGCTCTGTCAGCAGCCAATTTTCGCTGGAAGCTCGATGACTGATCTACACTGCGCATCTCCTTCCCAACTGTTCTCTCTCTGCCATGTTGTCTTTGGTCTATTCTATCTTCCACTTCCTCCCTGTTGATTTCATAACAGCTCTCGAGATGATCTCTAGATCAATTCCGACTGTATATCCTATCCAACTCCAGCGTCTACCTGTTATCATTGTGTACATGACTTCAAGAATGGACTTGTTTGATAACGAAATAACACAGCTTACCTACCTGCAGTTAAACCATCTTTTGCACAACGTACATACACATTTTAGTACACATCATAAACAGATATCAAAGAGTGGTTAGAAAATGAATATACTAGAACCAAGGTGCAAACAGATACAATATAAATGAAGAAATGAAAAAACCAGACTAATGTTATAGATTTCATAACTAGAATACAGAAACATGTACATTAAAATAAAGAAAATAGAACTAAAATTAATATCTCTGAGATGTGGGTGTGATAAACAATTTCACGTTCTTCGTGAAAATAGAAAACAAATCAAGAAGACTAGGACAAAATTTGAATTGAACAGACAAACAGGAAAAGAGATCAAGGAAATGAAAGAATTACATACTTTTGACACACACACAGAGTACTCAGTATCATAACAATCAGTGACGGCTCGTGATCGTTTTTGTTCAACAGACATTTTTTTCCGGATAAATCATGGTTTTGGTTGCTATATTTTAATTTATCAAATAATAAATACACGTTATACATTATTTTTGGTGGGGCCCGCCACACTGGCCTTTAATGACGAGCCGCCACTGATAACAATACTGTATAGTAATAGATGAAAGTAGATTATAACAGTTGAATGTAGATAGTAATAGATGGAAAGATTATAACATTTGAATGTAGATAGTAATAGATGAAAATAGATTATAACAGTTGAATGTAGATGAAAGTAGATTATAACAGTTGAATGTAGATAGTAATAGATGAAAGTAGATTATAACATTTGAATGTAGATGAAAGTAGATTATAACAGTTGAATGTAGATAGTAATAGAGGAAAGTAGATTATAACAGTTGAATGTAGATGAAAGTAGATGAATGTAGATAAAATAGATGAAAGTAGATGAATGTAGATAAAATAGATGAAAGTAGATGAATGTAGATAAAATAGATGAAAGTAGATGAATGTAGATAAAATAGATGAAAGTAGATGAATGTAGATAAAATAGATGAAAGTAGATGAATGTAGATAAAATAGATGAAAGTAGATTATAACAGTTGAATGTAGATGAAAGTAGATGAATGTAGATAAAATAGATGAAAGTAGATGGTAACGATTGAAAGTAGATGGCCAAGAAGAAGACAACAGTTTAAGTGGGAAAGAAACAATAGTACATTCTATAAACTCAATATTAATATTCGATCACAGATATTAAAATTCGATCACTAATATCAACATTCGATCAACTATCTGCATATTAGAGACACTATTATATCTGATTATGTTGATATATTTAATCAAATTTTATTATCACATAAGTTTAAAGTCATGTCAGTAGCAATGATAACATGCATATCAAATATCACAACAATAAACTAGTGCTAGCTCACACCATCATCATGTGCTGCTTCTGAACTCCAATTAGGTTTCACAGTATTACGTCTTCGAATATAATCCGAATGTTTTCTAGATTTGATGGACAGTTTAAATATTGAAATCCAGAAGAATTATTAGAACAACTGAATACACATGGACACACTTGGGTAGACATATTTGAGTTAGTTCTTCCAATAATTTGATGGTTATAACATGAACAAGAACAGCATACGGAAATGTTGAGAACAAAATGTTCTACACTCTCGGCAGGGTACAACTTTCATGAATTACAAGCGGTCGCTGTTAGGGCGAGCAAGGCGCTCGAGATGGGAGGGGACTTCAGGTTCTACACGGCTCGGGTAGGGCTATTGAGAATATGGTTATTTGAATACTAAGAAAGGGGCGAGAGGGAGAAGTTGGAAGAGGGAGGAATAGTGAGAGAGAAGGAGGAATAGTGAGAGAGAGGGAGAGGAAGGGAGGGAGGCAGGGAGGTAGAAAGAGGAAGCGAGGGAGAGAAGTTTGAAGAAAAGGATAATGAGAAAGAGGAGCGAGGAAGGAAGCTGGAAGAGAGGGAGTAAGGGAGGGAGATAGGGAGAGTGAGAAGTTGGAAGAGGCAGAGATAATGAGAGAGAGAGTGAGGGAGTGAGAGAAAGTGAGTGAAGGATAGAGATGGAGGGAGGTAGAGAGTAAGTAGAGCTATATCAGCAGCTGTTTTACGAAAATGTAAGTTGTGATAGATGGGTGCTGGGGTGGAGGTGGAAGGGGGTGGGCGGGTTGACATTCTGTAACATTTTCAAATATTTGGTTTGGGTATTTGATAACCAAGATCATTGAAATATGTTGGAAGAACTTCAAAGCGGATACGATGGATACATAAATATATATATCAAATGAGAGAGAGAGAGAGTAGAATGCAGAAGAGATAATGAAGAATGCACACTGGCTGTAGAGAAATAAAAGGGGGGAGGGACAGTGAGGGAGGGGCGTTGTCTGGAATAAAAATGAGGATAAGATTCGATCTGCGCTCGAAGACAAATTTGAATATTCATGAGTGACTTAGATGTTTAACTAGGAGGTCTGTCAGATGGGGGTGGAGAAGGGGAAGCAATGAAAGATATAAGAGCCAGAGAGAACGGATAATAAGAGAGGAAGGAGGGCAGATGGGAGAGGAAAAGAAAAGTGAGAGAGTGATGGAAAGAAAACGAAAAAAACAAGACGAGACCAGTTAAGATTTCTTGGACATAATTAAGTCGATGTCCTGTTTCTGTTGCGCAAACATGCATCAATAGTTTCCTCACATTTTCACAAGTTGAGAACACTTGACATACTATATTGGACAGGGTACTGTAGGTGGTACAGTTTGAGAATTTGTCATTATACATATTGTTATGTTCAGTTTTCGATTGAGTTATTTGTTGTTATTACTTGATGTTATCTTATTATAGATCATGTCATGCACGTTTATCACGGTGACACTTCGAAAATGTCGGTCACTCTGACTGATGATCTTCTTGCCGCACACTGCAGCTAGCGCAGTTAATATCATATGACAAGGTTGATGACATATCACCCATCACAGGTCCATCATCACACTCTCAATATCAAACATCACAGGTCTATCATCCCACATTCAACATTATACATCCCAGATCCATTATCAGATTTTGATTTCAGAAGATTAAGAAGAACTTTGAGAAAAACACTAGTAAAAGGGTACTCTATGGTCAAGAGGTTAATATGCTACCTTGCAACACTAGTAAAAGGGTTCTCTATGGTCAAGAGGTTAATATGCTACCTTGCAACACTAGTAAAAGGGTTCTCTATGGTCAAGAGGTTAATATGCTACCTTGCAACACTAGTAAAAGGGTTCTCTGTGGTCAAGAGGTTAATATGCTACCTTGCAACACTAGTAAAAGAGTTCTCTATGGTCAAGAGGTTAATATGCTACCTTGCAACACTAGTAAAAGGGTTCTCTTTGGTCAAGAGGTTAATATGCTACCTTGCAACACTAGTAAAAGGGTACTCTATGGTCAAGAGGTTAATATGCTACCTTGCAACACTAGTAAAAGGGTTCTCTATGGTCAAGAGGTTAATATGCTACCTTGCAACACTAGTAAAAGAGTTCTCTATGGTCAAGAGGTTAATATGCTACCTTGCAACACTAGTAAAAGGGTTCTCTATGGTCAAGAGGTTAATATGCTACCTTGCAACACTAGTAAAAGGGTACTATATGGTCAAGAGGTTAATATGCTACCTTGCAACACTAGTAAAAGGGTACTCTATGGTCAAGAGGTTAATATGCTACCTTGCAACACTAGTAAAAGGGTTCTCTATGGTCAAGAGGTTAATATGCTACCTTACAACACTAGTAAAACTGTTCTCTATGGTCAAGAGGTTAATATGCTACCTTGCAACACTAGTAAAAGGGTACTCTATGGTCAAGAGGTTAATATGCTACCTTGCAACACTAGTAAAAGGGTACTCTATGGTCAAGAGGTTAATATGCTACCTTGCAACACTAGTAAAAGGGTTCTCTATGGTCAAGAGGTTAATATGCTACCTTGCAACACTAGTAAAAGGGTACTCTATGGTCAAGAGGTTAATATGCTACCTTGCAACACTAGTAAAAGGGTACTCTATGGTCAAGAGGTTAATATGCTACCTTGCAACACTAGTAAAAGTGTACTCTATGGTCAAGAGGTTAATATGCTACCTTGCAACAGTAGTAAAAGGGTACTCTATGGTCAAGAGGTTAATATGCTACCTTGCAACACTAATAAAAGGGTTCTCTATGGTCAAGAGGTTAATATGCTACCTTGCAACACTAGTAAAAGGGTTCTCTATGGTCAAGAGGTTAATATGCTACCTTGCAACACTAGTAAAAGGGTACTCTATGGTCAAGAGGTTAATATGCTACCTTGCAACACTAGTAAAAGGGTTCTCTATGGTCAAGAGGTTAATATGCTACCTTGCAACACTAGTAAAAGGGTTATCTATGGTCAAGAGGTTAATATGCTACCTTGCAACACTAGTAAAAGGGTTCTCTATGGTCAAGAGGTTAATATGCTACCTTGCAACACTAGTAAAAGGGTTCTCTATGGTCAAGAGGTTAATATGCTACCTTACAACACTAGTAAAAGGGTTCTCTATGGTCAAGAGGTTAATATGCTACCTTGCAACACTAGTAAAAGGGTACTCTATGGTCAAGAGGTTAATATGCTACCTTACATTCTAACGGTCGTGGGTTCGTATTCTGGCCGAGTCACATATGCATTTGTTGGAGAACGATTGTTGGATCTAAGGAGTTTGTGTTTTATGCAACATTCTTGGTTTATGGCATGCCTTTTCTACCCAGACGGACGAAGCAGTTTATGTAAACTATGTGCAATGAGGTCAACCCGTCTCTTTTAGACATCGTAGATTAAAATAAATACAGTCGGACATTAAGTGTTAAGTAAAAACACTAGAATACATTTTTTCCTGTTCGCCTGCTTTAAATTCAGGCGTTGTTATTGCGCCTCTGAGTTTTGTGCGTGAAGGATTGTTTTCCTTATTACAAGTGTCACTCGCCATTTAGACGAGCCTTAGTCTGACTTCAGACACACTTGTAATTTAGATTTTCAAGTAAAGAATCAATATTTCCTGCAGTCCATGATGATATACATGGTATAAAATATAATGAACATTATCAGCAATACGATCAACAAACAAGAAGGTTAACATTGTTTATAAAACTAGATAATAATTGTTAGGTAGAGATTATGTCATCTGCCTTGCGAGTCGAAGGTCGTGGGTTCGAATCCGGACCGCGGCCTTCTGTTCACGAGTGCAGTTTTTCCAGAGACCCATAGAATTGTTGCCGGAGCTACGGAGTTAGTGCTTTGTGCAATACTCTCGGCAGGTGGCGTGCCATTTCTGCGGAGAGGACCGAGCCATATGGGGTAAAACCCGGTGCAATGAAGTCAATCCTTCGGCTATGTCATCTATGGCAACTTCCACAATGTGTACAGGCTATTGTCAACGACATAGCTCCTGTTGCATCGTTTGCTTGATAAAGGCCTTTTGGTCGAAACGTTACTGTGTATCGTCACTGATTTTTTTTATTTTTATTTTTTTTTAATCTGTAAAACTAAAGTACTTTGTTCTTACGTGTTTCGCTACAGCACTTGAAGAATACGTTCAACGCTGAATAGTTTATAATAACATGAATACGCTATCGTTTTTTTAGTAAACAGTTTATAAAACGGCCGACACTAACAACAGATTGGTCTAATTAGTGTTTGCTTAGTTCTTGTAGCATGTTTGAATTGTTGCTGAATATACAACAGTTGATATTGTGTTGTCTCTAGCTTTCATAGATTCATACATTGTTATAACGTTTGATAGCGAGTATTGGACATTGAATGGGATGACACGTTCAGACTGCTATAACTGACAAGTTATCATATGACACGTTCAGACTGCTACAACTGGCTAGTTATCATATGACACATTCAGACTGCTACAACTGGTTAGTTATCATATAACACGTTCAGGCTGCTACAACTGGTTAGTTATCATATAACACGTTCAGACTGCTACAAGTGGTTAGTTATCATATAACACGTTCAGACTGCTACAACTGGTTAGTTATCATATAACACGTTCAGACTGCTATAACTGGCAAGTTATCATATAACACGTTCAGACTTCTACAACTGGCAAGTTATCATATAACACGTTCAGACTGCTACAAGTGGTTAGTTATCATATAACAAGTTCAGACTGCTACAACTGGTTAGTTATCATATAACACGTTCAGACTGCTACAAGTGGTTAGTTATCATCTGTGAGAAAGACGTTATACTATCGTTATTGCCAGTAGTACCGCTTGTTAGGGCGGTGTAGGACTGTTGGGACGTGTCCCTGAGGAATTTAAAGGCCACATGGTTAGTGTAGTCGCCGAAGCTGTTCAGGTTACGATTTTTCATTTATGCCCACTACAAAAACAAATCTTGGCCGTACCGTGAATTGAAGACGGGTCTCTAGAAAGACGTTAGAAGAGTTAATATGACTATAGACATTTTGTTTGAATGGTTCATTGATAGGACTAACACCATTGCACTTCGGTGAGTAACCATGTGTGCTTCGTTTTCTTTCTTAAACAGTAAAATCTCAGTGGCAGTGCACGAGCTCTGTAGCACAGGCGAGTGTTCCCGACGTAATTTAGAAAATGTTGAAAATATTTTGTCGGAATTTTATTTGTTAATCTTTCTAGTGAATGTTGACAGAGCTGCGACTTTCCAGCCTGTTCTTCTCGATTTTAAACTGTCAATGGTTCTTTTACTTGTCCAACTTGAAAACAGGACCTACGTTTTATTGACCGTCTCCGATGGGATTAGGAACTTGATCTCACTTACACTGAGATTAGGGATCTATGGAAAAATATCTCCATGTCTCCCCGAGTGAACGAAGCGAATACTTCTGAAACGAAAGGCCGGCACATTATCATTACGCCACATATACCCATTAGAGTTGAATGGGACTAGAGTTGAATGGGACTAGAATTGAATGGGACTAGAGTTGAATGGGACTAGAGTTGAATGGGACTAGAGTTGAATAGGACTAGAGTTGAATGGGACTAGAATTGAATGGGACATCATCACACAGCTTGTCCTGAGCAGAACTTTGCCACCTTAACAGTCCTTTGGTATTTTCCCCTCTCATAGGTTAGATGTCTTGTTACTGCAGAGGTTATGCTCAAACCATCAGTTACATCCTGAATCCATTTTACCGTGGTTTTCCTCTTCTTCTCTTTGTCAAGATGTCTCCTTTCATGATGGTCTTTTCCAGCCCTTCGTGTCTCTTTATACGCCCACAATACTTTAACTTCCTCATTCTTATTTGTAGCATCAGCCAGTTTTCTTTGATTTTGAGTTCTTTCTGGATAGATCTATTTGTTCTCTTCTCTGTCCATGATATACGGAGGACTCTTCTGTAACATTCGTATTCAAAATCACATTATATGTTTTTCCACTGCCTTGTTAAATGTCAATGCTACACATCCATATGTTGCCACTGGGAATATGCATGCTCTTAGTATTCTGATCTTTGTATTCCTTGAAGTTCAATTCCATAATGTTTTTATTTGTGTCATATTTGTGTAATAGAACTTTAGCTGCGAATGTCTTGATTTCAATGTATTTTTATATATTTATATATTTCTGTAACAACACTAAAACTATATTTTCGGTTTGCGATTTAGAATTATATTTTCTTGGCAATATTAGAAATATAATTTCGATGACGATGTGAAATTCTTCTTTTCTTTGACGAAGCTAATATCAGATCAAGTTTTAGTGGCAGCGCACAGGGAAGACGGACGGATGCCCCAGGCAAGGAACAGTCCGGCAGTGGGCGGGTCTGAAATGATAAGAACACGCACCTCCCTACCCTAATGATGCGCTCCTGTGTCGGTCGTTGTCGGATAACCATCTGTTCTGGTGCCGGTCACGAAGAGAGTCTGTCGTTCTCTCCCTGGACGACGCCGGAAAGTGATGACAGTTGAATGTGAAAATATGTGTCAAGGACACACGCTCAATGGGAAACATGATGAGAAGTAAAAGAATAACTTGTACAAAAACACAACAAAATATTTAGAATAAGTATAAACTGTAAATTAAAACGGAACAAGATGGTTAATTGTGATTTGGTAAATATCTGATCTTGAATAAAATAGAAATACTACTAACATTTTGTAACAGTTGATATATATCATTAACTTTTTGTTGAATATATATCATTAACTTTGTGTTGATATATATCATTAACTTTGTGTTGAATATATATCATTAACTTTGTGTTGAATATATATAAATAACTTTTGTGTTGAATATATATCAATAACTTTTGTGTTGGATATATTCAATAACTTTTTGTGTTGGATATATGTCAATAACTTTTGTGTTGGATATATGTCAATAACATCAGCATAAGAAAGAAAGTTGGCACAGAACCTTGCTTGAATTACATTGAGAAATAAAGAATGAAGTGGTTTGGCCACTTAATAACAATGCATCCAAACTCCACAGTATAGTCTTCTACGACAGAACATCGGGAAAGAAGGCAAGAGGAAGACCACGGAAAAGATGGTTAGATGGCGTAGCAGAATCCTGTGAAAGAGCAAAAATAACAATCACACAAGCCACTAGAACAGCGCAAGTCAAAAACAGAAAACCATGACACTGGGCAACAACCCGGTAGCAGTGTGACGACACCTGGCAACAACCCGGTAGCAGTGTGACGACACCTGGCAACAACCCGGTAGCAGTGTGACGACAATAGAAGAAGAAGTACTTTTGTGTTGAATAGATGACAATTTGGTGCTGATCTTGATCCATTTATTCGTTCTTCAAATCAATATTTTTCTTTCTTTCAAGTCTTCCTTTTCAGTATTTCCAATGTCAGAGACATCAACGGTTCTAAAATTGTAAGAGACAGACTCACTGATCTATATAACATTTCAGAAACTCATTAACTGTATTAAAAGACATATTCTCGCCATTCTTTAACATATCAGATATTCTTCCACTGTATTAAGAGACACTCTTTTTTCACTGTCACATATATCCCTGTCACATATAGCACTGTCTCATATAGCACTGTCTCATATAGCACTGTCTCATATATCACTGTCACATATATCACTGTCTCATATATCACTGTCTCATATAGCACTGTCTCATATATCAATGTCTCATATATCACTGTATCATTTATCACGGTCTCATATATCAATGTATCATATATCACTGTATCATATATCACTGTCTCATATATCACTGTCTCATATAGCACTGTCTCATATATCAATGTATCATATATCAATGTCTCATATATCACTCTCATATATCAATGTATCATATATCACTGTATCATATATCACTGTCTCATATATCACTGTCTCATATATCAGATATTCATCCACTGTATTAAGAGACACATTCCATTCTCTTACATTCCGCAAATTCATGTTATTTAAGTGACACACTTCGCACTTACAGAATAGTGTTATGCTGCACCTACTGCTCCCTCACATCTCGTTCTTATATAGGAAGTCCGGATTCGAACCCTCAGCCTTCAGAACGACAGACACACGTCTTAACCACTTAGCCACAGATATGACTGAATGAACATGTATCATATCACAACACTATATATGTTTATATTTGTATGAAAGAATATATATATATATATATATATATATAACTGTAGTGTTGTTATGTAAGTTGTAGAGAACTTAAAGTTTGGCAAAGTTCAAATCTAGTGAAACGTGTCTCTCATTTAAATACGTTATCTAGAACAGGTACATGTGAAATGCACTGTCTACGAAAAGTTACTAACAACACCAGAAAAGACAGTCACCAAAATCAGCATAAGAAAGAAAGTTGGTACAGAACCTTGCTTGAATTACATTGGGAAACAAAAAATGAAGTGGTTTGGCATCCAAACTTCAGAGTATACACAATCTTCTACAAAAGATCATCAGGAAAGAAGGCGAGAGGAAGACCACGAAGAAGATGGTTAGATGTCATAGCAGAATACAGTCAAAGAGCTAAAATAACAATCACCCAAGACACCAGAACAGCGCAAGACAAAAACAGAAAACCACGACACTGGGCAACAACCCGGTAGCAGTGCGACGACAAAAACATAAAACCACGACACTGGGCCACAACCCGGTAACAGTGCGGCGACAAAAACAGAAAACTACGACACTGGGCCACAACCCGGTAACAGTATGACGACAAAAACAGAAAACTACGACACTGGGCCACAACCCGGTAACAGTATGACGACAAAAACAGAAAACCACGACACTGGGCCACAACCCGGTAACAGTGTGACGACAAAATAAGATCTAGAACAGGATTACATACTAATGTGTGAGAGATTAAGGAGTGTGGAGATATACATGAGTGAGGAGTGTGGGAGTGTGTTTGAGTAGTGAGTTTGGGAATGTATGTGAGTGATGAGTGTGGGGACGAGTGAATGAGGAGTTTGGAGATGTGTGTGAGTGAGGGATGTGTTGATGTGTGGATCTGAATATAAGACTATATGTGCATCTGATATGTGAGTGTATAAGTCAGTCTGAGAGTATGTGTGTCCATGTCTTATCCACGACTTTCTGAGCTGTAAGAGGATTCATAATCGATGTCAGAACTATTGTATTAGTACTCTGACGCTGACGTATTCAACTAGCTGGAAGGATCCATGCACTTTTGACGACGCCCTTAGTTAATATACGTAAATTCTACTCAAATTTAGTTTGGGTCTAAGACGCGGAGTATGAGATAACATATATCAATGTCAGGATCTGCAAATCAGAACTTGTCAAGACGGTATTTCATCTAGAAGTGGTGGTTATGGTGACAGACTGCATCACTACAACCTGAGTGAAGAATAGTGATAAAAGATAGACGACACATCCATTATCAAAAGTGCGATGTTCTGAAGTTGGGTGTGTAGCGCACTTTGAACGATGGCTACACCGGACAGAAGTCTGCTCAGTTTCTCGTCATTTGGGATGGTCAGTCTGAAAACGAAATTAACGCAAGAAATATCATCTTCAGCGTCAGCAAAGTATCAGATTCCGACGGGATAAGTCGATACCAGACCTCACGACATGGCAATATAATATTAGATCACGACGTGGCAATGTATAAGGCCACGATGTGGCAGGGTATTATCGGACAATATCAGAACACGACGTGACAAGACAATATCAGAACACGACGTGACCAGACAATAAAAGATCACGACGTGACCAGACAATATCAAGCATGAACTTTATAAAAACAGCTGCTGAAGAAAAGGGACTATTTTAGACAAACGTATCACGTGATTATTGTTGACATCTGACCTGCAGCTTGCACTTAATAGAGGCATGAAAATTGGTGTCAACGAGAAGATGCAGAAACACAACGAGAATATCATGGGCGTTAACAAGAAGAACCACTTCTGGAAACGCTCTTTCAAATATGACGGCTTTTTAATGAGTTGACGATAAGGGTAAGAGCTTGACCTGGTAGTCATGAGGATGGCGGGTTGATGTTAACTTGGTACAAATGAGAACTTGACCTTGTGATAATTAACACCAGGCTATAATTATAGATCACATTCTAGCTCACGGCTAAAACTGATACAGCCAGATATTTGTCATCGCTGTGTTAAATTGTTATTTTATCATTTTATTGGTTGATTGTATTGAGATACTTTTCATTATGATTGATGTTAGATTGAACACTGATTGTGATTTGTGTGATCTTTGGTCTTGGTTGCTGCTGGGATATGAACAAAATACGAGGGTGACTGGTCAACAGACGCAGGTCACTAATCAACGTACGATGGGCATTGGACAAGAGTATAGTATCATTATACGACGTATGACTGGAACTGGACAAGAGTCTAGTATCACTAGACGACGTATGACTGGGACTGGACAAGTCCAGTATCACTAGACGACGTATGACTGGGACTGAACAAGTCTAGTATCACTAGACGACGTATGGATGGGACTGGACAAGAGTCTAGTATCACTAGACGACGTATGACTGGGACTGGACAAGAGTCCAGTATCACTAGACAACGTATGACTGGGACTGGACAAGAGTCCAGTATCACTAGACAACGTATGACTGGGACTGGACAAGAGTCTAGTATCACTAGACGACGTATGACTGGGACTGGACAACTCTAGTATCACTAGACAACATATGACTGGGACTGGACAAGAGTCTAGTATCACTAGACGACGTATGACTGGGACTAGACAAAAGTTCAGTATCACTAGACGACGTATGACTGGGACTGGACAAGTCTAGTATCACTAGACGACGTATGGATGGGACTGGACAAGAGTCTAGTATCACTAGACGACGTATGACTGGGACTGGACAAGAGTCCAGTATCACTAGACAACGTATGACTGGGACTGGACAAGAGTCTAGTATCACTAGACGACGTATGACTGGGACTGGACAAGTCTAGTATCACTAGACAGAGTATGGATGGGACTGGACAAGAGTCTAGTATCACTAGACGACGTATGACTGGGACTGGACAACTCTAGTATCACTAGACAACATATGACTGGGACTGGACAAGAGTCTAGTATCACTAGACGGCGTATGACTGGGACTAGACAAAAGTTCAGTATCACTAGACGACGTATGACTGGGACTGGACAGCAGGTGAGGACAGCTAGATAACACGCAATATAAACTCTACGGCAGATGAGGATAACTGGACAACACATGAAATATAAAAAAACAGGGAAGGTAGCTGAACAGAAGTGGATAGTAACCGGACAATAAACTAAAGTAACTGGACATCAAACGAGAATAGCTAATCAACTACCGATATATAAAATATGATATCAACTATGGGTAAGGTGACGAACATCGCGGTAACATCTACTTTCTATTGCTATATAAAACAGGATATCAACTATTGGTAAGGTGACGAACATCACGGTAACATCTACTTTCTATTGCTGTATAAAACAGGATATCAACTATTGGTAAGGTGACGAACATCACGGTAACATCTACTTTCTATTGCTATATAAAACAGGATATCAACTATGGGTAAGGTGACGAACATCACGGTAACATCTACTTTCTATTGCTATATAAAACAGGATATCAACTATTGGTAAGGTGACGAACATCACGGTAACATCTACTTTCTATTGCTGTATAAAACAGGATATCAACTATTGGTAAGGTGACGAACATCACGGTAACATCTACTTTCTATTGCTGTATAAAACAGGATATCAACTATTGGTAAGGTGACGAACATCACATCCGCAGTCTTGACTTTCCAGAATGTCACAAGTCAGTGTCAGAATTAGCAAGCCAGAAGTAATCAGAACCCTACTTCAGCTCATGGTCATGGTCCTGTTAAAAGGCTGCATCGCGGCAGTATGACTAAGCAATGATTGTTGAAGAACGAAGGCAAACCCGGTCCCACAAATACTGTGCTGAAACGAATGTGCGCTACTAAAAGTCACAGCTATCTCAGCCTGATTGTAAACGCAATGTATCAAACGTTCAGGCCAGCCTTAAACAAAGAAGTAGAAGTATATGATCACACAACTGTGTGTTTGTAAGTGCATGTGTGCGCGTGTATGCGCGCGGTGTGTGTGTGTGTATTGTTCCCACCGCCACAGATGTGCTGTAGTAAATATGTGTGTAGATCGGTATTTGCTACGATCGACAAGTGAGAATCTACTACACTTTCACAGAATGCTGGTTTCATGATTGACAGAAACAACGTTCATGTGTAAAGCGCATATTCATGGGTATTCACTATCTTGGGGTATGTCTGCTGTTAGTTCCTGTTGCATGCATATTATGCACGTTTTTCATACGTTATGACATCACGTTATATAATCGTGCAACGTTTAATTATAAATTTACATGACGTTACATAATTGTAGTATATTTAATTATAAATTTACAAAGTCTTAGAGATGAAGTTGTAGACAACAAGTGGCCGTTGAACAATTTGAGTATACCTCCCTTCCCATTGCTATCATTATCTAATGTACCAATTATTGATGATGTTCAAACCTGCATGTCCGCTCAATCATTACCTGAAGCATCTACATGCTCAAGCAGGTAAATATCTTCAGGATTGATCATTTCTAGGAATTAATTACTTATCTCTCTCTCAGAGAAGTAAACTCTTTCATCAAATAAGATCAAACTATTCTGTGAGGATTCTCTCTCTTCTCTCTCTCCGATCCCATTCTGTGAGGATCTCTCTCTCGATCCCATTCTGTGAGGATCTCTCTCTTCTCTCTCTCGCAGATCCCATTCTGTGAGGACTCTCTCTCTCTCGATCCCATTCTGTGAGGATCTCTCTTCTCTCTCATGCGATCCCATTCTGTGAGGATCTCTCTCTCTCTGGATCCCATTCTGTGAGGATCTCTCTTCTCTCTGATCCCATTCTGTGAGATCTCTCTCTCTCTCGATCTCGATCCCATTCTGTGAGATCTCTCTCTCGATCTCGATCCCATTACTGTGGATTGATCTCTTTCTCATCATCGATCCCATTATGGAGATCTCTCTCTCGATCTCGATCCCATTATGTGAGATCTCTCTCTCTCGTGATCCCATTATGTGAGGATCTCTCTCTCGATCTCGATCCCATTATGTGAGGATCTCTCTCTCGTGATCCCATTATGTGAGGATCTGTATGTACTTTCTCATAACATGATAACATAGACTTCTTCTTCCACGAGCGCTCCATAACGACCACTTGTCAACCACTCTGTGTGATTTGTATGTGACCTGAGCCTAAGAGCGATTGTACGGTGTGCCATTTATGCACCTACAAGTAGTCCAGCATATCCGATTTCTGCGCTGATTTTTATTTACTAGGGTAGCATCATTAGAGCCTACACTAGTCGCCTCTTACGACATGCCTTGTAGGTCGCAGTGGTATTATTCTGTGCTTCCCTTGCGGGCCCCGGCACCACATGGGCGATACTCTTCTAAGGTGTTAACGGAATAAATTACAATCAAATTTGGTTGTACAAAGTCTTAATGAATTTTGCAAATCTCACCGGGAAAAAAATGAGGACTAATGAAAGATATAGTACTCAGCGCCGATAACAAGTTTCGATAGTAACCACGTGCCTTGCAAACTGCGGGGTTCGAGGTCAACTTGCGAGGTCAACTTGCGAGGCCAACTTGCTCTCTAAATATTTTGGAAGTGCACACGGTACACAGTTGGACTATATGTTTCCTGTTCATTTACTTGGAGATCTAAATTACTAGTACCGCTGAAGTTAGATTCGCCTGAATGGTGAAGGAAACTGATTATAAGTAGAGCAAGCCATCACGAAAAAATCAGTCAAAGGTGTCATATTAAGCGGTCTTCCTAAGCCTGAATTAAAGCAGGCAGGCGAGAAAATAATAAACTACCTACAAGACTTGAACAACAAGGATCATTGACTCATAAACAATAACATTCTCGGAAACTGAAATATTTCGCGTGGGTGAAATTTAGAGAAAGCAGTAATGGCTATTGGAGGATATGGCATGAGACGATCAAGACGACGATACCAACAGGACAATAAATATACACTAAACGTGATGATTGAGGAAGAGAGAGAGAACTGACTAGGTATTAAGTCATTCAGGCGGGCTGTGGTACAATCCACGTTCTGTAAAAGACAACAAGCTACAAAAAGAAAGAAAAGTACATACCCCAGACGCATTATCAAAACATGACATAGGATAATGGGAAAAGTACAAGAACAAAACAAATCAATATTTTACCAGCACTAAAACTGTATAAAAACAACTGTCAACATATATATCATAACTTTCATTGTTTCTTATTTACCTTGAGTTGTTCACTTTAATAATATTGATTACCTAGTACGTTCGGAGCTTATAGATCACAGTTATCCGATCGCATTCCATTGGTGATCGAAGTGGATATAACTTATACTATCTTGATATATATATATATTGTAGTTTACATACTAATTATATTACCTTCTTATGTTTGATTAGTTTATCTTACACTATGTTTTTTTTTTTTTGTTTTTATGCTGTCCTTACGGTTTTAAAATATTTATTAAGTTCTTGTTTTAATAAAGCTTTCATATCATAATGAATACATATTAGTTCTTATGTGATTTTCTGATTTGGTTCTTCTATCCTTTATTTTTGATACTTAGAGCTGCTGTCATGGAAACCAAGTTTCGACAGGGACAATCTAGATGATGATGATGATACTTTGTTGGACAATAACTTGTGATCCTGATTTTTAGTTTGTTTTATACGTGTAAAATTTAATTACTTCTTGTTTTTGTGTTTCGTTTTGTAAGTTCATTAACTAAAAGCCTCACCATTATTTCTTATAAGATATATCAGCCATCTTCAATAAAACAATCTTATATGTGAAAGAACGCGTGTTCTGGTTAAAAACTATCTCTAACCAAGAACTGTCTACACAGTGTCAGCAAGAACTGCTTACACGGTGTCAGCAAGAGCTGCTTACACGGTGTCAGCAAGAGCTGCTTACACAGTGTCAGCAAGAGCTGCTTACACAGTGTCACCAAGAACTGCTTACACAGTGTCAGCAAGAGAATATGAACATCATCAACACAAAAGGCGTTGGATATGGATCGGACATGGCATCCACGGGGAGACTAGCTATGTCACGAAAACGTTACTGAGATGAACGCCAGAGAGTAACTGAAAATGGGAAAGATCCAAACGACATTGAAAAGAGCAATACAAAATTTGAAGAAAAAAAATTAATTACAGCTGAAACACAATACAGAGGATGATCAAGAACAGAGACGAATAGCTTGCATTTGTTGCTTCCCTAAGCGCCAAGGGAGTCATATGCTAGAGAGAGAGAGAGAGAGAGAGAGAGAGAAAGGAGGCGCGAGAGAGAGAGAGAGAAAGGAGGCGCGAGAGAGAGAGAGAGAGAGAGAGAGAGAAAGGAGACGAGAGATATATCAGTAATCTCAATAAAAAGTTCACTAACAGATGTATCTTTTACCAAGTTGACAGGTAGTTTCAATGTGAACCTTTCAGATGTACCATTTTGTACAATTTATGTCTAGATTATGCGGGTAAATGATGCACAAGCACTGAATGCCTGTTCTGATTATACGGACTAGTAAGGGCGTTGAAATACTCAAATGCGTTAATTTTTACAAGGTAGCCCTCATATTTGTTTATAATTTGTATGTATGCGTCAGAGAGAGTGAGAGAGAGAGGAGAGAGAAAACATGAGAGAGAGAGAGAGTAGAGTGTACTTTTGTAATAAATATGTTCAGAAACGTCGTATATGTGTCGTACGTATATATATATAGGATACAAACGAACAGTTAAAATTATCACTTATTATAAATCTTACGATATTGCAGCAATGTTTCTCTGCAATATTTGGTTGCAGGGGCGTGACTAGCTAGGATAATTTCTCACTCAGATAATTTGGATTTAAGTGGCAAATTATCACCATTTTATTTCAATGATAATCTTGGAATTTTGCTGAGGATGAAACCTTGAAGTAAATTTGCTTTAAGAATTTCATGTATCAGTGTAAACACCTGCGAGGAGTTATGATACTTGTGACTATGAGAACTTTCAGCATGTATAACCTTACCATGACCTTCTTAACGCACTGAGAGAGTCTTTTTCAACAAAAGAATTTCAGGGACCCCACCTCAGGATAGGTCATAACAGACTGAACAAACACCTACACAGGCTACGATAGTCCCCATCCCCTCTGTGCCCCTGTGGCACCGATGATCAAATCCACAGAACATGTCCTGCAAGACTGTCACCTGTATGTCCTACCTAGAAAGGAATGCTGGCCCTACAACACAACACTACATTCAAAACTGCATGGCACTAGAGATGAGCTCCAGACAACAGTCGACTTCATCATAAGAACACGTCTAACGGTATAATCATCAAAACTACATGGCACTAGAGATGAGCTCCAGACAACAGTCGACTTCATCATAATAACACGTCTAACGGTATAGTCATCAAAACTACATGGCACCAGAGATGAGCTCCAGACAACAGTCGACTTCATCATAAGAACGCGTCTAACGGTATAATCCTCAAAACTACATGGCACTAGAGATGAGCTCCAGACAACAGTCGATTTCATCATAAGAACACGTCTAACGGTATAATCATCAAAACTACATGGCACCAGAGATGAGCTCCAGACAACAGTCGACTTCATCATAAGAACTGTCTAACGGTATAATCATCAAAACTACATGGCACCAGAGATGAGCTCCAGACAACAGTCGACTTCATCATAAGAACGCGTCTAACGGTATAATCATCAAAACTACATGGCACCAGAGATGAGCTCCAGACAACAGTCGACTTCATCATAAGAACGCGTCTAACGGTATAATCATCAAAACTACATGGCACTAGAGATGAGCTCCAGACAACAGTCGATTTCATCATAAGAACACGTCTAACGGTATAATCATCAAAACTACATGGCACTAGAGATGAGCTCCAGACAACAGTCGATTTCATCATAAGAACACGTCTAACGGTATAATCATCAAAACTACATGGCACTAGAGAAGAGCTTCAGACAACAGTCGACTTCATCATAAGAACACGTCTAACGGTATAATCATCAAAACTACATGGCACCAGAGATGAGCTCCCGACAACAGTCGACTTCATCATAAGAACACGTCTAACGGTATAATCATCAAAACTACATGGCACTAGAGAAGAGCTTCAGACAACAGTCGTCTTCATCATAAGAACACGTCTAACGGTATAATCATCAAAACTACATGGCACTAGAGATGAGCTTCAGACAACAGTCGACTTCATCATAAGAACACGTCTAACGGTATAATCATCAAAACTACATGGCACCAGAGATGAGCTCCAGACAACAGTCGACTTCATCATAAGAACACGTCTAACGGTATAATCATCAAAACTACATGGCACTAGAGAAGAGCTTCAGACAACAGTCGTCTTCATCATAAGAACACGTCTAACGGTATAATCATCAAAACTACATGGCACCAGAGATGAGCTCCAGACAACAGTCGTCTTCATCATAAGAACACGTCTAACGGTATAATCATCAAAACTACATGGCACTAGAGATGAGCTCCAGACAACAGTCGACTTCATCATAAGAACACGTCTAACGGTATAATCATCAAAACTACATGGCACTAGAGAAGAGCTTCAGACAACAATCGACTTCATCATAAGAACACGTCTAACGGTATAATCATCAAAATAGCGATTGCAAAGAAGAAGAAGAAGAGAGACAGGTGTCAATATTGGTAGAACACGAAAAGAACGACATACCAAATATGTCAAGAGATTTATTAATCAACATCGACCTGGAGTGTTGGGCCACTGGATGCTGCTGGATTTGTTGAGGCGGAGATCGGAGCACATATGAACATATTCAAAGTGATATGATGATAGTCCTCTGATAACTGATAACCTTACCAACTGCTGAAATAGCTTTAGTATACCAATAGTACTAGTGTATAAGTGTATCGGTTCTTTTCACTAGTTAACTGAAACAAAAAGCTAATCAACTAACCGACTAACCAACCAGCTAACCGACTAACCAACCAGCTAACCGATTAACCAACCAGCTAACCGACTAACCAACCAGCTAACCGACTAACCAACCAGCTAACCGACTAACCAACCAGCTAACCGACTAACTAACCAGCTAACCGACTAACCAACCAGCTAACACACTAACCAACTAACAAACCATATAACTAAATATCTATATAAATAGATAATGAACTAACCATCCAACAAATAGCCAACTAACTAATTAACCTACTAACTAACGAATTAAATAACCAACTAATTAACTAATTGTTAGACAATTTGCTTACTAAAAAACCACAGATAACAATCCAATCAACAACTAACTAAATAACTAGCTTACTAACTAAAGAACTAACTAGGTAACTAACTAATTAACTGGCTAATTAGCCACTAGTTAACAAACTAATTGAGTAACTAACCAAGTAATCACGTAACCAATTTACTAACTAACTAGATAACTATTTGCTAACTTACAAAAGGACCAAATTAATGAAATACAACCAACCACCAATAACAACATACAATAAAAAGAGATCGGCTACTAGAGCTAAGGAAAGACCAAGAAAAAGATGGATATACAATATCAAGACCACACATAAACACGGATACAACACAACAAGGGCGACTCATCTAGCCCTAGAACGCAAATTAAAGCTCTCATCCCTACGCTTAACGGCAAGAGTGGACAGCCAACTACATCTTCCACCTGGGAATAGACAACAGACAATAGACAAAAGGACCACATAACTAACCAACCAGCAACGGACTAATTAACTAGTTAACTAATTAACCAATGAAGCAACAAACTAACTAACAATTCTTCTTCTGCATTCTCACTAGATTGGAATTTCGGATTCTCTAATAAAGGCAGCCGTCTGCCTCAGATTATTAGCCAAGACATACAGTTTGTCTTGGAAGCTAGTGTAACTGGGCCACCTCTTTCTTCTCCAGTCTGCACACTGGGGGCAATTCTATAGGATATAATTCCTATGACTTCTGCTTCCCCGTTTGTGCCAACCTCTTCCAGCAGTAAGTTTTGGCCACACTCGTGATGGTGGGTCTGATATTCTTACTGCAAGACTAAATCTCCGAGGCAGATTGGCGGCCGTAGAATCCGTTATCTCATTCCGCATTATGAGGGATCATTGCACCATGCTATGCGCCTTACGATCTGGTGCATCCGTTTTCTGCAAGCATTTGTTTCGTGTTAGCATTCCCTAGCGGACACATGCATCCGATTTCAGCCAAACCTTCTTAGTCGCCTCTTACGACATGCGTGGCAGGTAACAGTGGTTCTATTCTTTACACCCCAAATTAGGGCCTCGGTAACCACTCGGGCGAACAAACTATTCAATGAATCAAATTATTAACAATTAACACACTTACCAATTAACTAACTAGCTGACTAACAAATTAACCAATTAAAAAAAACTATCTAATCAATGAACTAACTAACCAACCAACCAACTGGCAAACAAAGTGATTGATTGATTGATTGATTGTCATCATAAGGCAAACATATGTTATTATTAATAAACATTGATTGACTGTGTGATTGATTATGTGATTGATTATGTGATTGATTATGTGATTGATTATGTGATTGATTGGTTTGATTGATAGGATCATAATCATTGCATGTCGGCGAATAACCATATGTTCTTCGATTTCTTTTCGTACACAGGAAGAGCCCAGTGGTAGTGCACGAGCTCCGCAGCACCGACGAGAGTATCGATCACATTTTGAAGACAGCAAAAATGTCTGCAGTAATTTTTTGAATCTTTTAAGGAATTTTGCACAGACAGTGGATTTGCAGCCTTTGCTTATATATTTTCAGTTGCCAAAGTTTTTTTTTTATGTGCTCAACATTAACACGGCGTCTATATTTTATCACCGGTCTCCGATAGGATTAGGAACTTGATCTCATCTACAGTGAGATCAAGGATCTCGGGAAAAATGTCCCTATTGTTTAACACTGGCACCGAGCCGAGTAGTAGATTTGAGGAAATACGAACAACTTGTTATTTATACTAACATAAATGGTAGACATACCGCTTGTGTGGGGCCTGAGGTAGGGGACTGAGGTAGGGGCCTGAGGTAGGGGCCTGAGGTAGGGGACTGAGGTAGGGGACTGAGGTAGGGGCCTGAGGTAGGGGACTGAGGTAGGGGCCTGAGGTAGGGGCCTGAGGTAGGGGCATGAGGTAGGGGCCTAAGGAAGCTAACTTAATAAATAAAACGGAAATCGGATATGTTGGCCTACTTGTAGATGCATAACTGTAACAACGTACAATAGCTCTTAGGCTCAGATCACATATAAATCAGACAGATTGGTTTACAAGTCGATATATGGAGCGTTCGAGGAAGAAGAAGTATACGCATAATACCACAGTCTTGTAGACTATACGATTGATTGATTGATTGATTGATTGATTGATTGATTGATTGATTGATTGATAGGATCATCATCATTGCACTCGGTGAGTAACGATGTGTGCTTCCATATCTTTCTTACACAGGAAGATCTCAGCGGCAGTAGACAACTCCGTAGCACCGGCGAAGTTCCTGATGTCATTTAGAAGATGGTGAAGATATTTTGTAGGAATTTTATGTCTTTAAAAATCTTTTCTAATGAATTTTGCCGGGCAGCGGCTTTCCAGCCTGCTTTTTTCGATTATGAACTGCCAAGGGCTCTTGCATGTGCTCAACGTCAACACGTGACCTACTTTTTATTATCCGTCTCCGATAAGACTAGGAACTCGATCTCACCTACACTGAGATTAGGGATCTTTAGAAAAATATCCAGATGACTCTACGAGGGAACGAACCGAATACATTTGAAACGAGAGGCGAGCGCATAACCTATACGCCACAGAAATACAAATGTATCATGTTAACATTGATAACAACTATCAGTGAGTATATGAAGAACTTGATACTCTCATTTACAATCAAACTGTGAAAACAATAACAGCATTATTTATTTATTTGACAATATTTACATTTTGATAACTTTAATCTAGTTACGCCCCTGCTTGGAGGTAATTATTTACATTTTGATAACTTTAATTTTGTTACACCCCTGTACGGAGATAATTACAATCTTATAACATCAATCTTGTTTTGTCCTTGTTTGGAAGCAATTACTTACATTTTGATAACTTTAATCTAGTTACGCATCTGTTTAGGTGTAATCAGTTAAATGCTATTATCTTTAATCTAGTTACGCCCCTGTTTGATTGTAACGTCAACAATGTCTTTAATGGAACAAGTTTTGGATATGACTAATAATATAAGATTTGTCTATTGTTTTTTCCCAGGTGAATTATGGAACTTGCTGACCACTCTTAAGAGTAGGATTGGAAGCTTTAATTTGCGGTCCAGTTCCAGATCAGTCACCCTTGTATTATATCCGTGTTTATGTAGTTTGGTCTTGATATTGTCTATCCATCATTTTTTGGTCTTCCTGTGGCTCTAGTGTCTGATCTCTTTTTATTGTATGTTGTTATTGGTGGTTGGTTGTATTCCATTCTCACTATCGTTTAAACCACTGCATTTGTTGTCTGTCAATGTTTAGGTGCATGAAGTTATGCTCACTCAGCTTCTGATGTCCTCAGCATTTCTGTTCACTGGTGGTGAGCTTTCTGTGGTGTGTTGCTATCAGAGACCAAGTTTGACACTGGTAACTTCTTCTTCTTCTTTGCGTTCGTTCTTTACGACCACTTTTAATCACTCTTTGTGATATGTTTGATCTTTGCCAAGAACGTGTATATGTTGCACAGTGGTTTGGTAGGCCCCTAAACGCATAAACTACTACACGCTTAGGACATGTGCATTCGATTTCAGCCAAACCTCCTAAGTCGCATCTTATGACATGTGTGGCAGGTAACAGTGGTGCTATTATTTAGACCCCACATTTGGGCCCCGGTAACCACTCGGACAGCACTGGTAACAAAGTGTTAGTAGAAAAATATATTTTATCATCTGTTTTTTCACTTCCATCTTGATCTTTGGGTGTTGTAGTAATGGTGACAGCTGGTAGGTCACTGCATTTGCTTTTTGGCTTCTTGTAGAAACCAGAAATGTGTTAAAACTGTGGTAGCACAGGTAGATAGGAAGAAAGATATATGAATATGTCATACTTAACACATTCATCCCTCTGAGCTGATATACTGGCTATCTGTACTTTTTAAGAGGACGAAAGTCACTATACTGGCTACTACCGTATACATTGCATTGTAAATGTGTCAGCAGGTTAAAATAAAATTACGAAGCGAAAGGGTTATCTTGTCTTGTGTATAGATGATAACTTACTGATGGTATGAACACTTTGAGATAGGTTCATCAATTTGTGTTGTGTTATTGGCTGTTACAGAAACATAGACATACATACAGGCGTTAATACAGAGACAGATAGCATGGCCACTTCGAGATAGCTCCATCAATTTGTGTTGTATTGTTGGCTGTCATATAATCAAGATAATAAAATAATGACTTGAAACGTGTAGTTAAGATACAAATATAGTCTATTTTAACTTGTTGTACATAACATGTCACCATGTACACTAAAAAAATTATTCAACACAATATTTATAACAAATTATGCTATTAGTGCCAAACCTGGACGCTGATATCAAATGATAGAATAAACTAGTCACGACAGAGATGAAGTGTTCAAGCAGAATGGGAGTATCAAGAAGAGACTGATTTAGAAATGAAGACATCGGGAAGAAAATTGGTACAACATCAGTACTGAACTTTATCAAGAAACAAGCAATAAATGGTTCGTTCACATAAGCAGATTACCATCTGATTGCCTCAAAGAGCAAAGCTACTCCGATATAGTGGATACTAAACAAAAGATCGCCCACTCAAAAGGTAAACCACAGAAATATTTGAGGCAGTGAAAAGCACAATTTATGAAGTGCACACAAAAATCCGTCCTAGAAATCCCTTCTTATCCTGACGATGTGAGACAAAACACTATTAGAGAAAAAAAGAAGAAGAAGAAAATAAATAAGATTACAGTATAAATGTAATAACTTGGCTCACATGTTATATTCCATATAATAAATATTGCAATGGCTTGGAACTTGTTAAAATGATGATACTAATGTAATGGAGCAGAATGTAAGGATCAAGATAAGAAAATAATAACAATCAACTTGTTGGTGACAATACTGCTGCTGAAAAGTGTAGCAACTCCTTTACATAACGTAACCATCAACCACAGTAAACCAGACGCTGATTTTCTAGACACCACTTATACGTTCGTCTACAACAGAACATCAGGAAAGAAGGCGAGGGGAAGACCATAAAAACGATGGATAGATGTCATAGCAGAATCTTGTCAAAGAGCAAAAATAACAATCACCCAAACCATCTGAACAGCGCAAGACAAAAACAAAAAACCATGACACTGGGCAACAACCCGGTAGCAGTGTGACGACACTGGGCAACAACCCGGTAGCAGTGTGACGACACTGGGCAACAACCCGGTAGCAGTGTGACGACACTGGGCAACAACCCGGTAGCAGTGTGACGACAGAAGAAGAAGAAGATTTATACTTTCAGTAGTTTGCCATTATTTTCTGAACGGCGAGATATATTTTTACCTTTCGTACAAATCCCACGGAAACGAATTTTCTTTTAAACTGCCTGCCGCGGTATTTGAGCCCGGTACGCTTGGCTTGTGATCGAGCTCACTGCCACTTAAGCTACAGACGCCACTGCTGCAATACTGCTGTTAGAAAAGTTATATTTGAAACTGATATCCGAAGGCAATTTGATCTCAAACCACGATTGCCTTAGTCAGAGATTCAGGACAGTTGTGGTGAAAGGCAAATTGAAAATCAGTTATTGATTTCTACATGTGCAGCAGCAGTAGTAGTATCAGCAAGCCTAGCCAACTCTGCTCTCACTTTGTTTCTCACGCATGCCTACCTGACGACACGGAAGTGACACAACCCTACTTCTCCCATACATAATTATTATACCGGGGATGTGGTGGAGTATTTAAAAAAATAAAAAACGTTTTTTTCGACAGAAGATTGGACTTTAATACATTACCGGTTGAACATCGACAAGGCTAACGAAAAAATCACATAGTGGTATTTTATTTGCGTTGGGAAAACAAACTCTGTTGTATCTGATCAGACGAGATCATTAACTATCGACAAAATGCATATTTTCTGACCGCAACTAATTTCACAACAGAGAATCTGTGAGTGGTCAATGGAGACTGAGAACATAGGATGTCTAGCACGAGATGGTTAACAGATGATGTTTAATAGATGATGTTTAATAGATGATGTTTGATAGATGATGTTTAATAGATGATGTTTAATAGATGATGTTTGATAGATGATGTTTGATAGAAGATGTTTAATAGATGATGTTTAATAGATGATGTTTAATAGATGATGTTTAATAGAAGATGTTTAATAGATGATGTTTAAAGATGATTAATAGATGATTAAGATATGTTTATAGATGAGTTTGAAAAATGTTAATGATGTGTTCTGATCAGTACGAGATCATTAACTATCGACAAAATGCATATTTTATGTGAGCAACTAATTTCAACAGAGAATCTGTGAGTGGTCAATAGAGACTGAGAGCATAGGATGTCTAATGAGATGTTTAATAGAAGATGTTTAATAGATGATGTTTAATAGATGATGTTTAATAGATGATGTTTAATAGATGATGTTTAATAGATAATGTTTAATAGATAATGTTTAATAGATAATGTTTAATAGATAATGTTTAATAGCTAATGTTTAATAGATGATGTTTAATAGATAATGTTTAATAGATAATGTTTAATAGATAATGTTTAATAGATGATGTTTGATAGATGATGTTTATAGAGATATTTAATAGAAGATATTTAATAGATGATGTTTAATAGAAGATATTTTAATAGATGATATTTAATAGATGATGTTTAATATATAATGTTTAATAGATGATGTTTAATATATAATGTTTAATAGATGATGTTTAATATATAATGTTTAATAGATGATGTTTAATATATAATGTTTAATAGATGATGGTTATCAGAAGAAATTGAATAGATGATCTTTAAAAGATGATACTCAATGAAAGATGGTTAACTGTAACGAGTGAGTTGCTCAGTGAAGAATGAGGTAGAATCTGAACTGTGCCCATTTTGTCCATGAGAACATTTCCCCCGAGATCACTAGGAATGTTACCACAACTGTGGAATTGTGTTTTGTGCAATACTCTCGCAGGTTGCGTGTCATTTCCTCGGAGAGGGACTAAGCTATATGTGAGAAACCCGGTGCACGGAAGTTGATCGTTTGTTCTTAGACCAGTTAGACTTATTATGTACAACATGCGTCGGCTACTCTCCTCAGAAATGACATGTTACCAACCTTCCAAGAATATTACACAATGCATGAACTCCATAGCACCGGCAACGAGTCTAGGAATACTTGGACAAAAATGAACTCACGAACAGATCGGAGCGGTCCGGATTCGAATACATGACCTTCGAAATGCAAGGCAAGAGCTTAACCACTTGGCCACCGAGACCCCACTTTCATATTGAATACGAGAAAGAACCCTTAGCATTTGAAAATCAGTAAAAATAATCTGGAAAGTTGCAGCCCGGTTAAAAATCATTTACATCAACTACAAAAAATATCTACAAACTTTTACTATTCTCTAAATTCTATTGGAAACCTTCGCCGGTGATACGGAGTTTGCGTACATCTGAAGAGATCGTATGTGCAAGAAATGAATTGAAACGAATATTGTTAATCTCTAAAGTACAATTATGAGAGCACTAGCAATAAATCATTCGATCAATCATCTGCTTCTTCTTTGAACGCTCCACATGGATCACTTGTTAGTCACACTTTGTGATGTGTATGTGATCCCAACCGCAAGAGCGATTAATATACATTGTGAAAGTTATGCGCCTACAAGTACGCCAGCACATCTGATCTCAGCGACACTCTCTATTTACTAGGGTAGCTTGTCTATGTGCCTATTCCAGTCACCTCTAATAACACGCCGTGTAGGTCCCAGTGTCACTATTCTTGTCTTCCTTGAGGGCCCGGCAACACACGAGCGATTCGGTCAAGCAACCCCTATTATTAACTCTATGTTTGTTGGTAAGACTACTAGCTATACTTATTTATAACACTTCTCGCTATTTGTAACAACATTCATTTATTCATAGCAATATCAGTTGTGTTTTTGTATCAATGTTAATTGTTTTTTTGTTAACAATATTAGTTGTTTATTTGTAGCAACAATGATTGTTCGTATTTGTAAACATTTTAGTTGCGTTTATTGGTAGCTAGATAAAAACGCTTATTTGGAATAACGACTGGTGTGTGTTTATGAAAAATTAATACTACTTGCGGTTTCAAAGAATTTTAGTTGTATCTATTTGTAACAATATTATCTGTGTCTGTTTACAACAATTATATTCCTAACAACATTAGTCATGTTTATATGTATCAAAATTGATCATGTTTAGTTGTAACAATACTATTTGTATTTATTTGAAAGAATATTAGTAGCATTTATTTGTAAAATTATTAGTTGTGTTTATTATCTGTGACGGATTTAATAGCCAAAACAAATGAGGTTCAGAAAAGTGAAAAACAAGGGAAAAGAAAGTGAAACAGTTGTAATATTTAAACAGATGACATAAATATTACAGAAATTAGCACACATGCCCACAGTTCAATGCGAATTGTAGCAAAACCCTCAATTCTAAAGTAGCGAAACTTTGCACCCAACCTTAGAATTATACCGACACAAATGTTTGATGGAAGAAATTGCTATATGAAACCTGGATTTTGTAATATAACGGTTTCCTTTGATGTTGGCGGCATATTTGGCGAGTCTGATACAGAATTTTAGTTTTTACAGTAAATGCATCAATATGACATTTGACGACAAGTCTTCATGCACAGGCGTATCATCCCAACTTATACATGGGGGCCAATGTTGATATTTGCGTCATGAAATAAACACGAAATGTAGACATAGTTGTATTATTGTTTTTAAATAACTTACATTACAGTTAAAGTTAGCTGCCATGTCATAATGCCATCACCCGTTCACGTCCAGGCTTGGGACTGGCAATGGCGGAGCTACTTGAGACGTTCTTTTCAAATCACTACTCTTTCGGTACAATGTGCGCATGTTAACATATGTGGTAAGGAGGTATCACTGCAATAAAATAGCTCTTTTCTCTGGTTCTTGTATACTGTAGTACAGATGACTCATATGTACCTCTTTACGGAAATGCGTGTATAGTATTAATTACACTTTTTACATTGTAACTTCAAACTCATTAGAAATGTTATATCAGTGTGTTTTGAGAAGTCAACAAAATGACCCAATAGCTTCACAATAATTTCGGTATACGCCTTTAACTAAAAGTCAGTCTCGCACATATGACTTACTTTGTTTACCACGGTCAACGGCGTTTGGAATTGGTGCGCGGGAAATGCAAGAATCGTTCAAAAGCCCACGGATTTCGTCCTGAGTGTTGCTATTTTTGTCATCAATGTATTAAATGGCTGTAAACATTAGTTTTCTTCAATCATGCCAATGGGGGTGTTAAATATATAGTACAAAGAAGGAAACTTCTAGATGGTATAATTGTTTGAATGGCAAAAATATTTTGTAGCGTCGGGAACATGTGTAGTTCACATGCAAGTTTTCAAGTTATTTAATCAAATGTTTACAAAGATATAAATTTGTATCTGTGGGCATGACAAGTTGAACGGACTATAGTGATCCTATTACCTATATAACGTGTGACCCCAGTAACTCTACAATTAGTGATCTCACTACCTCTATAACGTGTGACCCCAGTAACTCTACAACGATTGAACCCGTTACCCCTGTAACTTGCGACCCCATTAGCTATATAAAGTATGACCCCATTAGCAATATCACGCGTGACTGTAGTAGCAATATCATGCGTGACTCTAGTAGCCCTATAACGTGTACACAAGTTTGTCAACACATAAAACGTTCAATGAGTAGGATTCACTCTGTCTATTCTAGTAAATGTGATCATGTCGGGAGTAATAGATTCTATCATGTTGTTACATCTATCTAGCTCCATATGTTACATTCTGATTAGATCGAGTGTGTACTTATAAGTAAACAGTATGCTCACATTATGTGTACATTGAATTCAGTGATTGATTAATTGTACATATGTGTTTGTGTATATGTTTGTTTATGTAATTTTGTCTCTTTCTAGACTGTGCCACCCCTGGCGTTAAGGACAGCAACAAATGCACACAATATTTCTCTATTCTTGACCGTCCTCCGTATTGTTTTAGAGCTATGATTCGTTTCTTTCAGTTCTTATTATAATGTTCTCCCTACTCATCGTTTTGGGTCTTTCCCGTATTTGTTTTCTTGACAGAGTTAGTCTCTGTGCGTATTACACGTCGATTCATCTCCAGCGCCTCTTTTGGATGATGGTGCTCATATTCTCTCGTTGACACTGTGCAAGCAGTTCTTTGTTAGAGATAGTATTTGGATGATGATGCTTATATTCTCTCGTTGACACTGTGCAAGCAGTTCTTTGTTAGAGATAGTATTTGGATGATGATGCTTATATTCTCTCGTTGACACTGTGCAAACAGTTCTTTGTTAGAGATAGTATTTGGATGATGATGCTTATATTCTCTCGTTGACACTGTGCAAGCAGTTCTTTGTTAGAGATAGTATTTGGCTAGAACACGCGTAATATCTTTCGCAGATAAGTTTGATGAAAGGTGGAGAGTTTGGATATATCTTGCTCTCTCATTCTTGAACGTTCTGGGCCGTATAAGTTCTGATAAGTAAATTTGATAGCATACTGCTGCGGTATATATTATCTTGGTTATGATGCTTCATTGGACCGATCTACATGAAGGATTACGAATGTACTTCGTGCCTTACTCAGTCAAATCCTGCTCTGCCGTCGTAACCGATAACACTTCTAAGATATGTAAAAGCTGTTGTATGTGGACGAATTTTATCTTCTAGTTTTACTGGATGGGGCGCTGATGTTTATAGTCAGTATTTCTAGGTTTTTAAAATTGATTTTTAACCCAACCATCTGTCTGTACTGGTTCAAGTCTTTCCCTGGATATATGTATGTGTGTTAGATATAAGTGCGATAGTAGTACGATAACAGTGCGATAAAAGTGCGATAAAAGTACAATAGAATTACGATAGCAGTACGATAACAGTGCGATAAAAGTACAATAGAAGTGCGATTAAAGTGCGATAACAGTGCAATAAAAAAGCCATAAAAGTACGAAAAAAGTGTGATAGAAGTACGATAGAAGTGCGATAAAAGGGTAATAACAGAGTGATAAAAGTGAGAGAAGTGCGATAGAAATGCTATAAAAGTATAGAAGTGCGACAGAAGTGCGATAAAAATGCGATATAGATGTCATAGAAGTCCAGTGGAAGTGCGATAGAAGTGTTATAAAAGTGCGATAGAAGTGCGATACAAGTGTGATAGAAGTGCGACAGAAGTGCGACAGACGTGCGATAAAAATGCGATAGAGATGTCATAGAAGTCTAGTGAAAGTGCGATAGAAGTGCTATATAAATTAGAAGTATGATGTCATCAGCAATTTATGTATCTGTACAATCATTAATCACTTTATATCACTAAACTGACGTGAGACACAATTAATACAATACGGCTTGCATCTTTTATCTGTCTTTCGTAAAGAATTATCTGCAATCTGTTTCATATTTTTCTATAAAGAAATGTCTGCACCATGTTTTCATGTTTGCTCAAGTAAAGCACCTGAATTTTGTCTTAAGCATATCACATAAATGTTCTTCATGTCTTATAAATATATGTCATTACAAAAATATTTCATTTGTTTCAATTAATTTATAAAAATATTCTGAATTGTTTTAAGGTCAATTTCCAAAATGTGTATAATTTGTCTTATGTCTATTTTGAAATTGTTTTTAAGTTGTCTCCTATAAATCTTAAATTTAAAAAAAAACATTGTTTCATAAAAATGTGTCGATATTGTTGTGTTTTTCATAGACACTTCTTTAACTTGTCTCATAAAAATGTCTTTGATTTCTCTCAATTCTTTCATAGATGTTTTTGAAGATATCTTTCATATACATGTCTACTATTTATCTAAATTATTTCATAAACAATATCTTTGATTTAACTAAATTCATTGAGAAAAATGTCTTATATTTGTCTCATTTCTTTTATAAAAATATCTTTGTTGTTTTCTTCACCACTAGTCTCTGTCGCCCCACAAGGACACGTAAATGTTTGTGATTTATATTTGTTCTTTCTTGATATATATTCTTAATTCTTTTATTAAAAGTATGTTAAATTTGTGATATATTTCACGCAGTTGATCAAAGCGGTTAGACAAACAAACATAACAAATAATAATTAACATATTTTGGAGAATCCAAGTACTTAATGGTTAAACTATTGCCGTTATTACTTTATATAACATGCTATAGGTGCACAGTCTTACTCTAAATGAAATAACGGTCTCATGGTGGATGATTAAGTTTTCCAGAAACTTCAATATCTGGTATCAATTTTACATTTGACTGTGTAATCTATCTACTGTATCAGTTTCAGTTTGTAATATCTTCATTAAACTCCGGACATGTTCATAGGTGCTTCGATCCCCTTCTCAATGTCTTCAGCAAGGCACAGCGACTAACTGTACAGTTTTGATGTTGATTGATGAGCCTACGCATATACTATATCAGTATTATTTATAAACTCAAAGAATACATAATTAAACAGAAGCGAATTATATGTATATATGTTATCTATATTTCTGCTTGAAGTATTTCTGTTAATGCATTTATGATATTCATTTCTCTGTCGCTCCCTTTATTCATTTGAATCATAGAATTCTTCTAATTGTTTGTTATTGTCGTGTCCGTGTTTGAGAATACCAAGTTTGTCAGACTTGAAGATATGTTCCAACAACTGCAGTCTTTTACAGTTGTCTACAACTTGCATACAACTCGTATCTTAACTTATTAACTAACTATCTAAATAACTTCTAATTTACAAACTAACTAACTTCTAACTTACAAACTAACTTCTAATTTGAAAACTAACTAACTTGTAACTTACTAACTACCTAACTAACTAACTAACTTATTAACTAACTTACAGAATTACAAATAATATGAATAAATCTAGGCAAATCAAATGAATCGCACAATGTATTTTTGTACACTAAACAACTGGATTTGGTTAAAATTTACTTAGCGCTTTCAACTTTTGCCCATACATCTGTTGCACTATTTTTTTTTTTTCCCCACATAATGATTGCAGTATTTTTGTTCGTACATTAGTTTTTGTAAATATATAGTTACAAATTAATTTTGTAAATATATTAGTTACATTAATTTTTGTAAATATATTAGTTACATTAATTTTTGTAAATATATTAGTTACATTAATTTTTGTAAATATATTAGTTACATTAATTTTTGTAAATATATTAGTTACATTAATTTTTGTAAATATATTAGTTACATTAATTTTTGTAAATATATTAGTTACATTAATTTTTGTAAATATATTAGTTACATTAATTTTTGTAAATATATTAGTTACATTAATTTTTGTAATAATATCATTAATTGAAAAATGTTACATTAATTTTTGTAAATATATTAGTTACATTAATTTTTGTAAATATATTAGTTACATTAATTTTTGTAAATATATTAGTTACATTAGTTTTTGTAAATATAATAGTTACATTAGTTTTTGTAAATATAATAGTTACATTTGTTTTTGTAAATATAATAGTTACATTATGTTTACATTCGTTATATTAGTTCTGTCACTGCATTCTTTTGCACTAGTTTTATTAATACATTCGTTACATTATTTTTCTTTAGGACCTGCTTTAGAAAGCGTTAGTTTAATCGTATGTGTGGTTTTGTGCAAGTTTGTATCACGAGCGGAGAAATAGCAAAGATTAGAATGAGGATTTTAGATGGCTGAACATGCAGGAATTTAGTGAACAAGTTGTTGTGCATAAGTGTGGTTCTAACGATGTGTGTGATACAATGCTAGCTCCCTCTCCCCGCCTGATCACACTGTAATAAGACAGTGGATAAAAACAATATATATATCTTACACACATGAAGTAATCACTGCACGATACACGTGTCTTTGGTGTGTAAGTTTGAGTAAGTTACCTGGGAGAGTTGTCTTCCAGCGATCACCTTATCCTGGAGGTGAGATTGACATCAACTTGTCTGTACAGTTACACCTGTCACAACCTAATGTCCTTCTTACAGGTAAAACATAAATTGTTTTTGCTTGTTCGTTACTGAATACTTGACTATCTACTTCCGTGACAAATAATTACAATAACAATTCACTCAAGCAGTATTTGTGTCTTGTATAACTTCAACTGTCTGCACAAATAATTCGAATGATTCTTCAGATGAACAAATCTGAAGCGACCAGTTACAAATTGATGTTGCAGATAACTTGATGATACAATCACTTGATATTTTAAAAAATGATCTCGACCCACAAACAAAGGCCTAAACTTCAACTGGGCTGTGAAAGATCAAATTGTGCATAGTAAACGCTGATGTTCTATTCTACACTTTTCTGATGTATTTACGACTCAGTCCACACATTAATCCAGGAGCTGTGAATACCCGACGATGTGCACTCTGGCATTCTGTTGGCGCAATCGGCCGTCCGACTATTTGAGCACTGAGGAATCACTGTTTAGCATCTGTTCATTTCTTGCTCCGTGGACATTCGCTGCCCAAGCTTGGCTGTTCCACTGCTCCACTGGGCAGTCAGTGAACCGACGATGGATAGAATTACTCGCTCTGAGCTCCGAGAGAGGAAAGGGCACCAAGCTAAGCATGAAGAGCCAAAAACACAGGCCGGACTGTGCAAGTCACCTTTGCCGCTAGAAAACACATGTTTAATAAACCACTGAATATTGTCCAAGGGGCGTGGCTGATGTTTCCGTAGACAGGCCGCCTCGCACGTAACTGTCGGAGACTAGGGCTCAAAGTATAACGATATAACATTTGTCGAGTTTCTCTATTCGTTCGAGAAAAAGGAGAAGACATGTACAGACCGATCTCTGCAGCCAGCAGCGACCAATCACACAACGTGCTGTTGGGTTATCGATAATCCGACACTGCTGACCGCGCCCATCGTCGGAGTCTTCATCGATTTCATGCCCGCCAGTCGCTGAGCGTCAGGCTTTTTTTACAATGTACACAGCCACCTCCCGATATTCAGGAGGCGGAGCCAGCTATGTGTCGCTCCAACAACGTTCAATGGAGCTGGGCTGTAACTATAACAGGGCTTGGTGTGAGCTGGTGTAGTGGTTGTGGCTGTCAAACAGAATGTTGCTGTGAGACGTGGATGGAGATGTCAATCATCCTTGCAGCTAGAGTTGCGTGAGCTAGCACAAGATTATATGGCACAAGTTGAGGGTAAGGAAGGCCAAGTACAAGTAGTGGTGTGTCATCATCATCATCGTCGCTGTTGTCGTCATTATCAACATTATCAACATCATCATCACCACCATCTTAATCATCGCTCGAGCCGGAATCCTTATCATCCCAACCGTCATCATCTTCATCATCATCACCATCATCGCATCGCGGTCGCTATTGCCATCGTCATCCTTACCAACATTATCATCCATATCATCATCCTCAACATCATCAGTATCAGTATCGTCGTCAGCTTCTTCATCATCATTGTTACCAACAACAGCAACAATGAAACATTCAACTAAGAAATGTACATCAAACGACGGAAGCAGACATTTTGTCATTTCTCATCTGTCCCTTACATACATTCCACACAATTCATTAAAAAAACAACTAAAATAATATTTCTTCCCAAATTTTTGTCAATCTTCGATATGAAATCTGGGACTCTCACTAGTATTATGTCGTTTGTGCACTACGGCTGATATCTTTCTTTGTAAGCAAGAGATTGTGCACTACGGCTGATATCTTTCTGTGTAAGCAAGAGATTGTGCACTACGGCTGATATCTTTCTGTGTAAGCAAGAGTTTGTGCACTACGGCTGATATCTTTCTGTGTAAGCAAGAGTTTGTGCACTACGGCTGATATCTTTCTGTGTAAGCAAGAGATTGTGCACTACGGCTGATATATTTTTGTGTAAGCAAGAGATTGGAGCACATATGGTATTTCACCGAAGTGCAACGATCAGTTAGTCCTTACATATAAGCTGTTACCATTGAAGGATCTCCTAGGTTAAGCCCTTGCCATGTGTTTCGAAGGTTAGGGTTCGAGTACTTACAGCTCCGTTTTGTTAACTTGTGTATTGTTCTCAGAGACCCCATAGTATGCTTGCCAGAGCTACGGTGTTCGTGCTTTGTGTAATATTCTTGACATGATGAGTGCCATTTCTGCGGAGAGGGACCGAACAATATACAGTAAAACCCGGTGCAGTGAATCCTTCGGCTGTAGACACTTTTAGCTGTTACCATTTGATAAATGATACTCTAAACGACATACACTCTAAATTGATAAATCACTGGACACTCTTAAACGTGTTCAATCTACTTTCTATTTTCTCACTAACTAAATCTGAATTGAATGCGTTTGAAAATAGATGTCTGCGAAAAATAATGAATATAAAATGGAACGAATTCAGGAGAAGTGATGAAATCAGAGACATGTCTGGTCAACCACTAGTGACAAGTGTTATAAGAAAGAGAAGATGGAGATATGTTGGGCACACCTTGAGGAGAAATGATCAACGAATATCAAAGCAGGCATTGAAGTGGGATACAAAGGGTTCAAGAAAGAGAGGTCGACTTAAGGAGACACTGAAACGAACTTTGCTGAGAGAGGCAGAAAATATCGGTCTCAGTTCCATGGAGGAGATTGAGCGAGTTACCCAGGATAGAGCGGTATGGAGAAATTACTTGCAGGCCCTATGTAACGTATAACGGTAGGAGAGGAATTATTATTATAAATCTGAAGTGAAACTTCAACAATTGAATTCTTCATCTTTCAACTCTCAACGGAGCACAGATCTTCCACAAACTTCTTCCAGCTCTCCTGCCATCCCTTCCAATTCTGTCCATGTTTTACTTATCCTTTTAAGATCAGTTTTCAGCTCTTCTCTCCAGGTATATCTAGGCCTTCCCCTACTCCTCTTTCCATGCGGGTTCTAAAACAGTGCCTGTCTTGCAATGTGTCCAGTTGGTCTTCTCAATATGTGTCCTGTCCTATCCAGATTCTGTTCCTTAGTTATTTCTCCGAGTTCCTTGTTCGTAAGTTTTTCATACTATCTCAGTCCCTCTATTCTACGTAAACATCCATTTATGAAGGTCTGTAGTTTTCTGGTGGTTTCTTTTGTTGTCTTCCATGTTTCGAGCATAGAACAGCACTGACTTCACATTTGATTGAAAGATTCTCAGCTTTCTGTTTGTTTTGATCTTCTTTGACTTTCATATCTTACTCAATGCAATAAAGTTTCACCTTGCTTTTAGTATTCTTATCTTGACATTTTTGTTTCTTCCTCCTTCAATGTCTATGTTGCTACCAAGGTATGTGTCTATGTTGCTACCAAGGTATGTGTCTATGTTGCTACCAAGGTATGTGTCTATGTTGCTACCAAGGTATGTGTCTATGTGCTACAAGGTCTGTGTCTATGTTGCTACCAAGGTCTGTGTCTATGTTGCTACCAAGGTCTGTGTCTATGTTGCTACCAAGGTCTATGTCTATGTTGCTACCAAGGTCTGTGTCTATGTTGCTACCAAGGTATGTGTCTATGTTGCTACCAAGGTCTGTGTCTATGTTGCTACCAAGGTCTATGTCTATGTTGCTACCAAGGTCTGTGTCTATGTTGCTACCAAGGTCTATGTCTATGTTGCTACCAAGGTCTGTGTCTATGTTGCTACCAAGGTCTATGTCTATGTTGCTACCAAGGTCTGTGTCTATGTTGCTACCAAGGTCTATGTCTATGTTGCTACCAAGGTCTATGTCTATGTTGCTACCAAGGTATGTGTCTATGTTGCAAGGTATGTGTATGATTCCAGCAATTGAATATCTCACAACAATATTGTGAACCATAGGCCATCATACACAACAGCAAACACAACAGCAAACACAACAGCAAACACAACAGCAAACACAAGCAACACAAATAGTAAGAAGAAATGATTGATTACTTGATGTGATCATCATCATTTCACTTCGGTGAATAACTGTGTGCTTCGATCTCTTTTTTTTCACAGGAAGATCTCAGCGACAGCGCACTAACTCCGTTGCATTGACTAGGGTTCTCAATATAATCTTTGCAAAAATTATATTTTAACATTTGTTTAGTTCAAGTGGAGTCTGTGGCCTAGGGGTTAGTGACTCTGTCTATTAACCCCGACGTTCTGAGTTCGAATCACGCTGCGGACAGTTTGCTTGCAAATTGTTTCCGTTGATTTTAACAAAGGACGATGGCGCCACCCGTTCAGAAAGCAATGGCAAACAACTGAACGTATAAGTGGTGCCTAGAAAATCAACGACTTGTTTACTGTGGTTGATGCTACGTCCTTTGGGATATGCACAGAAATTAGTTCATTTTACCCGGGAAGCGGTCTTGCAGTATACACTAACCATTTTCGACTGCCAAAGGGTTCTCTTACGTGTTCAAATTGAAGACGGAACCAGCACTTTATCATGCCTGACCGATAGAACTAGCAACTAGATCTCACCTACATTGAAATCAGGGATCTCTTGAAAAATATTCGATAGCTCCACGTGGGGAACGAACCTAATACGTTTATATCGAAAGGCGGGTACCTTACTACCACGCCACAACGGTCCCCGGAAAGAAGGAATATATTCAGACAATAAACTCAACTCACTTAGTTAGTTCCTTTCGTGCCAAAGGCGGCACATAGGGCAGAGGTTTTAGATCTCCATGTGATACGGTTCTTTGCTAGCAGTTGGAGATCTTGTATGGTTTTACATCCCAATAGTTTACTTTCTTGTTGGATGGTTCTTCGAAGAGTGGTCTTTGGTCTTCCACGTTTTCTTTTCCCAACTGGTGACCACATAAGGACTTGTCGATTTAGTCTCTTTTCGTCTGATCTAAGAACATGACCTAAATATTTCCACCTTCGTTTCCTTATAATATTTGATACGGGTTGTTGGTGTGTTCTATATCTCGCTGCGTTGTTAGAAACGAAATCACTCCATTTTACTTTTAATAATTTTCGTAGACATTTATTCTCAAAGCTGTCCAGTTTCTTATCAATTTTCTTTGTTGATTTCCAACTTTCACAACCATAGGTCAGTACAGGAATCACACATGACCTAAATAATTTAACTTTTGTGCATATACTAAGGTCTTGAGATTGCCAGATATTCGTTAATTTAGTGAAGGTACTAGTTGCTATAGCAATACGAGAGTTTATTTCTTTCATCGTGTCTCCGTTGTTTGACACTTTACTACCCAAATATGTAAAATGTTCAACTTTCTCCAGTGTTTGGCCATTTATTACGATGTTGTCTGTCGAGTTTGTGAGGTCCATAAGTTTGGTCTTGGCAGAATTAATCTGGAGACCAACCTGTTCTGCAAGTGTGCAAAGATTGCTTGTTAGTTTGTGGGTTGCTTGTGTGGTTGAATTCAATATGGCCACGTCATCGGCAAAGTCAAGATCAAGGTCTGCTGTTATTAAGCCATTTGATGCCTAGTTGATCATCTTGGGTGCATTTGCGCATGATCCAGTCTATAGCTATCCCAAAAGCATAGGTGACATAACGCAGCCCTGCTTCACACCCGAATTGACTGTGAACCAGTCTGAGTTTCCTGCATCTGTTCTTACACAGCAGGATGCTTCAGAATAGAAGGCTTTTATAATATTGATGTATTTTTCTTGGAAGCCGTAGGTCTTAAGAATCTCCCAGAGAATAGAACGATGAAGACTATCAAACGCTTTCTGAAAGTCTATAAAATTTATCACTAGTGGTGACTGGAATTCAATTGATTCTTCTATAATGGATCTCAGCGTGAAGATATGATCGGTACAAGAACGATGTGGACGAAAGCCAGCTTGTTCTTCTCTTAGCCTTGCGTCGACGGCTTTTTCAGCCTCTCCATCAAAATACTGCAGAATAGCTTGCCAGGTGTTGATAGCAGAGTTATTCCGCTCCAGTTGTTGGAGTTTAACAAATCGCCTTTTTTGGGAGCTTGAATATCACTCCGTCTTTCCAATCTTTTAGAGGGGTCTCATTCTGCCAAACATCGTTCATTAAGGTACGTAGGAATCCCATTGATTCCTCGTCAGTTGCTTTAGCATCTCTCCTGAAACACTACATAAACTATATAACAGTCACAGTAGGACAATGGTTAGTGCACTTTGGTGTTGATGTACTGTGCCTCTTCTTTCGATACAAAAGTATTCTGTTCGTTCTCCTCGTGGATATATAGAAACTGTTTTGTAGTCACCCCTGATCTTAGTGTAGGTGAGATCCAGTTCCTAGTCATATCATATACCAACAGTAAAACGTATGGTTCGTATTCAGGTTCGGCAAGTTAAAGAGTCAGTGGTAGTTGGAATAAAACTTGCTCAGTTTTCAGAAAAGGAAGATATTCCATTGCAGTGGATTCCATCTCACTGTGGCATTGCAGGCAATGAGTGCTGATGTCTTGGCTAAGGAGGGCAGTGCCAAAGAGCAAATTTACCAACCCCTGTCTTTTCAAGAGGTCAAAGCCCTCATACAGAGAAAATCTGCAGTAGACTGGAAGATAAACACTGGATATGATTATGGAAAGACTTCCTCAAAGACCTAAGCAGAACAGTCCAGGTCATTATATTTCGACTACGTACCGGACACTGCAGACTCAACAAACACTTATATAGACTATGAATAAGTTAAACAGCTCTCTGCCAGTGTCAACAGGCGGAACAGACACCGGAGAATGTCCTGCCAGTCTGCCCTCTCCTGTGTGAGCAGAGAAGCAACATGTGGTCACACCCAGTTGGCCTAAAAACTAAGCTCTAGGGAAATCTGACAGACCTGAAGCTGACTGCCCAGATTGTGGTCCACAGTAAACTAAGCGCATGACCAGAGGTCGCTGAAGAAGAAGTCATTGAGTACAGCTTGTGTATAATCTGGAGTGTTAATCCAAACATTCGAGCACATACTTGGGGACTGTCCAGCTTTAAATGATTGACACAATCAAACCTGTCGTATGAAAGCAGAACTAAAATGAGAGATTCGATGCGATGGTTTGTCATGTCATCATCTATTGGGAAGAATAAATCCCAATAGATGGTACCCTGACCAACTATCGCAACGTTATCATTACTCTTGGAAGAGAATATAGAGAATAGGACACCATGAAGGTTGATCTCGCAGTTAAGCAACTGATAAAAGAATAAATGTAAAAGGATGATGATGTTGTTGTTTATACCAATGGATGATGATGTTGTTGTTTATACCAATGGATGATGATGTTGTTGTTTATACCAATGGATGATGATGGTGTTGTTTATACCAATGGATGATGATGTTGTTGTTTATACCAATGGATCGGTGCATGATGGTGAGAAGTCCGGCTGGGGTTTCTTAGCTAGCGCGAATGGTAGGGTTGTTGCAGAGCGAAGTGGACCATAAAGGACAACTATTTCAAGTATAAGGAAGGAGGTTGAGACAGTTACTGTTGCCCTCCATTGACTCTCTGGGACTCCGTTTACAGGAACAATTGTTGTAGCTAACTCTCAGTCGATACTTCACAAGATCCAAAATGGCAGGTTTCGGTATGAGTGGATGTCGTCTATAGAAGTTTTTAACTTCCAGAGGCTTACGTGGATCTACTGTTCTGGGCATGCGCGTGTTTGCGACAATGAGAGAGAGAGAGAGAGGACGACGCATGAACTTCATCGATTCTTGGAAAGTGAAAGATGGATAAAGGGATGTTCTTCGGTCTCTTCGCGACTATCTGTTGGATGAATAAACTAAAAAAGATGTTAAATCGATCCAACAATTTAAGCAGTTTGGAGTTGTCCGTTGTATAAGTAGAACTGGAGGCCTGTGGGGGAGTGAGAAGTGTCTTTAACCCAGCGAGCAAGCCCTCTTCGTAGCGCGTTGGACTACGGGTGACTAGTCCTCTGTAAGTGCGGGTTCAACTCCGCGGACTGGCAGAAAAGCTACAGGTTCCCCAGATTTACGGTGTTTGTGGCACCGAGCCGAAGAGCTTTTAGCTCAAGTGCTTATGGATCGGAAAAAAAAGAAAAGAAAAAAAAAAACCAGCGAGCAACGGGAACCGTCAATATGCATTCTGTTTGATATATGTTTGAGGAGACTGGGCACCTATGGGTCTTCCATGAACGCAATGACGTCAGTTCAGTAACCAATAACCAATATGAAACTGTCACATTGACCTGGAAAAGACTGTAGAAGCTATTAGATTTATAAAAGGAAAAACTAGACAATTCACAGAAGCTTCTTCTGCTCTTCCACCATTTAATTTTTTATAGAAGTGTTGGGGTGGGGGAGAGGAGGGGGACGACGTATTGATCTTGTGTGTGATTGTTTAAAGGCACTTTGTAAGCTGATATTCATTTTCGTAAGGCTGTTCTTGATGCCGTCGCTCCATCTTTTGTCGTGGTCTTCCTCTTGCTTTGTACTCATTATACTTTTTCACAGAAGCCACTTTTAGAAAAGAAATATACAAAAAGTAATTTTGACAAGAATAGAAAGAAAACTAACAATTTAATTGTAGATATAAATACATTTACCACTTAATGATAGATATACAATATTCTACAGACATGTAGAGAAGCGTTGATGTGTCAATTGTTAAAGAAATGAAAATACATTAAAAAAAGTTACCAACATCGGAACAATACTTGTAGAATATCATCAGAGAGTTGGTGACTTTAGGAAACACATCGACTTTAAATGTTGAAGACCTACATTCTTATACAAGATGAGCCAATCATGAAATTATCACAGAAAGTAAATCTTTGAAGTTTGGTACACACATGTCAGGGAATAAAGGACAAAATGAAACGTTATACATGCAAGAAATATTGATGTTATTGTTGACATATTGGTTATTGATATTGATCTTAAAGAGTATCGCCCGTGTGTTGCCGGATCCCGCAAGAGAAGCAAAGAATAGTACCACTGTGACCTACAAGGCATGTCGTAAGAAACGACTGATGTAAGACCTAGGGAAGCTACACTAGTAAATAAAAAGCATCACATAAATCGAATGTGCTGACCTACTTGTAGGCGCATAACTGGCACAACGTACAATCGCTCTTAGTCTCAGATCACATACAAATCACACAGAGTGGTTAACAAGTGATCGATATAGAGTTCAAAGAAAATCTTCTAGAAATATTGCTATCAATACAAGGACTCGCCTGCAGTAAAACTATACAGAAAAGTAAAACTATACAGAAAAGTAAAACTATACAGAAAAGTAAAACTATACAGAAAAGTAAAACTATACAGAAAAGTAAAACTATACAGAAAAGTAAAACTATACAGAAAAGTAAAACTATACAGAAAAGTAAAACTATACAGAAAAGTAAAACTATACAGAAAAGTAAAACTATACAGAAAAGTAAATCTATACAGAAAAGTAAATCTATACAGAAAAGTAAAACTATACAGAAAAGTAAAACTATACAGAAAAGTAAAACTATACAGAAAAGTAAAACTATACAGAAAAGTAAATCTATACAGAAAAGTAAAACTATACAGAAAAGTAAAACTATACAGAAAAGTAAAACTAACAGAAGTAAATATCAGAAAGTAAACTATCAGAAAGTAAACTATCAGAAAAGTAAAACTATCAGAAAGTACATACAGAAAGTAAAACTATACAGAAAGTAAAACTATACAGAAGTAAAACTATACAGAAAAGTAAAACTATACAGAAAAGTAAAACTATACAGAAAAGTAAAACTATACAGAAAGTAAACTATAGAAATAAACTATACAGAAAAGTAAAACTATACAGAAAAGTAAAACTATACAGAAAAGTAAAACTATACAGAAAAGTAAAAAAAAAAAAAAAAAAAATGAACCATGAAGAAGTATATTGGGAATACGGTGCTAGGTCGATATATTTCTCTGACCATCGGCGCACGATGGGTATGTGGGTGATGAGGCAACCTTTACTTCCCAGTGCATATCTGGTACCCAGTTAAGGCTGAGGCGACCTGAGAGACGTTACGTCTGAAAAAGATTTCAGCCCACTAAAATTGAACACATGACCACACGCTTAAGAAGCAAGTTGACTAACCCACTTCGTATCATTTATGACTAAATAGCGTAAATCTGAAGGGTTGACTTCATTGCACTAGGTTTGATCCTCTATGTCTCAGCCCCTCTTCCCACAATTGACTTGCCAACTGCTGAAAGTATTGCAACAGACCAAGAGATTTCTGAAAAAACTAACCCGTGAACAGAACGGTGCGGTTCGGATTCGAACTACGACATACGGAACTCAAGGCAACGACTTAATAACTTAGTCAAAGAGATATACATTGATAACTGTCTTGATAAACCTCAACAAGATATATATACTGTCTTGATAAACCTCAAAGAGATATACATTGATAACTGTCTTGATAAACCTGCATTTCACATGCTTCCAATAATTCAAAGAACTAACAATCTATCTCATCTCTGACTGCTCTAAGGAATACATCTCTAACTTCCGTGACAGTAGTTTCCATCCTATAGTTACCAAACTGCCTTCAGTTTTGATGGATACTAATCAGGAATTGACTGTTGTTTCTTCCATTGAGTTGTTATCTTGCCATTTCTTTCTGATTGATGCCTGCACATTGAAACCTCTTCTTCTTCTTGAACGCTCCATATCGACCAGTTGGTAACCAATCTGTGCGATTTGCATGTGATCTGAGCCTAAGAGCGATTGTACGTTAGGCCAGTTATACGGCTACAAGTAGGCCAGCACATCCGATTTCTGCGATGCTTTTTATTTACTAGGGTAATTTCCCTATGTCTTACATCATTCGCTTCTTACAACGTGCCTTGTAGGTCGCAGTGGTACTATTCTTTGCTTCCCTTGAGGGCTTCGTCACCACATGGGCGGTTACAAACTTATATACCTTATTCCTTCGGTCTACACGCTCTCAAGTTCTTATTCAATAGATGCATTCCTCCATCTGTCTCCACCTCTGCTCTCATTCATCTAACTAAATTAGTACTTAACTTCATCTTCTTAAAGTTCAATTGCCACTATGCCGACCTGATCAATGGTGTCGACATGGACACTAAATTAGTACCTAGCTATATCTGTCTATGCGTTATTTTGAATACCTATTATATAGCACTTATAATGACCCTCGTCTGCCTGTTTGTTATCGATATATTATTAATGACGGTATTGGCATCACTAATGCACCTGATTTGTTCCATGTCATTAATTTTGTTAATAATTTCAATCCTGTTATTCGGGTTATGGCTCACATCTCCCCTTTTCAAAGAGCAATGTTCAACACAATCTTTCTCTTCGTATTATGCCATCAGTGCCAAACCTGGACGCTGACATCAAATGATAGAAAAAAACTAGTCATGACAGAGATTAAGTGTCTACGCAGAATGCTGGGTGTAACAAGAAGAGACTGGTTGAGAAATAAAGACATCAGGAAAAAGTGGGTACAACATCAGTACTAGACTTCATCAAGAAACAACAAATTAAATAGTTCGACCACATAAGCATATTACCAACAGACCAAGTGCACAAAACACGAAATGTTGCTCCGATACAATGGATACAAAGCAAAAGGCCGTCATGCAAAAGGTGAACCTCAGAGATAACAGAGGCGACGAAAGGCACTATTTATGAAGCGAACACAATGGATTTTTCTAGAAATCTTTTCTTATCCTGACTCTGTGAGGCAAAACTGGATTGGAGAAAAGAAAAGAAATATCTGTATTTTTTGTGTCCAAATTGTGTCTAAACATCACTCTTACCATTCATCATTATTGTATCAAACCATCATCATATTTTAAGCTTTCTGATGCGCATAGTTTTACTCTTCTATACCTCTTCCCATTCTCATGTTTTTCTGGGATTCCTTGCTATTCTCTCAACTTTTGCACCATCGAGTGTGTAGCAAGAATGATGACTTTATTGACAGGATTCCCTTTATGCTCGATTTATTCCACAGCTTCCTATACCCTGACAATACTCTGACATCTGCTATGCTTCAGGCGCGAAAAATGTCTCGATAGTATGACCTAATCAAATATGATAGAACTTCATCCTGTGACAGGGTTACATTTATCTTGATTTTCTACACAGTTCAATGCACAAAATAATTTTCTTCCGTCATCTTGCAATTCTCATAACCAGAGACACGTTATTGTTATCTATCATAACCAGAACACGTTTATCTATCATAACCAGAGACACGTTATTGTTATCTATCATAACCAGAGACACGTTATTGTATCTATCATACCAGAATTATTGTATACATAACATGTTCTATTAGTGGATTAAAGGACGGACTAAAATCTCAAGGATATGTTGATGCAAATCCGTTTGAAACCAATGTTTTCGTCTATTTTGGTACCATTCGGTATTGCTGTCAGTGATATTTATACATGTGCTTATGTGACACAGACTATTATTGTATCGTTTTATAAGGCCCCGTTTGTTATTGGGTATGGTTTTAAATGTGTGTCTTGCAATGTCATCTACGACTTCTTTTGTAAATGTTGTAATAAGACTTATATAGATGAAACTGGCCAAAAAAGATTAGAGACCGTTTATACCAACATTTACATGATTTACGTAACCAAACTGTGACCCATGAATCACTCACTTCAGTGGCACTTCCCATTGGCAAACTAGTGACATCCTGGTCATAGTTATTTCATTGTGTTCCTCTGATGATCGGAGATATATTGCTCTTGAAAATCATATAACATCTTTATATGGTATCTTGAAATCATCCTCTTGAAATCAAGACAATACATTATTATGCTTCTTGGTGCAGTTTCTTCCCATGTTTGCTGATACATGTGGGTATATAAATTAAATGTATATATTTTTGTATTTTGTAATTTAAAAAAAAATGTTCATCATTTAAAGTTCATTTCGAATGAATATAAAAATGGAAGAATTGAGTTATAATTTTTATAGAATGCGTCATAGACTGTAAGAAAAAAGTTATTGCGTATTGCCGTCTCACTGATTAGTTTATATTTGACAAAGTTTTGGCGAAAAGACGATCGAAAAATTGTTAATTTTGGCTGGAAATAGAAAACCAAATTGATTTTTCTATAAGATTTTTTACACGTTCTTGTCTCAATGGTACTTTATCAAATAACGCAAAACTTCATAATAAGCTTTTGTCTTCTCTAGTCCATGTCGTTTTTTTTCCTTTGTGCTCACAAGACATTCTCAGAAAAGCTTTTGTAACTTTCCACTGAAATGTTTGCAACAATTGTTTATAAATGTAAGTGAAATATTGTAATGTAAAAAAATCATTATATAATAGCTGATCTCTGCATTGTGGAGGGAGGAAGATGGGGGTGAGGAAGGGGTAGAAGGGGGCTCTAAGGATTTATACTTCATCAGTAAAATAATTATGGCCATGATGACATTTGCAAACTGGAAGAGTTCAGAGCAGAGCACCATTTTTAGTCTTCGAACATAACATATAACACTTAATGATCACTTAAACAGAATTCAACCACAACACACTTCAGACTGTTAGCTGTGTGCCTATCATCATGAAACCGTTCACCACCACCTCTTCAGGTGCCAAGCACTAGATGATGTCAAGAAGATCCTCCTTCCTCCAAGGCCAAGATAAATAGAACACATTATACGGAACAAAAGAATAACTTACAAACACATGCAGATACCACTACATAGCATTGGGCCGAAGGGCAAGAGCTCAAGTGCTGCTGGATCATTGAAGAAGAAGAAGCAACATGGACATAATGTACAACTTTAGAATTTTCTAGTAATCTGGGTGTAGCCATCTAAACTTGTTATCAACAAAACAAGGTTTGAGTACATCGTTGAAAACTACATTGATGATATCGATAATCCCCTCAGACATGTTTTTATATATTTTTTCTGCTCGTCTTCCCAGCATGTTCGTAGCTCGTTGGATTACTGGTGACTATTCCTCTGTGTGTGCGGGTTCAATTCCGCGGGATGGCAGAAAAGACACAGATTCCCCAGATTTACGGTGTTCGTGGCACCGAACCGAAGGGTTACGATGTCCATGGCACCGAGCCGAAGAGCTGAAAAAGCTCAAGCGCTTCTGGATCGGGGAAAAAAATAATAATAATTTGTTCTCTGCTGACAGGCTCATAGCTTCTTAGTGTATAAAGGGTTTAAAAGGATTTTAAAGCCGAAGGATTGACTTCATTGCACCGGGCCTTACCCCCTATGGCTCGGTCCCTCTCCGCAGAAATGGCACGCCACCTGCGAGAGTATTGCACAAAGTACGAACTCCGTAGCTCCAGCATTAATCATAGGGGTCTCTGCAAATAAAAACTGCACTCCTGAACATAACGGTGCGGTCTGAATTCGAACCCATGACCTTCGACTCGCAAGGCAAAGGGTTTAACCACTTCACCACATGGACTCCCTCTTCTTATTGTGTATATTTAAAGTGTCAAACGTCGAAGGAATGACTATATATATATACAACAACTTATATTGTAAATTTGTAGACATGGTATTGATCAATGTAGCTTGTAAAAATATATGACGTTCAAACCGCCTCCTCCATTGCTATCAAGCTATTTTTGTTAAGCATATCTTCCGTCCGTGCATTGTTGCTGAGGTTCTCAAGGGGAGAAAAGAATAGTACCACTGCGACCCACAAGGCATGTCGTAGGAGACGACTTCTTCGTCTTCTTCTTTGCGTTCGTTCTTTACGATCAATTTTAATCACTCTTTTGTGATATGTTTGATCTTTGCCAAGAACGTGTATACGTTGCACATTGGTTTGGTAGGCCCCTAAACGCATAGACTTCTAAACGCTTAGGATACATGCATCCGATTTCAGCCAAAGGAGACGACTGATTTAGGACCTAGGGAAGCAACCCTAGTAAATAAAAAGCGTCGCATAAATCGGATGTACTGGCCTACTTGTAGGCGGGTAACTGGCACAACGTACAACCGCTCTAAGGCTCGGATCACATACAAATAAGAAAGAGTGGTTAATAAGTGATCGATATCGAGCGTTTGAAGAAGAAGAAGAGGAATCTGACAATTTTCATCCATACCCCTTCCTTTTTGTCCATCTTCCCAAGAAGATCTGACCTTACTTAGAATGTACACATTCTGTTCTCTCTAGATGTCTTACACATCTTCCCAAGAAGATCTGACCTTACTTAAAAGTGTACACATTCTGTTCTCTCTAGATGTCTTACACATCTTCCCAAGAAGATCTGACCTTACTTAGAATGTACACATTCTGTTCTCTCTAGATGTCTTACACATCTTCCCAAGAAGATCTGACCTTACTTAGAATGTACACATTCTGTTCTCTCTAGATGTCTTACACATCTTCCCAAGAAGATCTGACCTTACTTAGAGTGTACACATTCTGTTCTCTAGGTGTCTTACACATTCTTTCTCTGATTGTTACACATTCTGTTCTCTCTAGATGTGTCTTACACATCTTCCCAAGAAGATCTGACCTTACTTAGAATGTACACATTCTGTTCTCTCTTCTAATTGTCTTACTACATTGTCTTGTTCTCTCTAGATGTCTTACACATCTTCCCAAGAAGATCTGACCTTACTTAGAATGTACACATTCTGTTCTCTAGAAGTGTCTTACACATCTTCCCAAGAAGATCTGACCTTACTTAGAGTGTACACATTCTGTTCTCTCTAGATGTCTTACACATCTTCCTAAGAAGATCTGACCTTACTTAGAATGTACACATTCTGTTCTCTAGGTGTCTTACACATCTTCTCAACAGGAACATCACCATTTAGTTTTGAATCAGAAACTGTCTCCATTTTGTTTTTGTCTTCACCGAAAAAAGTCTGTGTATCTCATTTTGAGAGATATTTTTCAACTGATCTGAAAAACAATTATGCAACAAGTGTTGCCTGCATATCACAGACGACTGTGAAGACTCTGTACACCTTTTTTTGATGTTTTTGTTCCACATGTTATACTGTCATTAACTGTCATTACAGTCTTTTGTAAAGATGGACCTCAGAAGCTAACAGAGGCAACGAAAGACACTATCTACGATGCGCACACAAGGGCCCGTTTTAGAAATCACTTCTTGACCTGACGCTGTGAGGCAAACAGGATTCGAGAAACGAGAAGGAGAAGAGTATTTTGTTCACAGTTATGACAGCAGGCTGGGCCGCTTGTCAAAAGTTGACGCTACGCGTGCGCATCTCATGTTTTATTTTCTCCACATAAGAAAGATATCAAGAAGATCCACCTTATACATCTTAAACTGCCAACTCTAATGCTATCGGTGTAATCCTGTCCGTATTCTCATTGTCACGAACACCCACATGCCCAGGACAGTTGATCATCATGACCCTCTGGGGGTTGAAAATCTACAGAAGACATACACTCATACCGCAATCTGTCATTCTGGATATTCGGAAGTATAATCTGAGAGTTTGATACCATAATGAACCCAGTAAACGAAATCACAGAGATCAATGGAGGGCAGCAGTAATGAATGGCTTAAACTCCATCCTCATACTGAAAGTATGTATCCTGTACGCTTCGTTTAGCTCTGCAATGACCCTACCATACGTGATAGCTAGGAAACCCCAGCCTGACTTCTCACCACGATGGTCAGATCCATCGGTACAAACAACAACCTCACCATCACTGGCAATATATGCTATCAGCTTCTTAGTTTCTAGTTCAGCCTTCATGTTGTCTCAATCTCTACATTCTCCTTTCAAAAGTGATGGGAACATTGCAGAAGTTGGCCATGTTACCATCTGTCGGAATCCATTCTTTCCTTGGTAAAACCAGGCTGTTGTCACATGTAACTTTTCTCTCAGCCTGGGTCATTCCACGACTTTCCACCTGGGCACTACCGCTCTTGATTCTCATGCCCTTAAGTCATTAGTATCCTTGTGCAGTGGATGTCACTGATCAGCAATAAGGTACATATATGTGTTGATTTGGGCAATTGCATGAATGGAACGTAGTGACAGTATGTCAATCATATTTCTCATCTTTACAACTGGAGTATGTCTAGTGTAGGCAAGAACTACAAACATGTCTTAATTCTGAATAGATTCGAGACGTTCACATTGTGATCTTGATATCGTGAGGATACCAAGCCCGTAATCAAACACAGATATAACCATTTGATGGAATATAAAGACATGCAGTCTCTGCTCAAGGTGTGCAACTACCATTACCCTGAGAGCTGCAATACCACTCTTACAGTGTTATAACGTTTGTTAAACATGATGTTTATAAGATAGACTAGGATCAAATGTTATTCCAAGATAACGCAACCTGTCACGATGTTCAGTAGCTTGTCCATCAATGGTGACTACGGGTAGGTCAACTCTGACTGTGGAATTATTCAAATAGCACCACAACATACATGCCGTCTCAGGATTTACCTGAGAGCGAGACTCCTGACACCAGCCCAAGATATTATGCAATATTTCCTGAATGTCTTCAATCATTTCCTGTCTACATAAAAAGTTATTTGCATGTCCTTTACAGGACTTTACAGGACAAAGCTGGTTGATTCGCAAAGTCCTGTAAAAAAAAAATCTTTTTTTTTTACAGGACTTGCGAATCAACCCAGCTTTAACTCTGTGATTTTTCTAGGAATTATTACGTTCAGTAGTTTGTCATTGCATTTGGACGGGTGGCGCCATCGTCCTTTGTAAAAATCCACGCGAAACAATTTGCAACCAAACTGTCCGCAGCGCAATTCGAACTCAGAATGTCGGGAACAGTGACGGGTACTATGGTCTGTCTCGTAGTGAATAAGTTGCTATACTCCGCCTCCGTACTGGCCGAACAAACTCCGCGCCCACATATTTAACAAATTTAAAATTGACATAACTAGTCTGTGCCCCGGCGAAAAGGCAGACATGACGGCAGAGCACATACTGCAAGATTGTCAATTGATAGCAGGCCTAAGAAAAGAAACCTGGCTCCAAAACACAAAGCTCCGCAAGAAGCTGTACGGAGGAACTGAGTCCCTTAAAAGCACGGTAAAATTCATGATAAAAGTTGATTCATCAGTCTAGGCCGGGATCGCGAGAGAGAGAGAGAGAGGAAAAGAGAGAGCACGTTGGGGTTAATAGACGAGTCACTATTCCCTAAGTCACAGACGCCACCTGTCTACACGATCCAGTCCTATATATTAAGATGTCAACTGCAACAGTCAATATCTGACCCAACCCAGTTAGCTGAATTGTAGCTACATTTGCTTGGTATGTATTAAATAATACGTGTTATAGAGAGAAAACACAGTGGTAATCGTAGGCATATGCGTGCAGGGTCTGGCGTCCATGTTTCTCAGCGTAATGCAACGGTCCTCTCCACCAAAGTAGCATCGTGTAAGAGCTGTATTGTAAGCCCCCTGAGAGTGCGGTTCAATTCCGCGGGCTGGTAGAAAAGCCAGAGGTTCTCCAGATTTACGGTGTTCGTGGCACCGAACCGAATTGTTACGATGTCCATGGCACCAAAGCCGAAGAGCTGACAGCTCAAGTGCTTCTGGATCAGAAAAGAAAAGAAAAACGAGGCAGAAATCGGATGTGCTGGTCTACTTCTAGGCGCATAACTGACACAACGTACTATCACATACAAATCGGATGTGCTGGTCTACTTCTAGGCGCATAACTGACACAACGTACTATCACATACAAATCGGATGTGCTGGTCTACTTCTAGACGCATAACTGACAAAGCTTAACAGTAT
>CM036761.1:49928047-49945547 GCA_020796225.1 Arion vulgaris
AATATGATTATCCTTGCACGACCTCATCACATCTCTAGCACATATCTCTCCATGGACACGCCAGATCTATAGAACACATAGCTACCTGTTACATCGCATTAATGTCTAGAACGTATGACCACAAGAACACATCTCATCACTAGAACATATGACCACAAGAACACATCTCATCACTAGAACATATGACCACAAGAACACATCTCATCACTAGAACATATGACCACAAGAACACATCACTAGAACATATGACCACAGAACACATCTCATCACTAGAACATATGACCACAAGAACACATCACTAGAACATATGACCACAAGAACACATCTCATCACTAGAACATATGACCACAAGAACACATCACTAGAACATATGACCACAAGAACACATCACATCACTAGAACATATGACCACAAGAACACATCTCATCACTAGAACATATGACCACAAGAACACATCTCATCACTAGAACATATGACCACAAGAACACATCTCATCACTAGAACATATGACCACAAGAACACATCTCATCACTAGAACATATGATCACAAAGAGAACATATCTCCAATCAGGACACACGAGACTTTCTCTTAAATAACAGAATTAACTAACTAAAAAGACCAAAGAAACATGACCATCACATTTTGAAAACATCAAATATATTTTAAAGATTCTGAGATTTGCGAGGTCTGAATTCAAACAAGACAAATGGGGTCAAATGCGCATTGGGACAACGCCACGCCAGGATTAGATCCTACCCCACCTCCTCGTGGTGACCCTGGTAACAGACAGTGGTTTCGGTCTGGCTAAGCTGGTAGGGATCGAGGGAGAGCTACAGGTAGAGGTAGTAGTGCAAGCAAGGAAAAGCAATGCAGGTCAAAAAATTCCTGAACTAAATGTACGCATCTCCTGGCCGATGTCCGATGAAAAACTGTCCAAATTATTCCAGAAACGTAAGAAAACAGCAGTGTACGAACGAATGCTAGCTCCCTCGGAGTAAATGACCGCAAGAAAATTTCCACCTACGGGGCAAGAGTCCATAAGAACGAAGCATAACAAGTTAACGGTCACACCACAATTATTAGCTTCCCGATCGATGGGAAGGCCTTACAAATAAACATGAAGGGATGAGAGGTGCATTCTGAGTAGAGATGTAGACCACATGGGAAAAAACTCGGAGCATTGAGCCCGAATCGAACTGCATGTCATGGCAGTCTCGAGGCACGGTAAATGAGAGCACGGTGAGAAAACCGATAAACACGGTGGGGCAAGCACCAAAGTAGAGGGAACACGCATACGGACGATACAAAGGTGAGCCCAAAGGTGGGACAGACACGCAAGGTGTTGGTGTCGGAGCGACGAAAAGGCGTGGCAAACATAGGGGTGAGTGGACCACCCAGATGTCCAGGGAAAACTGGAAAGCACAGCAGAGGCTTGAATCCAGCACAAATCAAAGATTTGAAAAGTGTCTCTGAAAAATTATGTAACGCATCGTGACGACACATGGGAAGATTGGGGTAAACTCCGTACAAGAGGCCAAGCGCAGATAAACCTATTGGGTAAAGTTGGCCGAGTGCAAATCATAAAGTTGCGTTTAGGTGCTTAACGAAACTGCCCTCACTGGGACAACCGTGCAGGGTACAGTTGCATAAACAACTAACATCCCCGGAAGTACTGAGGTGTGTGATGTTGGCGAGCGCAAAATTTCAGTTGCGTTGCTACCGCCGATTGAAACGAGCCTCTAGAATATCTGTGCGGAGCCCCAGTCCAGTGTTTCCTGTGGACAGGAAAAATCCAGAGTAAATCCTTGTAAATGCCAAGTGCCGAAACGGCTGAGAATACTCCTACTCAGGAACAAACTCACCGTGGATAGAAAAGTAAGACCGATAATGCAAAGACTTGACTGGTACACACCCAAACATTGGCTAAGGGCGATACTTTTCGGACGCTGATCATCCTACACAGAGTAAGATGACGTCCAAACACCATGGCTCAGATCATATAAAGGCTAAACATACCGCCAAAATATGATCGTTTGTATGACAAAGCACATGCGTCTCCAATGACTGAGAATGTTCCTAATCCGGAAGACCTCATATAGGCAGAAAGAGCGCATATTGTAGACATATTCTTTGGCGAAGATCATAATTCCCAAATATACGGCTAAAAATGATCGTAAAAGAGCATTGAATACAAGAAAGGTGACAGTTCCAGCGACTAGCACTAGAAGAGTCGAGAATGCTCCTAAACAGGAGCGACCTCACACAGTCATCGCAGAGTAGCTAATACTCTTTGGCGTAGATCCAAGCTTAAATTTACGGCACTAAAAGATCATTAAAGAGTGGTTGATCATACGATGTGTACGGAAGGACCTCACCAAAGGCAGGAAATCCGATAGAGAAGTCGCACTTCACTAATTAACTCTGGTCGTAAAAGTACCAATGGTACGAGGACTCAAGGCAAGATTTACACGGATAACAGGTTTCCTGCAACGATTACACTTGAAGGATCTAAACTTCAAGTACCTCTGAAGTCGGCCAGGCTGTCCGCATGGTTGAGGACGCCCGTAAAGTATAATCTTAGGCCTCACGCAAAACTTATTCAGAAGCGCAATACCAGGTGTCATGACTCTCGTCTGAATTAACAGCGGGCGTTTGAGAGAAGAAGAAGAAGAAGAAGAAAGATGAGAAATTATATGTGACTTGACACAACGTTCAAATGCAGACTATCTTTGAACAAATAAAATGGAAGTTACAAATAATACCATAAAAATACTCATTAATCGCGGGCACAAAAACAACCTGGTAGACCTAAGAAAAAAATAAGTATTACACGCCCTCACAGACCTCCCAAAACAAACACATAAATTAACTCAAATCTCCTTTAATGGAGTATAGCACTGTCACAAAAGAAACAGTTTTGAAATTCTTTCCATGTTCGTCTGTTACAATAAAAAATGAAAAGATCGACCTCTTGTCAAAAGTGGGTGGGTTCCTTCAAACAGATTGAAAATGACATCTAATATGAATTGAAAACTACAAAACAATTTCAGAAATAATAGATGCAGACGCACCCAACCGCAGACAGTGAAGACTCCAAACATCCTAATGCCACCCAAAGAACAAGACATTATAGTCAGAGTACAAACAAGGCATAACAGTTAGAAAAGTTATACGTACAGAACACTTATATTTAATGCTACAAACTTGTGCACTTGTGGACTGGAGAAACGACAAACAAATCGTCTTTGTATGTATGTTTGTCAGTCTTCTTCTTCTTCTTTACGTTCGTTCTTTACGACCAATTTTAATCACTCTTTGTGATAGGTTTGATCTTTGCCAAGAAAGTGTATACGTTGCACATTGGTTTGGTAGGCCCCTAAAAACATAGACTTCAACATGTTTAGGACATGTGCATTCGATTTCAGCCAAACCTCCTTAGTCGCCTCTTACAACATGCGTGGCAGGTAACAGTGGTTCTATTCTTTACACCCCAAAGTTGGACCCCGGTAACCACTCGGGTGAATGTTTGTCAGTGAAGACGGTGACAATGTGGCACAGCCCTACTTTACCAAATGAAAGACCATATGTTTGACCTGAAGCTAAACATTGAAGTTCATTGAAGTTATTAGTCCTGTCTTCTGATAATTTCAAACAAAATAAAGAAGATTAACAATCTAACGACAGCACAATAAATAAATAAAGCATGATATAAACTCTATATTCATTGTGTCTAACAACCAATGTTGCAATTTGTGGTCACCAATGTCTTCAAAGTAGTCTTCACCAAATTCACCAAAAATAAAAATTACTTTGCCAAGATTACAGAATCGTCCAAGTCTACGCTATATGGTTGTGAGCATCACTTATTTTCATTAGGGCATCTTTCATGCTATTTTTCTTTTATTCACCGCTTGAAACTCTAAAAATATAATAAGATGTATAGATCTGAATGTTGTTTCTGCACTCTAAACATCTCTGAGATCAAGCGGATACTTAAAACCCACATTATGTATCAGGTTTTATATAGCAGTCAAATATCAAGTTTTGTTAGCAGTCAAATATCAAGTTTTGTTAGTAATCAAATATCAAGTTTTGTTAGTAGTCATATATCAAGTTTTGTAAAACAGTCAAATATCAAGTTTTGTTAGCTGTCAAATATCAAGTTTTGTTAGTAGTTAAATATCAAGTTTTGTTAATTATGAAATATCAAGTTGTATTAGTTGTCAAATATCAAGTTTTGTATAGCAGTCAAAGAACGAAATATATTTGTTGAATGTCGAATTACTAGTTTCTATGAAGTAAAACATTTTTCCTTTCTGTCTGAAACTTCAAAAGTCAATAAATATCGTTCACAGAAATGTTATTTTTCAATATGTAATATTGTGTTTGTAGTTAGGGTAGCAGGCAACATCAGCTGATCACAAGCTTGTGTTTGTAGTTAGAGTAGCAGGCAACATCAGCTGATCACAAACTTGTGTTTGTAGTTAGGGTAGCAGGCAACATCAGCTGATCACAAGCTTGTGTTTGTAGTTAGAGTAGCAGGCAACATCAGCTGATCACAAGCTTGTGTTTGTAGTTAGGGTAGCAGACAACATCAGCTGATCACAAGCTTGTGTTTGTAGTTAGGGTAGCAGGCAACATCAGCTGATCACAAACTTGTGTTTGTAGTTAGGGTAGCAGGCAAAATCAGCTGATCACAAACTTATGTTTGTAGTTAGAGTAGCAGGCAACATCAGATGGTCACAAACTTGTGTTTGTAGTTACAGTGACTGACAACCCTAGTTGGTCACAAACAATTCTGAGATTGTATTAGATAAGAAATGTCTACTGCGTTTTTTTTTTTTTAGATTGTTATAAGATATGGGCGGGTGGGGGTTGCAGACGTTGAAGGATATAGTGTGTTGGGGAAAGGGGGGTTGAAGGTAAAGACCAGCAGTAGAAGAAGAATAGATTGAGAAAAAAGGGACAGCTTGGACGGAACAAGAGCGAGGTAAGTGAAAGCCTAAAAGGCTAGCAGTGGCCGTAATTATCCTCAACGAGTGCTGCTGCTGTAGTCCGTTACGACAAGTCAGGCGGAAAGCTGTACGTGCAGGCAAGAACACTTTCCATATCAATCACTTTCATTACGGCCCACATTTTCCACCTTATTAGGTTCGTTCGTGGAATTAAATTGTCTTCTTCGTGCGGAAAATTTCTCTGCGAGAACTTCTGGGTTTGAAGATCTCTACTTGTCCACAGACAAGACTGTATGACCCCCCTGCACCTCTACCCAGGCCATTTCCCCCTCCGCACTCTTCAATTTACACCCCTCCAATTCTTCACTCTCGAAAACTGTCCATGTTTTATTGATATTATTATTGCAGTACAGACGATGTGTGTGACCGGGGAAGACAATGATGTGGTGGCTGTAGACGCAGGGAGAGAAGACAATGAAGATATTATTATTGCAGTACTTGTTAGACGATGTGGTGGCTGTAGACGCAGGGAAAGAGAACAATGATGTGGTGGATGTAGACGCAGGGAGAGAGAAGACAATGATGTGGTGGATGTAGACGCAGGAAATAGAAAATGAAGATAATGGATGATACTTTCTTGTCTTTCTATCTTCTTTCTTATTAAGAGTGGCTGGGGGTGTGTTCTACACCACGTAGGAGTTAATGTTACTTGACAAAAATGTGGGGTGGGGGAAGGGAGAGAGGTCAAAGTTCAGGAATATCGAAGAATTAATTGATTGATTGATTCGCCCGTGTGGGGCAGGGGCCCACAAGAGAAACAAAGAATAGTACCACTGCGACCAACAAGGCATGTCGTAAGAGGCGACTGATAAATGGCCTAGGGATGCTACTTTAGTAAATAAAAAGCGTCGCAGAAATCGGATGCGTTGGCCTATATGTAGGCGCATAATTGGCACAACGTACAATCGCTCTTAGGCTCAGATCACATACAAATAATAGAATGTGGTTAACAAGCGGTCGATAAGAGGCGTTCGAAGAAGAAGATTGATTGATTGATTGATTGATTGATTGAACCATCAGCATTACACATCAGCGTGTAACCATGTGTTCTCGGATCTTTTCTACACAGGAAGACTCATCTACAGTGCACGAACTCCTGCACCACAAGATCCTCGGTGTCATTTGAAGATGATAAAGATATTTTGCAGTAATTTCATTTATAATCTTTCAATGAATTTTACTGGACAGCGGCTTTCAGCCTGTACTTCGATTTTGAACTACAAAGAATTCTTACGTGCTCAAATTGAACACGGACCTACGTTTATCATCCGTCTCCGATAAGACAGGAACTTGACTCCACAATAGATCAGGATCTCTGAAAAAATATTCCGATGATTTCACGGGGAACAAACCGATACCTTTGTCACGAGAGTCGAGCACCTAGCCTCTACGCTACAGAAACTACCCATATCGATGTAAGAAGGTGACAGAGATTGACAAAATAACCTTTTCATTGTTACTGCCTCTTACAATATTCATAGACACGAGCATCTGTCCTTGTTTGTAGATACATGTCTCTGTTTGTAGATACATGTCTCTGTTTGTAGATACATGTCTCTGTTTGTAGATACTTGTCTCTGTTTGTAGGTACATGTAGTGTTTGTCAGTACATGTCTCTGTTTGTAGGTACTTGTCTCTGTTTGTAGGTACATGTAGTGTTTGTCAGTACATGTCTCTGTTTGTAAGTACATGTCTCTGTTTGTAAGTACATGCCTCTGTTTGTAAGTACATGTCTCTGTTTGTAGGTACATGTCTCTGTTTGTAAGTACATGTCTCTGTTTGTAAGTACATGTCTCTGTTTGTAAGTACATGTCTCTGTTTGTTAGTACATGTCTCTGTTTGTCAATACATGTTTCTGGCGGTGATGTCTGATGATGGTCCAACGCGAATAACTTATGTGGGGAAGACCATGTGAAGATCAACGGTGTAAGGAAGACAAACTGCATGAACATAGTTTCAAGAATAAGAGTTGCAGGAAATTTTAGGGACGAAGAAAAGTTGCAGGAAAATTGGTTGACAAAGAAAGGTTGCACGTACATTAATTGGTAAAGGAGGGTGGCGGGGAAATTTACTGCAAAAAAGGGTTGCAAGTAAATTGAGGGGCAATGAAGTGTTGCAGGTAAATTAAGTGGCAGTGAAGGGTTGCAGGTAAAGTGAATGATAAAGAATGTTTGCAAGTAAATTTAGTAGTGAAGAAGGGTTGCTGTATAAAGATATATGTATAAATGGTAGTATAAAGATGTATGTATAAATGGTAGTATAAAGATGTATGTATAAATGGTAGTATAAAGATGTATGTAAGGATGATAGTTTAAAAAATGACTTTTAAAGTCAAAGGATTGACTTCATTGCATCGGGTTTTACCCCATATGACTGGGTCCTTCTCCGCAACAGTAGCACGCCACCTGCCGAGAGTATTGCACAAAGCTCGAACTCCGTAGCTCCTGCAACAATCCTAAGAGTATCTGGAAAAATGCGCCCGTAGTCCATGGATGGTAGTAAAACAATATATATATATATAAATGATAATATAAATAATTGTGTACGCATGGACGTACAAATATCTTGGGTGTACAAGTCGAAGTGACACTAAGCGATTCGCATAATTTTTCAAAAGGCAGATGACTAAATCTTGTATCACTCAGTGTCATGGCCGACTAGATGTTTTAACACACATTTTTTGTCTTCTGGTTTCTCATAGCGACATGACTCTCCAATTCTTCGATCAGCCATCCATCTTCCCTCTCTATCATTTATTTTTCATTGGGCTCCTCAAATTCAATTTTCCTCCCACTAATCATCGTTCTGGTTTGAGGGAACATTCTCAAATTTGGGGAAGACGCGAATCTCTTTTTTCTAGAGTTGAAAAAAATGAGATAGAAGCAGAAGAGAACCTTTTCAGAGAGGATTATTTCCCCTTGAACAAGCCCATAAGTCAATGCGCTGTTTCTCTAGCCTTCTGGCCAATCTTTGACTGCTTGTTCGTCTGCATGATTGATTGTATGTGTGTCTTTTCGTGTCTTTGTTGGCACCTCTATTTCTTGTTGGTCAAGTGTTTTTGGTCTTTCTATATCTATTACTCTCTTTACTATATCATCTCTCTCGTTCTCTCTATCTCTCTCTGTTTGTATGTATAGTTGCTACAGATTACACTCTCTCTGCCTTTCTCTCTCTCTCTCTCTTTCTCTCTCTCTCTCTCTCTCTCTCACTGTATGTGTGATTGTCTACTTGTCTGTTTGATGTAAATTTCCAATGTTAGTTCTTTCTCTCCCTCTCTCTCTCTTTCTCTCGCTCTTTTGATTGTCTGCTTGTCTGTATGAAGTAAGTTTCAAATGTTGCCTCTCTCACTCTTTGGGTTTGTCTGGATGTATGGTTGCTGCAGGTTACACTCTCTCTGTCTCTCTCTCCCTGCGTCTCTCTTTGATTACATGTGTGCTTGCTGCAAGTTTCTCTCTTTCTATCTCTATTTGTCTACATGTCTGTTTTTATCATGTTCCTAATGTCTGCATTTGATCTTTCTCTCTCTCTCTCTCTCTCTCTCTATAATATATATATATATATATATATATATTATTTAGTTTGTTATGCACATAACGTCAGTCTTTGTTCGCTCTCTCTCTATATATATATATTTGTTTGTTTGATGCACATAACGTCAGTCTTTGTTCGCTCTCTCTCTCTCTATTTCTTTCCATGTATGTTTGCTGCACCCTCATCTCTCTCTCTCTCTCTCTCTCTCTCTTCTCTCGTATGTCTGCAGGTCTGTTTGCCACAAGTTCCATTTATTTTCTTCCTATTTTTCTCTCTCTCTCCATTCTCTCTCTCTCTACCTCTCCGCCATTCTTTATTTAACTAAATGTCACTCATCTATTCTTCATTGATTGACAGAGTTGTTTCGTGCCTGGTAGTCAAACTTGAGTAGTTCTGGTGGGTCAGCTCTACTTAGGAAAATATTTTCTCAACATTTTTTCTTATGTTCGGTTTCTGATGTTATCACTATACCAATTTTATTCTTGATTGGGCAACCCATTGAAACAAAAGCTTCAGTTTTAGTGTATTGTAGATCATTTTACTGTTTCTTATCTTTGCTGTGTATTGTAGAGCATTTTACTGTTTCTTATCTTGTATTGTGACATTTACTGTTCTTATCTTGCTGTCTTTCCTTTCTTTGGGTAGTTGATCGATGTATGCTTCATTTTCTTTTTTAGTAGATATATTCTAAAGAAATTCTCTGTTCATAGTCGTTATTTTTGTAGAATAAATGTTATCGGTATAAGAGAAGACTGCAGTAAAACTATGTAGCAATGGTGAAACACATAAATAAGTAGTTTAACACACAATTAGTATTTACAGGGTGTTCAAGATAAAAGCAGCCTGTGAATGGAGCTAATCTGGCATATACGTATGAAAATGAGAAGGTTCAGTTATGACGTAGTATAGGTCAAGGTTGTGTACGGTGTGTAATTGTAGTGCAGGAAGGGGCGATGAACAAATGTGAAGTAGGACGAGCTAGTCAGAACCGGTTTAAATAGTAAATAAACTCCACTCACTGTGTAACTGGCAACTTTCGATTTGTCAATGTGGCTGCATTTATCTTGAATACCCTGTATTAGTAGTTTGTTACGAAGAAATAGAGAAGACTAGACTCAGATCAGATTTCTATTGCAGTCTCCATGTGTAGAACTATTAACTTAATACAAATGTTTAAACCATAGCTAGTTTGCAACTTTCAATCAAAATATTTTATTTAAAAAAATATTTTCCAGTGGTTGGGAGTGGGGTTGGGGGCATTTGTCCAACTCCCCCCCCCACCTTTTACCTTTTGCCTTAACTTGTGAACGACAACCAATGGGTGGATGTTTTCTCTCTTAGGCTAATTTCAAAACTGCTTCTCTCTGTTAAGACTTTCTTTTCCTCATTCAGTGTCCATGACTTTTGAGATATTCATTCTTCTTTCCCCATCTTATTCCTGTCAATGACTCACTGGGTTACATTACAACAGGATTCTTTTATCTGTGTCCATTCTTCATCTACATCTTCTGTTTCGGTGAGTTTGGTGGAAAGCTCAAATTAATTCTGAAGTTTAACGGGAAAAAGTTTTGAAGTTTAACGGGAAAACTCATTCTAATCTTCCCTTGTTCTCAGTTGAACTATGTTAAACTTTAGATTAGGGATTTCTTTCTTGATTTTCTTCAGATTAAATTTTACTTTGCAAATTACCACATTATGATCACTGCCAATGTTTAGTTTTTATCTTGCCAACACATCTTGTACTTTTCCTATTGAGCGCTGTATGGTTAATCTGATACATTTTAACTCCCATTAGGTAATAGTCATATAAATATTTATGAATACTTTTATGCATAAAATAAGTCACACAATGGTCATACTGTTTTGTGTAGCCAGAAGTCCATTAACCGTTCATTATTTTTATGTCTGACTCTTTTCCTTATTTTAATAAATGACAATACTTTTAGATTCTGCACTAGATGTTGACTATTATTCTGCTAGGTGTTGATTCTTATTTATTCTGTGCTAGATGTTGATTCTTATTTATTCTGTGCTAGATGTTGATTCTTATTTATTCTGTATGTTGATTCTATGATTCTGTGCTGATGTTGATCTATTATTCTGTTAGATGTATTCTTTATTCTGTGCTAGATGTTGATTCTTATTTATTCTGTGCTAGATGTTGATTCTTTTATTCTTTGTGTTGATTCTATTTATTCTGTGCTATTTGATTCATTTATTTGCTAGATGTTGATTCTTATTTATTCTGTGCTAGATGTTGATTCTTTTATTCTGTCTAATGTTGATTCTAATTCTGTGCTGATGTTGATTCTTATTATCTGTCTATGTTGATTCTTATTTATTCTGTGCTAGATGTTGATTCTATTATTCTGTCTAGATGTTGATTTATTATTCTGTGCTAGATGTTGATTCTTATTTATTCTGTGCTAGATGTTGATTCTTATTTATTCTGTGCTAGATGTTGTTTTATTTATTCTGTTATGTGATTCTTATTTATTCTGTGCTAATGTTGTTATTATTCTGGCTAGATGTTGATTCTTATTTATTCTGTGCTAGATGTTGATTCTTATTTATTCTGTGCTAGATGTTGATTCTTATTTATTCTGTGCTAGATGTTGATTCTTATTTATTCTGTGCTAGATGTTGATTCTTATTTATTCTGTGCTAGATGTTGATTCTTATTTATTCTTGCTAATGTTGATTCTTATTTATTCTAGATGTTGATTTTATTTATTCTGTCTAGTGTTGATTATCTTTTATGTTTGTTGTCAAACACATTCGGATATAACCCCCACCCACCTCCTCCTCCATTTCTCTCTTCCCCATTCCACCCAAAAAAGATTTGTTTTTAAGTTTAAATGACGTGGCTCGTCTTAAAAAGTTTACTCCTTTTAAAATAACCAATTCTTTCTCCCAATCCTTATTTCCCCATGACTGATTCTAGTCCAGAGGCCATATTTTCGAGTTTTGTTAATTTTATCTTGCAGCTGTTCATAAAATATGATGTCCTTTTAGTCCTCGATGGCTTCATTAGTTAATACATATCACTGCAATATTGTTAGTTTTAATATAACTGGTAATACAACTACCTCTAATTATACAACTCCAGATAGCTTCCAATTCTAACGTTGCGATTTTAGCATATTCTCATATTCAATCATCAAATGTCAGTGTATCTTTTCAAACCAGGTAATGTACGAGTCGGGTTGCTCACTTCCTCAAAGTGGCTTTTATCAGCAACTATCACTGATCTACTAGGTGCAACTTACATTTACATGACTGGACTACATTTGGTGCAACTTACATTACATGACTGATCTACAATGTGCAACTTACATTACATGACTGATCTACAATGTGCAACTTACATTACATGACTGGTCTACAATGTACATAATGACTGGTCTACAAAATGTGCAACTTACATTATATGACTGGTCTATTTACCAATATGGTTTTCTTTCTTGTAAGTCTTTATTGATATTTTAGGAGCTTCCAGAAAAGAAAAAAAAAATTACCAAACACAGGATTCGAACCTGTAAACTCATATTTCTTAAGACACCCATTGCCTAGCCCAACAATACGAACGTTTTTACGAACACATAAACTCATTTTTATTAAGACACCCATTGCCTAGCCCAACAATACGAACGTTTTTACGAACACATAAACTCATTTTTATTAAGACACCCATTGCCTAGCCCAACAATACGAACGTTTTTACGAACACATAAACTCATTTTTATTACGACACCCATTGCCTAGCCCAACAATACGAACGTTTTTACGAACACATAAACTCATATTTCTTAAGACACCCATTGCCTAGCCCAACAATACGAACGTTTTTACGCAGAAAAGCAGCAAGCTATTTAAAATATAGATTTAATGATGACTGTCTTGATCAGATTTATTGCTTCCGTTGTTCTTATAACCCTGGAGTTCTTATATAAAAAAACTTCATATTCTTATCTATAGCAATTTTAATAATTACATGCATTGAGTAAGCTGACCCCACGCGTAAGTCCTCCTTTCTCATCCGAGCTTGTAACCTGCAGCGGCGAAGAACAATAACGCTTCCTTAAGTTGAGGCCCGATCTTTTCAACCTAGAGCGAATGTGTTTTAGGTTATATTCAAAAGCATAAAAAAGTAGGATTTAACTTTTTGCTGAGAAACTAAGTAAGTATATGATGTAACATTAAAACTAGATAAGCTTGACATTTTAATCAACACCACTTTTATCTTTCATAAACCCCTTGCCCCCATTGAAGTAGGTGTGCATGTTCACGATACTAGAATCATATAGTGCAGGTCAGCTGAAAGGAATCAGTGATCCATGAAGGATATACTTGGAATTTCTGCTGAACACGTAAAAACAAAGTACTATAGTTTTACAAAATACAGAAACAGTGATGATATACAACAACGTTTCGACCAAAGGCTTTATCAAGCAAACGACACAACAAGAGTAACACATTTCGACGAACACTATAAATGGACGATTACATATTGAAACATTCAAACCTATCTAATGAAAAACTGGGAACAAAACGAATAACGAAATGAGTGCAACACAAAACCAAAAGTGGAAAAGAAGAGAAACAATAAACAATTAAGTGAATATATAACTTATATATATGAAGCAAATACACATATAGATTACAAGGCATGAGATGAGAAAGTACTAAGAAGCATAGGAATGTAATGCGTTGAGTCCAAGAGGTCGCAAGGTACCATACAACGAAATAAAACAGTTCTATGTTGGTTGGAAAGGGCCTCCTGGCGAGCAATTAGCTGAACCCGTGATTAGGTAAACCTCTCACATCTCTACCTCTTGTGTCAACTTTCTTGACATCACCTTCAGCCTATCTACTATCACTACATCAGTATACTACAAGTCTACTGATGCACATAGTTTTCTTCTGTATACCTCTTCCCATCCCAAGGCCTGTCGCGACTCTTTACCTTTCTCTCAACTCTTACGCCTTCGTCGCCTCTGTAGCGAGGACGATGGTTTTCTCGATAGAGCTCACGAGATGCTTGATTTCTTCCGCAAGCGTCTATACCCAGAGAATGTGCTTATGTCTGCCATGCATCGGGTTCAGCTAATTGCTCGCCAGGAGGCCCTTTCCAACATACATAGAACTTCCAATTCTGACAGGGTTAAACTTATCTTAACTTTCCACCCTCATAGTTCACTGGTAAAAGGTCTTATTCCATCATCTCCCTATTCTTCAGTCTGATCCTGAGACACGTTCAGTCTTCCAACACTATCCTTTGGTGGCGTACAGACAAGACAGAAGTCTTAAGGATATGTTGGTATACAGTCGCCTCAAGTGTAATATCCAGAGTCACTTTGGCAATACCCAGTGTGGCCGTCGGCGCTGCAATACGTGTGCATATGTAATACAGACCCGCACTGTTTCTTTTCCAAAAGCTACGTATGTTATTCAAGACAGTTTCACATGTGAGTCCCGCAATATCATCTATGCCATCACCTGTAAACGGTGCAACAAGGCCTATATTGGTGAGACCGGTAAGAGGCTCAGTGACCGATTCGCCCAACACTTGCGCAATATACGCTAATGCTCGGTCACCCCTGTAACCACTCATTTCAATGATACTGGCCATTCAGGAGCTTGCGATGTCCAGGTCACAGTCATCCGATCATGTTGCTCTGATGATCGCAGTCGATTTTCCCCGGAGAACCGTTTTATTTCGTTGTATGGTACCTTGCGACCTCTTGGACTCAACGCATTACATTCCTATGCTTCTTAGTACTTTCTCATCTCATGCCTTGTAATCTATATGTGTATTTGCTTCATATATATAAGTTATATATTCACTTAATTGTTTATTGTTTCTCTTCTTTTCCGCTTCTGGTTTTGTGCAGCACTCATTTCGTTATTCGTTTTTGTTCCCAGTTTTTCATTAGATAGGTTTGAATGTTTCAATATGTAATCGTCCATTTATAGTGTTCGTCGAAATTTGTTACTCTTGTTGTGTCGTTTGCTTGATAAAAGCCTTTTGGTCGAAACGTTGCTGTATATCGTCACTGTTTCTGTATTTTGTAAAACTATAGTACTTTGTTTTAACGTGTTTCGCTATTTTACCAAGTTTTACTGCAGTCTCCCTCTTTTTGAATTTCTGCTGGAGCTACTATGAAGAACCAAACGATTAGTCGGTGATATGTTCAGTACAAACAATTGATATTAGGGAAAATTTGAGGACCAGATCTGTCCTGGCCACCCGATAAACCTTAACCCCAGACCAGCCGGCGCCCAATTTTTTTTCACTTCAGGCATTCCTGGTCAGCTTCTTTCCCCACCCTCGGGAAATTCTCCTCCTCAATTGTAGAACGGACCCCGCGTGTTTAGCCCCTATTGTGTGCGAGCACTGGTTGGGAATGGGAAGAAAACAAATTGACGTCAAGACGGGCGGAGACAGGAACAAAAAGTCCCATTCGTCTGTGCCCACATTTAGCGGCTGTTTATCTTATATTTGTCTACCATAATCGTCAGGTCTTAAGTGTTCAGGGATTTCCCATTTCTTGTTTACTTCTCATCTGTTCTTTCCAGACCTCAAGGTGTCCCCGTAACTAGCACCGGGTACTAAGCCTTGGTGTCTGTGATAGAAGCTGTCGGTCATCACGTGTCAAAATCTTTCGTTAAACTTCTCTGCTATCAAGCTTACACATTGTACATGAAACACAACATAAACCTGATCCGTTGATTGACAATACCAAGTTGTAAGCAGATTAGACAAGTTTTCTTAACATGTTTGGCTATTACAATTTAGGATTGGCACATATATAAATACATTTACATCAAGTGACATTTACATCAAGTGACATTTACATACAATCCATGTACCATGAACACACCGTTCGATTTAAATGAACACAAAGTAAAAAAATGGACAAGTGGTTCAGATTAAAAGAATATGGACACAGTCAAACAACATGGAAATACAGTTTAAATAACAATGACTCAAACATTTAAATAAGACTGACTCAAAAGTTTAAATAAGACTGACTCAAAAGTTTAAATAAGACTGACTCAAAAGTTTAAATAAGACTGACTCAAAGTTTAAATGACTGACTCAAAGTTTAAATAAGAATTTCCTAAACGTTTAAATAACACAGCTTTAGAGAATAAATACCAACTTAAAAGCACGTTACACACGACACACAGTACTTCCTGTACACTTTACACATGACACACAGTAGATCATGTACACTTTACACATAACACACAGTAGATCATGTACACTTTACACATGACATACAGTAGATCATGTACACTTTACACACGACACACAATAGATCATGTACACTTTACACACAACACACAGTAGATCATGTACACTTTACACACGACACACAGTAGATCCTGTACACTTTACACATGACACACAGTAGATCATGTACACTTTACACATGACACACAGTAGATCATGTACATTTTACACATGACACACATTAGATCATGTACACTTTACACACGCCACACAGTAGATCAGTAACTTTCAACGACTCACAGTAGATCATGTACACTTTACATACGACACACAGTAGATCATGTATCACCTCACAGCACACAGTAAATCATGTACATACGACACACAGTAGATCCTGTATCACAGCACATAGTAGATCATGTATACACGACACACAGTAGATTCTGTATCACAGCACACAGTAGATCATGTACACACGACACACAGTAGATCCTGTATCACAGCACACAGTAGATCATGTATACACGACAAACAGTAGATTCTGTATCACAGCACACAGTAGATCATGTACTACACGACAACAGTAGATTCTGTATCACAGCACACAGTAGATCATGTACACACGACACACAGTAGATTCTGTATCACAGCACACAGTAGATCATGTACACACGACACACAGTAGATCCTGTATCACAGCACACAGTAGATCCTGCTATCACAGCACACAGTAGATCATGTACGCACACGTAATCTACGACACAGTAGATCTGTATCACAGCACAGTAGATCATGTACACGACACACAGTAGATCCTGTATCACAGCACACAGTAGATCATGTACACACGACACACAGTAGATCCTGTATCACCTCACAGCACACAGTAGATCATGTACACACGACACACAGTAGATCATGTACACACGACACACAGTAGATCATGTACACACGACACACATTAGATCATGTATCACCTCACAGCACACAGTAGATCATGTACACACGACACACAGTAGATCCTGTATCACAGCACATTACTGAAGTACAATGGAGAAGAAAAAATTATTTTTTCCTACTACACATCTTTATTAGTTCTTGAACTAGTTTTTTTCATATATTGGTGAGTTCTGTGTTCTTTTCCTTTCTGTTATTTTTTATCTATTATTTATTCAGTCATCCATAGTTTGATTTTTTTCGCTGTCTCCTTTTTTTGACAGTACTTCGTTCGAATTTTGCGCTCTTAATATTAAACAAACCCCTTTTGCAGTGACGGCTCATAGATACACACATGAGATCACATACTTATATCATAGATACACACATGCAGATCAATAACATTGAATCACTAATAACACACATGAGATCACATACATATCATAGATACAGACTATATATCATAGATACACACATAGAGATTATCATATCTAGTATCATAATGATAACATGAGATCACATACTTATATATAGATCACACATGAGATCACATACTTATATATAGATACACACATGAGATCACATACTTATATCATAGATACACACATGAGATCACATACTTATATCATAGATACACACATGAGATCACATACTTATATCATAGATACACACATGAGATCACATACTTATATCATAGATACACACAAGATCATATGAATCAATCATACTCTATATCATAGATACACACATGAGATCACATACTTATATCATAGATAC